>LPNX010734984.1:122855-145365 GCA_001517045.1 Pseudotsuga menziesii
GGAAATTGAGAAAATCAAGAAAGAGGCAGAAAAGCATGAAAGTTCTAAATAAGTGGATAATAGGAGGAAATAAAAGAAAGAAAGAGTTTCATAATTTTTGAAGATAAGAGAGATTGGAAAAAGCAAGAAAGAAATCAAAAGTCTAAGGAAAGCCATAAAGGATAAATTTAGCCAAGGAATGCACACTTGTTGAGAGAGGGGGTCCACATGAGCCAATCACATGCCACTCCATAAATTATAATTTAATTAATATTAATATTTTATTATTTTCATGAGATATGTTTATAAAATAATCATGAGCACTCCATTTCCAATATTTTGGTGAATTTTGAATTGATGTTGATAGTTCTTGAGCTCCTAATTCGACATGGGAGATGTGCCCCTAGTCACAGCTGGGAGATGTGCCCCTGCTGCTTCTACTAGATGATTCTTCAGTTGGAGGTTGGTATGATGGAATTCATCCATTTTCAATTATTTTATTGTAGGTCATGAATCTTATTCAAGTTTTTTTTTTAATTTCATAAAAGGTGTCATTAAGTCTGTGCTTGGAATCCTCAAGTAGTCCAGTATTTTCCAGTGATCATTGATAGTATTGAAAGTTGTCAAGTATGACGAAAATTATGAGAATTATATTGGATCCAATTTAATGTATTTTTTTTTTTGAACCTATTATATCATTCATAACCTTTCATAATGTAGAAGTCTAAATTATTTTGAGTTTTCTTCACCTCTCCTAGATTTGTATAGTTTTTTACTAGTTTTCAGTATTGCTTCAGTTTACCAATTTATTCTTAATGTATTTCGATTTTTTTAGTTCCTAAACTTTTTTAAGACCCTAATGAACACTCTCCATGTCTTATTATGAAAATTAAATGGTCTCTAATGTTGTTTGGAAAGCACTAAATCCGAGCTAGTTGTGTACTCCCAATTATTAGTATTACTTGTTGACCTCCAAACCCAACGAAATTGATCCTAAGCCTATGGCTTCAATTCATGTCAATGAGAAGAATATAGTTTACATATGTTGGTGTACCTATTTATCCTTGATGTATACTTCCGACAATAGCTGATTTTGACACATAAATGGTCCCAGTACATTGTGCAAAGGATACTTAAGCTAGTGAAACCTTGTTGTCATCCTTTGGTGAATTATGATTTAGTGTGACTCTAATATATTTGTTGCAAACCTGTAAATGAATTTTGTATATCCATTCCTTGAGTTTGTGTGAGTTTGGAAAGGTCTCACTGTGTTTGGAATTGATTCAGTCAATTATAGTTTTCAATTATAACACCTAGTTTCAAAAATTCTGATTTGGATCTTTGTGAATGAGTTCATATCTCCATAGAACTGATTGGGGAAATTATAGTGGTATCAAAGCATGTTCCACTGTACCTGTGGACCATAATATTTGAAAAGTATTAAGATACTTCTTCCAAGATCATAAATATAACAGTTGAAGAAGGATGGGAGATATGTGTGTACCAAATGATGTATGGGAAAGATCCTTGAAGAGCCAAGAAAATAATACTCAAGAGATAGATAATAATTTGCAGAAGATGATGGAGGCCTTATCTAAACCATTTGGACTACAAAGGTTCAAAATATTAATCTTTAGTTCATCCACAAAGGAAGATGCCAAAATTATCTATGAATAAATTGGTTCTAAGGGAGGTGCATCCACTAAAGGGTGTGTAAGTCTCTATGTTGGTGACATAGAGATCAATTTGGAGGATCCTATTATAGGAGATCATTCCCATGAGCATGAATATGAGAAAATGATGACAAAAGAGGCATAACAAGGATCAACTTCCTAGTCACCACTTTAGCTTCATCATGAAGTTGATCCAAAGAAGGAAGAGGAGGATGTTTATCCTCAAGATCCACACTTTCTTGTGGGGAATTTGAAGATGAGTCAAAGTAATATTGATGAGGACTTGAGAATTATACATGACACTACTAGAATGGTATCAAATACTTGTTGGAGATATGCATCAATGGAGGATCCATCTTCCATTAAAGCTTGGATGCCATTCAGGAAGCAATGATAGACATCAAAGGTAACCTTTTGCAATTCCTTTTTGATAGAGATCAATTGTTCAAGCTTGTGGAGATGTATCATGATGCATATTTGAGGGTTGCAGAAGAGATTGACAAGATAAATCTTGAGTTGGATTCCATCCAAGGTTATTTCAAGAGTACTCTTAGTGCACTTCTAGAATCTAGTAATCATATTGAGAAGCTTCATGGGAGGTTGCAAGGATCACCCTCCATCTCCTACATTTTATGCAGTATTTTCCATATTGATGATTGCATCCATGTTCCAAAGGAGGAACTTCATGTGATGGTGGCACATGAGTTACATTCGTATTTGTATCTACTTGAAGAGTTTGAAGTGAAGCAAGATGAATACCAAATGCCTGCATTTTATCAAAGAGTTTATGAGTTTCCTTTAGGAGAGTGTTGCACAGTTTTGGAGGAGGCACGTGATCTCACTTTCACTGAGCTAACCAATGAGGGAAGTTGTTCATACATTTGATTGATGGATGAGTATTGCAAAGAGTTGGTTCATAGGCCTTCACCCCACACTTATATTTCAGCCACATCATGTGGGGATGAAAATTGGGTGAAAGGATTGTTTCTGTTGGTGCCACATGAGGAGCATGAGACTTCCACTCTTAAGGTTGATGGATTGATGTTCAATCCATGTGGTTTGAAAAGGCGAATAGTAGTAGTTTATTTCTTCCCACTTAGATCAATCAACATGAGATTTTGTTCATCCTTTGATTGGGTGGCTAGACACATGGTAAGATGTGTGCCCCAAAGGGTAAACATATTGCTTATACCAATGGAGATTCATTAGAAACATTAGAAAAATTTTGTGAGAAATGGCATGAGCATATATGGATGCTATATGATGATATCAATATACATGGATGGACATGGGATAACCACTTGTGTATTTTTTGTAGCAATGATGTTACTTTTAGTGCTAGTTGCACATGGATTCTCATATTTTGGAGAGAGTCAACATGATTTGGCCCCACATCGAGGAGTTCCATGCTTGGTGGGAAAGTCTCAAAGATGTTTAGTTTTGCATGAGGAGTGATAAAATTCTAGTGTGGTGGTATGATCCTGACCTCCATCACAATGCTAGGTTCTATGAGTTGGTTTTGATGTTTGGGAGGATGCAATTGAGATAGTGGGATCTTAGAATTCTTTGGAATGATAGTCTTCCACAAGTGGCAAGGACATTTTCATATTTGCATAATAGACAATGGAATATAGGCATTAATGGATTGCTTCAAATTCCATTGATGTATGGAGGGACACAGTACAAGCAATGAGATCCTGGTATCAACTGTGATTATTTTTCACACTAAGTGCATGGTTGGATGGTGATGGAGCCATATGTTGAGAGGGTTCATGAATAGTTTGTAATCAGAGTAGTGTAATGGAAGCATGGTGGCACTTGGCTCTTAGTGGTGCAATTAGAAGCTTGCTGACTAAAATTAAAATGTTAGTCAATTACAAGAATATACTAAGGAGTGAAGTCAGTGGTTGGATTCATGTACAATTGGATTTGATTATTGCTTGGGGACAAGCAATTTTGGGAGGGGAGGATTGTTATGTCCCCATTTTTGGTAGGACCATGGTCAAAACACTAACCACTCCATACCATGGGGTTATTGAAGAAAATTAATAATAAGGGAATAATTTGAGGCCAAGTTACCTTAAAAATTAATTAATTCAGCTACTAAATAAATTACGGCTAAAGTATTTTTGTATTAAATTAATTTAGAAGGGATGTAATATTATTTTGAGTATTTAAATTTTATTTAAAGGTAACAATGAGTTGGAAAATAAGATAATGTGGGAGAAAGAAGTTTCCTTGCAAAATAAGGAAACATGAAGAAAGCAGCACAAAGCAAGAATTAGTGAGAAGCAAGAAAATGGAAAAAGAAGGAAAATAAAAAAGCAAGGAAACTAAGAAAATCGAGAAAGAAGAAGAAAAGAAAGAAAGTTTTGAAAATCGGATAGTAGCATAAAATCAAAGAAAGGAAGAGTTTCCTAATTTTTGAAGATAAGAGAGTTTGGAAAAGGTAGGAAAGAAAAAAAAGGCTAAAGGAAAGTAGCATAGGACAAATTTAGCCAAGGAGGGTGCACTTGTTGAGAGAGGGTGTCCACATGAGCCAATCACATGCCAAAGTCATTATCTCGAAAAATAATAATTAATGATTATTATTATTTTATTATTTTCATGAGAGATGTTTATAAAATAAGCATGAGCACTCAATTTTCAATCTTTTGGTGAATTTTGAATTGATGTTGATAGATTTTGAGCTCTCAATTCGACATGGGAGATGTGCCCCTACTGCTTATACTAGTTGATTCTTTAGTTAGAGGTTGGGATGATGGAATTAAACCAGGATGATGGGTTTCCATGCTCTGTAATGTGAGCATTTTCTCGTGCATTGGAATTAAGCTGTTGTAGATACTCCCAAAATTCTGAGCCATGAACCTGCTCACAAAAACTGATATGGCGTTAAAAAGACGTTAATACCGGGTTGAACATTCTTATTAAAACAAGGTTGAAACGTTGATGTTGTAGGTAAATTTTCGAGAAACATGGCCATTCTATGCGATGCTGTTGGAGTCGGATTATTGGACATTGCTATATGCATTGCTGGCCTTTAAAACGTTCCCCCCATCCCCGGATTGGGGGAACATTGGTTTTATGCCCTGGGTTGCATTAGTTTACCTTATGGTTTGGACTGGGTTTTATGGTGGAGGCAGTAGGATTTGAACCCTTACCGTGGCAGAATTCAAGGCCAATTCCTCGCTTGAGCACCAAAAATACAAAAAAAAAATTAATAACACAACATTGGTTTTATGCCCTGGGTTGCATTAGTTCACCTTATGGTTTGGACTGGGTTTTATGGTGGAGGCAGTAGGATTTGAACCCTTACCATGGCAGAATTGAAGGCCAATTCCTCGCTTGAGCCCCAAAAATACATAATAAAATTAATAACACATTGAGTTTCTCCCACGTTCTTCTCTCTTCCTTCTAGGCATTTCCAGTTATTCTGACTTTGTCATTTGTACTAGTAATCGGATTCAGATTTGATGTCCCTGGGTAGATTCCAAATATCCATCTATCTGCTTAAATCAAATTTGATGTTGCTGGGCAAATTATACCCGGATACCGTAACAATCTGATACAACCATGTATTCATATGTTTGGCAACAACCCTAGGACCATCCACAAAATGTGTGAATTTCACAATTGAATTAACATGTACATAGCACAAGATATAGTGGTCCAGTTCTCTGCCATACTTTGTCCCTCATAACAGGGATTTGAACCGTATTTGTCATGCACATCCGACTAGGTCAGAATCATCCCATATAAGCTTGCATTAATTCATGAATTTAGCAAACCTTTCCATGATTTCAAAGATGTGAGCTTCGACAGGAAATTCGCTCAACAGGTTGTAGTTCATACCATGGCAGGTATTTGGAAGCAGCTTTGGTCTTGGCGAAATCGTCAGTACTAGAGTATTCTATTCTTGCTCACCCTTGCCCACCCTTGCCTGTGGTTTGCTTTTTGGCACCATTTTCTCGACAATGGGCTGGAAAACGTAAGTAACTATGCATTCCTTATTTTAATAAAGAGATTCAGCGCTCATTCTCTGTGCTCAATAGATTTGTTTGTAATTGTAGTTAATACATATGTTCCAATACATTTGTAAAGCATCTTTAACCCTCTCTAATTTATCGTTGTGTAATATAAATCTATATGAGATTGGAATTCATTCAAAAAATTATATTTTATTGTATGTTCATATGCAAAAATAGAATGATATCCACAATTTTGGTTAAAAAAGATTAAATATAAAAAAAAAATATAACCAATCATATATAAAAATATTAATATACTGCTCTTGAGTTATTTCTGCTTGGTTTTTTAAGAATCGGTCTAGTAAGAAAGGGATTGGATAGTGGCTTCTACAGAGTAACGCTTGCAATGCTGATGTATATGAATTAAATAATAAATTAATTCACACCATAAATGAATCAGTGTTTTGGGCTTATTTAATTCATTTAATTCTTTTAGTCTGCAGTGTGTAATGAACAAAGAAATCGCCCACATTGGGTCTCTCCTCCACAGGTCTCATGTACGCGGGGGAAATGGCGTCCAGGCCACTCAGTGCCAGGCTCTCCACTAGCACTGGATTTTGATATTAAAAATATTAAAATTAATATAAATTGATTTAAAAATATATTCATATTCATATTCAATATTAATTAATAACTACATTTAATATTTAAATTTAACATAAGTTAATATTAAATTTAATATAAATTAATATTACGTTTAGGTATATATATAAAATCTTTGCCATGCATTACAGGAACTATCTGTGGTATATTGGTGAGGGTGTTGGGATAATGGGTGTGAGGTGCAAGGTTCAATCCTCCTTGATCACATTTTTGTTTTACAAAATATAAAATTTCGGTATGTCATGGATATATATAAAAAATATTTGCCATGCATAATGGGAACTACTTGTGGTATAGTGGTGAGGGTGTTGGGATAATGGGTGTGAGGTGCAAGGTTCAATCCTCTTAGATCAACTTGTCCTAAAAAATATTAAATTTAGGTATGTTACGGGTATATATAAACAATCTTTGCCATGCATAATAAGAACTACTTGTGCTATATTGGTGAGGATATTGGGATAATGGTTGTGAGATGCAAGGTTCAATCCTCCTAGATCAACTTTTTGTTTTAAAAAATATTAAATTTAGGTATGTCACGGATATATATATAAAATATTTGGCATGCATAATACAAACTACCTGTGCTATATTGGTGAAGGTGTTGGGAAAATGGTTGTGAGGTGCAAGGTTCAATCCTCCTAGATCACCTTTTTGTCTTGAAAATATACAGCATTTGGTCATTTAGAATTTCATGTAAATTGAGTTGTATACTTGCATAGTTTTCAGTGTGTTTTTTTTATTGCAATTTTTTCAATGTAGTTGTTATTCCAGCGGTGCATTGCTTTTATTTTATATTTCCTAGATGCATAAATGTCAGAAGATATGTTAATGTTTGACATTTTTTATATAGTGACTAAACTAGAAATGGAAGATGTGCATGCGGAAGCTGCTATGAGAGAAACAGGCGAAGGAAGCAAATCTTATGAAAAGACAACAAAACAACAAGAAGAACGAAGAAAACAAAACACAGATCGACAAAAAGAATATAAAAAAAGACAGTTGGACGAAAAGACAGCAGAAGAACGCGAAGAACGAAGAAAACATCTCGCAGATCGACAAAAAGAATATCGTAAAAGAAAGTTAGAGGAATTGACATCAGAACAACGCGAAGAGCAAAGAAAATGGAACAATGATCGACAAAGACCATATCGAGAGAGACGGATGAAGCAATCGGAAGAGCAAATAAATAATCAAAATGCACGAAGTGACCTAATGACAACAGTACAACAACAAATAAATCAAAATGTACAAAATGACCAGAGAACAGGTGAAATGTCAGCAAAAACAAAATAAGAATGAAAAAAACAACACGCAGCTCAACAAAAAGAATCTCGAAAAAGAAAGTTAGCCGAATTGACGGCACAAGAACGAGAAGAACTAAGAAAATGAGACGTTGATCGACAAAGAGCGTGTCGAGAGAGAAATTTGAAGCGATTGGATGAACAAAGAAATCGATTTGCAGAACAACAAATAAATCAAACTGTAGAACAACAAAGACAACATTCAACCAGTGTACCAGTAAAACTAACTATGACAGATGCTCAAGCGATTCCAAATACTAATATGGTCCCACATAAGGAGATTGAAATTGACAATAATATATCGGTACCATCTGAACAAATGTATACTACACATCTCAAATTTCGTGAACGAATTGATCAATTTGCAGAGGTGCAAATGTGTCATGTCTGCCAAGAGTCATATGCTGGAGTACACATACGTAATACAAGTACAGGTCCAATGTGCTTGCAATGTCTAAGAGAGGGATATAATCACAGATTCTCAGCTGCAAACCACATGGATCTAGGATTTCAACCACGTGTCCTTCAAGATCTCACACAAGTTGAAGAGATGTTGATAGCACGTGCAAGTCCAATTTTGCAGGTGATGCATTCAATTGGTGGACAATACAAATATCGAGGACACACCATTAGTTTTCCACAAGAGATAAAAGATTTTGCTAAGACATTGCCATGACATATTAACAACTTGGACTTGATGGTCGTTGTGAGAAAAAAAGGACGACAAGGATCCAGTTATGATTTCGCTGTTAGAAAACAAAGAGTTATGGATGTATTATTATATAATATTCAGAATGATCCATATTATCAAGATGTTCAAGTGGATTATGATGCAGTAGAAGAGTTACTTGAAAATGCAACAGATATCTCACATATGCTTAATTCTGTTACACTTCCCGATATTGACGATGAAATAGAATTTGCAATGTTGGAAGGGAGACCAGGAGTTGATGACATGTTAGACGGTTTACAAACAACTTCTTTTGCATCAAGGCTTCCAAGTGCACCACGAGAGATAGAAATTATTAGAGCATGGGAAAATAATCCTAATCTAAATGAAAATAATGCAAATGAGCAATCGACTAATGTGCTTAATTGGCCTGGCATTGGCTCATCTCCGATTAACGAGTATAACACTGTTGGATTATTTGATATGGCATTTCCAGCATTGTTCCCTAAAGGAGAGGCCGATTGGTTACAACCGCGAATGCGAAATGTCCATCTACATGATTATGCAAAACATCTTCTTAGATATCGTGATAACAAATTTGGAAGGCACCCTCGCTTTAGATATTTTTTACTAAATATCATAATGAGACATCGTGCTCAAGCTTCATCAACAGTTTTTGTAAAAAAGAATATTACTGAACTACCCACAACAATGGAGGAGTTATGACAACATTTAAAAAATCTTCCAGATTCAAGATTGGGAGAAAGATTAATGAGATTTGGAACGTTATTAAGAGGCACACGTGCATATTGGAGCAAGTGTCGTCAAGAGTTATCTGACTTGATTCAACAGATAGGTTGTCCGACAATATTCTTCACACTAAGTGCAGCGGATATGCAGTGGCCTGATTTGCATAAATTAATGCCAGGCACAAGTCCTACAGATCCACGTGAAGTGAGGAAATGGCGACGTCAAAATGTAATTGATAATCCTCACATCGTGGCACATTATATGCACTTGAGACACACAATTTTTTGAGAAGAGGTTTTCCAACATTTTCATCAAGCTACAGATTATTGGAGTCGCTACGAATGACAACATCGTAGATCTCTTCATGTCCATGGGTTTCTTTGGTTAAAAAATGCTCCCAACATGGACACTTTAAATTGGGATGATCCTAGATAAATTGTATCTGCAAAAAAGTATTTCGACAATTGTGTGCATGCAATAAATCCATGTGAGGGACATAAACGAAATATTCAAATTGGAGATAATGTAGATGATCATCCTTCTGTAAAAGGCACAGAACAAATATTTCAGTCGGATCCAATGACTGATTATGAATAACTTCTTAACTGTGTTGAGCGTCATATTAGCTGCAATGAGAGAAGTTGTCTTCGAAAGAAAGGAGGAAAATTGGTCTGTCGATACCACGCACCATGGGATCTATGTGACCAGTCAAAACTTTACATTGATGAACAAGGAGAAAAAAAGTATGAACCTAGAAGAAATGATGACAGAGTGAATACACACAATCGTGAAACACTGATGATGTGGAGGGCTAATATAGATTGGCATGCTGTACTTTCCAAGCACGTCGTTACTAATTACATAGCCAAATACGCTGCTAAATCAGAAAAGGGATCTGAAACTTTCCACAATATGTTGATGCGGGTCTCTTCTATCCAAAATCCAAACGAACCAGCAGCACATGCATATAAAAGTTTGTTGTGTGAATCCATTGTTGATAGGGACATTGGTGCACAAGAGACATGCCATATGCTTCTAGAGCTTCCTCTTTCAGAATGTAGCTGTCGTTTTGTGGTTCTAAATGTTGGTATGAAGGTTTTCAAACAAGTACAAGTTGAAACATATAATGCTGACAATGATAATTATCTGATTGATGCATATACTAAGCAACCAGAGAATATGGAACAACTTACATTGATAGATTTTGCAAAATATTGGTCATATGACAAAGGACGATGGGGGGAAAAATGGTTACCATGAAGTAATGCATCTATTGTACGTGTGTTTCCTAGATTCAACTCTATTCCTAATCGAAAAGATGAGAAATTTGTCGAATTCTGTTGGTCCGAGTTGGTTTTGTACAAGAAATTTCGTGACTTTCGAAGAGATATAGGCCACACATCTGATGAAATTTTACAGAAATGAAAAAATTTGCAATATATACCTTGGCATGTTGATCGCAAACCTGTGCCTACAGATGCTCGAGTTGAATCCGACGACGAAGAAGAATGTCCAAATCCACAAAGAGATTCCAGGCAGCATGAATGGGAGATCATTTGTGGATTATATAAAAATCAATTTATAAATTATAATGAGTTTGAAATGCTTGGACATAGGGATCTTGATCGTATGAATGATTGGAACACTGCTTTTGTAAATGAAGAGACCTCCAGTCGTGCAATTCATTTCATCTCTGATATGCGAAAATTGAAAACGATTTCTACTAATCAACATGCAAAGTCTTACTCAATTGATAGTTTGGGGGATAAGCAAAGAATAATATACAATGTTATCCTTGAGCATTATAGAATGGGGGTTGATCCGCTATGCATGATAATCCAAGGAACTGCAGGTACCGAAAAGTCATATTTGATTGGAGCCATAAAAAATACACTTGAAAATCTCTTGCATCCAGGGAAAAGTCCATTACTTCTTCTAGCTCCTACAGGGGTGGTAGCTTTCAACATATCCGCAAGAACGATTCATTATGCACTTCATATACCGATCAAAGAAATTAATCATTTACGAGGACCAAGTTTAATTAACATACAGGAAGAGTTGAGGAATGTTAAATATATTTTGATCGATGAAATGAGTTTTATTGGAAAAAATCTATTAATCAAAATAGATTCAAGACTTCGCCAAGCCTTCCCAGAAAATGCTACTATACCTTTTGGTGGAAGATCAATTATATTGGTTGGTGATTTGGGACAATTGCTGCCTGTCATGGATAAGCCTGTATATGCATCGGAAGGTCTTGCAAAAGAATTGTGGAACACATTCACAACAGTTGTGACCCTCGATACTGTGTTTCGACAAAATGGACAAAGCAATGAACAACTATCTTTTCGTAGTTTGTTAATGAATATTAGAGATGCAGTTCCAACAATAGAGGATTGGAAATTACTGATGACTCATACAGATACTTCTGTACATGCAACATTGAAAAGTTTCTTTGATAAGGCGATACATTTGTTTGTAACAAATGATGATGTAAACTGTCATAACAAGCGTTTATTAAGAAGCCTAAACTGTCCCATTGCGATCAGTATTGGTACATCTGTAAGAAGCAACAATTCTATGGAAGGAGATGAAGAAGGGTTGGAACTTGAATTACTTATAGCCATAGGAGCAAGGGTAATGCTCACATCAAACCTCTGCACTGATGCAGGCCTCATTAATGGTGCTCTTGGAGTTATACAACAAATTGTATATAAACCGGGAAGTTCGCCTCCAGAACCACCCACTTATGTTTTAATTAAATTTGATAATTATCTGGGGGTATCATGGGATGAATTGTTTCCTCAAGTTGTTCCTATTACATCTATCGAAAGAGGTAATAAAAAACAACTTCCATTGAAACTCGCTTGGGGTTTAACAATCCATAAGTCACAAGGATTGACATTGGAGAGAGCTACTATTAATATTGGAAAGCAAGAGAGGCAGGGTATGACATTTACAGCAATATCTCGAGTTAAAGATTTGGCAGGTCTACGATTTCAACCTCCACTCTCATATGATCGATATGAGAAGATGTCAAAACTACCAGGAGTGAAGATAAGAAAATGTGAAGAAGATAGATTGAGAATGATCACGATGTGAACCATATTATCATTTATTTAATCCTTACCAAATTATTGTCTTTATTTTTCATTTTAACAATTTACTCAATCCTTAATACTTATTACGTACATCATGATAATCCTCATAATTATAACTGTGTTTTCAAGTTAACCTATTCCTTACAATGTTGATCAAACTCCAATTTTGTGTCACTTCCCATGACTGGAACCAGCCTAGATCCAAATCCTAGGCTCTATCAAGCGCCGAGAGGGATCAAATCTCCCGAGGTGCAAGCCTCTTCTCAGGTATTGCACTCAATGTGCTTTTCGAGGAGAGGTTTGCACCTCGGGATATTTGATCCCTCTCGACGCTTGATAGAGCCTAGGATTTGGATCTAGGCTGGTTTCCAACCAAAATTAAGGTTGGTTTGTAATTGCGCCGAGAGGCACTCTACAGCCCAGTATGGGGGAGATCTTGTCACGTGATGTAACGTTACTAACATGTCGGCAAAAAATAATAGTGAAAGTGAATATTATGGGGGAGATCTTGTCACGTGATGTAACGTTACTAACATGTCGGCAAAAAATAATAGTGAAAGTGAATATTATGGGAGAGATCTTGTAACGTGATGTAACGTTACTAACATGTCGGCAAAATTATAAATTATGGGAGAGCTCTTGTAACGTGATGTAACGTTACTAACATGAAGAAAATTAATCTGCTGAGGTTGTGTTGCCAATTTTATGAACAGAACATACAAACATTCAGATCTTTACATGGCTTCACATATTTCAAGAGGCTTATTTCCTATGTGGATTGTATTCTTAAAAGCGATCAATTAGAAGACGATATCAAAGAGTTAGGGTTCTTGGATGTATGTAACGAAATAATGAGGGCGATTGATGTCATTGGCCTGACAACATCTAATATTGAAGAAAAAAGTTCAATGGGATTTTCTTCGTATATGGGGCTAATGGCCATGCTTGGGTATAGTTATGCCAATAGTTGGTATTTTATGAAATTCCAGTCACGTGTGTTACGAGTTATATGTAAAACTTCTGATCAAATGACTGTGGATTTTGGCCTTGGAGACCTTGCTTACCGTGAATTAATAAGAATCTTACCATTTGGAAATCGCGCTGAATATGTTATCTCATGAATATTCCAATGAGATCAGCAGCAAAGACTTGAATAACGGAATTGGAATTCTTAAAGAGGGCTGGATCTTATCAGTAAATTTAAATCCCCATGACGATTACCTCCAAGTGCTGGCTAATGTTGTAACTATCTGCATCATTCGAGAAATTCCACAGAAATCCCAGGAGATCAGTAGTTTTATGGAGGGGCAATTGATTGAAACCAGGGCCCTGGCGCGACATAATATAGAAGCCCTTGAAAAGGGTATTTGGGTTATCAAAGATATAGTCATCGATAGAGGCCCATTAGGTCAAACTTTCCAAGATTTCGGAGGTTCCAGTTTAGTAACGAAGATTGTTGGTATGTTTAAACGCTTTACGGAGGTTAAAAGTGAGGATAAAAAGAATGAGGTAGTGATTTGTCCCAAAGGATGCAAAACATTAAACTGCCTTCACATGAAAATCGCACAACATGGATTGGGCATTGCCATAGAAATTTCCAAAGGAGGGCCACCTAGATTTGACATTGAGGTTGTCCACAAATTCTTGAGGACCTGTCATGAGCGAGCACACCAAGCAGTATTAGAAAAAGCAATTGATGTGAATAGTCCATCTCCTTCAAACTAAATTATTGCATAAGATTCTCAATGCATTTTGGCATGTCCGTTACATTAATATTCATCAGGACTTGTCCAATAGTTTGAATCTGGAAACAACTGGTATAAAATGTTGGCACAGTTCACAATATTTTGCCGACATGGGAGAGATCTGAATGCGTTTGCACCATAAATACTTCCCCTCCTCCAGCTATCAAGGATCAGAACTTACTATCAGTAGCAGTAGCCTACGTAAATACTTCTAATTTCAATATTTATAGCCAGGGTAAGACTTATATCACTCAAGAGCTCTCCCTCCCAATATCAGAATACGTTGAATGCTTGAATTTACACAATATCAGTTTTCAAAATGGTTCTCAAAGATGAATGTTGGAATTTATACAGTATTAGTAGTGTCTTCAAGGTTGTTGATAGAATAGATGCACCATGGATGTGATTGTGTTTAACCATTCTCAAACTCAAATTCTTTGTTTTCTTTGGCTGGCGATTTGCAGAGAATTGTTGTCCCCACTGAGTGCATCCAAATACATATACTAAAATATATATTTCTCTCTCTCTATATATACATATTTTAATTTAAAATTAAATTAAAATGTAATTTTAACTTTAATTTATATTTCAAATTTAAATTAATATTTATATTAAATTTAAAATAAAGTTTTATATTAATTTTTTTTTCTAAATTTAAAATATTCAATATTATAGTTAATTATATCTCCTATAAATTTAATTTAAATATAATTTTAAATTAAATTTTAAAAGAAATAAATATTAATATATATTTCAATATATGTTTGTTTTAAATATTACCTAAGAGAATGAGCTTGCCATGAAAATGAAAAGTAGAACATTCCATCAGTAGGCAAATCCCTCTAATTACTAGACATACATTGAAAAAATTAATTGCACATTTCACTCTTGAGAATGATTGGTAGGCGAATCCCTCCATGATCCCACATTTCACTCTCTAATTACTGCACAGACATTGAAAAAATTAATTGCACATTTCAGTCTTGATAATGATTGGTAGGCGAATCCCTCTATGATCCCTCTAATTCCTACATAGACATTGAAAAAAAATAATTACACATTTCACTTTTGATAATGATTGGTAGGGGAATTCATCTAATTGCTGAGTGGATTTGATCCCTCTAATGATAGTAGCTTATTATTTTAATTGATTATAATGTTATCTATTTCGGAGATTGCTAATTGTGTCGAGTTATTTAAGAGGTATTATTCTAGTAAGAAACTAAAAATAGTAAGTTTACATGGATATAATCCCTTGGCACATGTAACATCAATGGAAAATTTCAAACCATGTAATTATCTGCAAAAAATTTAACCCCATGTAATTATGTGAAAAAATATGTTGGCCTACTAAACAACCATGCAAGGCTTCTTAAAGAACCCATGGTAAATTGCATTCAAGGAGATTTCATTATTTTTTTTACCAAATTTCCATTAAAAATAAGGAAAATAAAAAATAAACTACTCTTAAAATAAATTATAAAATTTCAAAAAATATATTATTTCAAACACTAATCAATACATTCATTTCCCAAGACTGTGTTTCCATGAGCATTGTACCATCCATCCATGAATCATAATGAAACAAAATTAAGATTTGCACAAATTCTGAATTCATTATTATACTTTAAAATTTCTAAAAAGATTACAGATGTACTTTCAAGTCTCTATCACTGGATGACGGAATTTCTAACCATGTTTGGATCAAGTGAAAATGGTGAAGAGCATTTCAATATCTGCCACCATGTTGAAACTCATCTAGGCGCTGAAGAACGCTATTGCATTTCCTTTGAAATGAATTTGCTACATGTTGAGCAACATGAGCACTGTTCTTAATGCAAAGATAACGAACCTAACGTCAATTCCAACCAGCTAAAGAACTTTCCAACTCTCACAGGCACCATGTGAGAGTTGGAGTTGAGTTGAATTAGCTCCTCCTCACGCAAGATAATCGTTGATATTAATATCATACTCATAATCGACATTTGCATGAAGAGATGTAAGTAAAAACGATGTTATACATTTCCAATTGCAAACGACAGTTTTTTAAATTCAAACTAGAAGTGTAATTGTATTGTAATTGTTGTACTTAAAAGGTGGAGAGCATATTAAAATTTCCTTGGTTTCGAAACTTGCAGCGGGAAAGGAAATCCCAAGTTCAGAATTTACAAATGTGTTTTCTAACATAGATCTATCTTAAAAAAGTCTACCAATTGTCGAAATAGATCAAATTTCTAACTTTAAATCCTTTTTATTGGAAATGTTAAAAAAATGTACAGTAATGTAGAATGTGCCTCTTCTATCCAAAACAAAAGAAGAATGATTGTTTGAGGTAAAATGGAAAACCCTAGTGTGACTCTAAATCTAAACCATATTTACATTTACTTAATCTTTACAAAAATATTGTCTCTATTTTCCAGTTTAACAATTTATTCAATCCTTAATATTTATTACTTATATTGAGATAATCCTCATAATTCTATTTGTGTTTTCAACATAATTCTATTTGTGTTTTCAACTAAATATATATTGAAATATATATTAATATTTATTTCTTTTAAAATTTAATTTAAAATTATATTTAAATTAAATTTATAGGAGATATAATTAACTATAATATTGAATATTTTAAATTTAGAAAAAAAAATTAATATAAAACTTTATTTTAAATTTAATATAAATATTAATTTAAATTTGAAATATAAATTAAAGTTAAAATTACATTTTTAATTTAATTTTAAATTAAAATATGTATAGAGAGAGAGAAAAAAATATTTTAGTATATATATTTGGATGCACTCAGCGGGGACAACAATTCTCTGCAAATTGCCAGCCAAAGAAAACAAAGAATTTGAGTTTGAGAATGGTTAAATACAATCACATCCATGGTGCATCTATTCTATCAACAACCTTGAAGACACTACTAATACTGTGTAAATTCCAACATTCATCTTTGAGAACCATTTTGAAAACTGATATTGTGTAAATTCCAGCATTCAACGTATTCTGATATTGGGAGGAAGAGCTCTTGAGTGATATAAGTCTTACCCTGGCTACAAATATTGAAATTAAAAGTATTTACGTAGGCTACTGCTACTGATAGTAAGTTCTGATCCTTGATAGCTGGAGGAGGGGAAGTATTTATGGTGCAAACGCATTCAGATCTCTCCCATGTCGGCAAAATATTGTGAACTGTGCCAACATTTTATACCAGTTGTTTCCAGATTCAAACTATTGGACAAGTCCTGATGAATATTAATGTAACGGACATGCCAAAACGCATTGAGAATCTTATGCAATAATTTAGTTTGAAGGAGATGGACTATTCATATCAATTGCTTTTGCTAATACTGCTTGGCGTGCTCTCTCATGACAGGTCCTCAAGAATTTGTGGACAACCTCAATGTCAAATCTAGGTGGCCCTCCTTTGGAAATT
This sequence comes from Pseudotsuga menziesii, assembly GCA_001517045.1. Classification (NCBI taxonomy): domain Eukaryota; kingdom Viridiplantae; phylum Streptophyta; class Pinopsida; order Pinales; family Pinaceae; genus Pseudotsuga; species Pseudotsuga menziesii. The sequence continues at coordinate 140,142 of LPNX010734984.1, forward strand.
TCTGCGGCGATGCCCAATCCATGTTGTGCAATTTTCTTGTGAAGGCAGTTTAATGTTTTGCATCCTTTGGGACAAATCACTACCTTATTCTTTTTATCCTCACTTTTAACCTCCGTAAAGCGTTTAAACATACCAACAATCTCCGTTACTAAACTGGAACCTCCGAAATCTTGGAAAGTTTGACCTAATGGGCCTCCGTCGATGACTATATCTTTGATAACCCAAAGACCCTTTTTAAAGGCTTCTGTATTTTGCCGCGCCAGGGCCCTGGTTTCAATCAGTTGCCCCTCCATAAAACCACTGATCTCCTGGGATTTCTGTGGAATTTCTCGAACGATGCAGATAGTTACAACATTAGCCAGCACTTGCAGGTAATCGTCATGGGGATTTAAATTTACTGATAAGATCCAGCCCTCTTTAAGAATTCCAATTCCGTTATTCAAGTCTTCGCTGCTGATCTCATTGGCATATTCACGAGATAACATATTCAGCGCGATTTCCAAACGGTAAGATTCTTATTAATTCACGGTAAGCAAGGTCTCCAAGGACAAAATCCACAGTCATCTGATCAGAAGTTTTACATATAACTCGCAACACACGCGACTGGAATTTCATAAAATACCAACTACTGGCATAACTATATATGCGTAGACAAACAATTGTTGTCACAGCCTTGTTGTGGTAGATATATTCTAAGGGGTGTCTGAAATTATGTTGATTGCATAGCTATAATCCCTAAATTCATTGAATGTATGGATTTATTCTTCCATCAAGGGAGTTATGGTGTTCTGGTTGTGCACTCCAAATCCATGCAACATATTCCAAAATTCTATGTATTTGGATTCTAATATGAAGAGTGGTGGAAAATCAACATGGTTAGATTAACATTGTGTTTCTATTAGACTTATATATCCAATAACGTATTCATCATCTTAATCATTAGATCAGTTATGTAGTCTTCCCATTGATCATATTATTTTCCTTCTTGTACTCCCTTTTAATATAATCTATTAAATTATCATCTAGTATCTTAGATTATAACTGATATGGTTGAAATCAATGAGATAAGAAGGTAAATTTGATTATTATGTTCCATTTCATTTGTTCATTGATATCATTACATAATTTATACTTAATGGGTACTGATTTTTCCTTTGATGTCTTGCAAGGGAAAATCATGTCCAAACAAAAGACCTCGTTGGAGTCCAGTGTTGTCTAAGACATGTCATCTAGAGATGAAGAGGTAGGAAACCCTACTTTCGTATTGCAATTTGGGGACAGACAATGCATTAATGGATTTGACTACAAATTCAAATGAGGAGAAAAGTACCAATTCCTTCAAGCAAAGGAGTATCAGTCGGCATGTTTAGATTATATCCTGTTATTCAAGGACATCAAAAGGTCGAGACTTCATCAAGCTACAGGAAGACCACATGTGTTCCCATGTGTAGAGATAATAGAATGGCTCATTCCTTATATGGATGCTAAGAGGAACATTATCAATAATAAGTTCGAATTAACCACCCCCTCTTTTGATCCTACAACTATGAGTAGGTATTACAAATTTACAAGGCTAGAGATAATAACGATAGACGAGTGGACAATTACACATATCTAAGTAACTCTATCTCTAGTTCAAACATTAAAACTTGATGATGTTGTTGATGCCATCCTTGGTGAGGAAATGAGACAAAAAAACATAGGTGATACATCAGGTAATGCATTGAACATGAAGAACAGGGGAATAAAAAGGGAGAGAAGAAATAGCCCTAGTAATTGTGGGAACTCTAGGAAGGGAATATCCAAATCCAAACTAGGAAAGGTAGAGTGATGGAACTGCGAGAAGAAGGGAAATATGAGGAAAGACCTCATATCTCTAAAGGAATAAGGAGATGGACATCAAGAGAATAATCAAGAAGAAAATGCAATAGGTGATGTGTTACAATATTATTTTATTATTTTATTATATAATATTATGGATTTCTAGGTAGTAGATTCAGGGGCTTCATTTCATGCCACACCCCATACGAAATATTTTCAAGATTATGTTCAAGGTTATTTTGGAAAGGTTTTATTGGGTGATGATCAACCATGTAAAATTGTTGGAATGGGTAAGATATAGTTAAAGTTAAAGAATAGAAACTAATGGTTGTTGAAATAAGGAAGGCATGTTCCTACTATGAAAAGAAATCTAATCTCAACAGGGAAATTGGGAGATAAAGTTTGTTCATATACATTTTTAGAAATGGCAAAGAAGGTCACTGGTAATAGGAAAATGAGAGAGAGTAGGTACATTGTATTTATGTACTAGTAATCATGAATCTTCTATTTCTTTAGCTTCTACAGGAGTGGATGCAACATTATGGAATCATAGGCTTGACCACATGAGTTACAAGGGGACGCATACTCTCCATTTGAAGAAGTTGCTACCAGATTTGAAGTGCATTAATTTGGAATTATGTGAGAACTGTGTTTATGGAAAATAGAAGAGAGTTATATTTCTCATAGTTGGGAAGAAAAATAAGAGTGAAAATTTATATCTTTTGCATAAATATGTATGGGGACTGAATCAGGTACAATATCTTGGTGGTTCTCATTATTATGTTACTTGTATCTATGATGTAACTACAAAATCTTGGGTTTATTGAATTCAACAAAAAATTGATTCCTTTGCTACCTTTAAGAAATGGAAAGCTCTGGTTGAGAATGAGACAGGAAAAAGATTGAAGTGCCTCATATTAGATAATGTAGGTGAATATTGCGGAAAGGTGTTTGATAGTTACTATCCATACGATGAGATTCATAGAGAGAGGATAGTTCCAAGAACACCACAAGAAATTGGTGTGTCAGAAAGGATGAATACGATAGTCATGGAAAGTGCAAGGTGTATGAGATTGCATGCAGGTTTTCCCTTACAATTTTGGTTAGATGTTGTAGATACTTTTGTTTACTTAATAAACATATGGACTTCAAGATCATTGGACGGTGGAAATCCATAGGAGGCATGGACATGTAAAAAGGTAAACTACTATTTTATGAATACTTTCACTTATGAAGCATTTGTAAATATTGATAAAGAAAATAGAAGCTTGAGGTTAAATCCAATAAGTATACCTTTATTGGATATGGAATTGATTATTTTTGTTATCGCTTATGGAAATATGAAACTAATGAATTACTTAAGAGTATAGATGTGGTATGAAATGAAAATTTAATGTACAAAGATTAGTTGTAGGGAAAGAATCAAGAAAAAAAACACAGAATAGACAGTGCTTGATGAAATCAAAGAAAGTGAAATTCCAATAGTGTCAGAAAATCAAAATAAACAAAAACAACAACAATATGTACCTAAAACTCCTACAAGTGTTGCTAGAAGATATACCATGTTAAGTAGACCCCCTGAATGAAACTCTCCTTTACTATATTACTTATTATTTATTGATTATGGTGAACCAAAAAGTTATGTGGAAACGATGCAGGTGGAAACTAGAAACAAGTGGGACCAAGGCATGAATGAGGATATTGACTCCTCAGTAAGAACACAGACTTGGTACTTGGTTTAGTTTCCTGCAGGTAAAAGAGCATTGCTGAATAAATGGGTCTACAGGTTGAAGGAAGAAGATGGAGGAAAAAAATAGTACAAGGTCAGAATTGTTGTAAAGGGGTTTGCACAGAATAAAGGTATAGATTTTGATGAAATATTCCCTCCTATTGTTAATTTGATTTCAATTAGGACTATTTTTAGTCTACTGGCAGTAGAAAATTTGCATCTTGAACAATTAGATATAAGAAAAAAAATTCTCCATGGGGATTTGAAGGAAGAGAACTATATGTAGTATCCATAGGGGTGTGACGTCAAAGGGAAGGAGAATCTAGTGTGCAGGTTGAAGAAGAGATTGCATGGCCTAAAGCAATCTTTGACGTAGTGGTAGTTGAAATTTGATAGGCTTGTGAAAAATCAAGGTTATAGTAGATGCCATTCTAACCATTGTGTTTATTTTAAGAGGCTAGATAATGGAAGATATATTATCTTGTCACTATATGTTGATGACATGATTGTTGTAGGGTGTAGCATGTAGGGTATAAATGTGCTTAAAAGAAAATTAACTAATTCATTTGTGATCAAGGATTTGGGTGTTGCAAATAAAATCCTTGGTATGTGAATAACAAGAGATAGGAAAAATCACAAATTGACATTATCTCAGGGTTAGTACATAGAGAATGTGCTGTAGAATTTTAGATGCGGGATGAAAAAACAAATAGTACACCTTTGGAAAACCATTTCAAACTAACTGAGATGTGTCCCAAGACACAAGATCATATAGAACACATGTCCAAGGTCCCTTATTCATTTGCAATTGGTAGCTTAATGTATGGGATGGTGTGCACAAGACCAGTTATTTCCCATGCACTGGGAGTTGTGAGAAAGTATATGGAACATTCAGGAAAAGAGCATTGGAAAGAAATAAAGAGGATTATCAAGTATTTGAGAGGTAGTACTACTCATGCACTATATTTTGGAGGTTCATACACTAGTCTATAGGGATATGTTGATGCAAATATGGAAGGTGATAAAAATAACAAGAGGATTACCACTGGGTATGTTTTTACGGTAGGTGGAACAGCAATAAGTTGGATTTAGAAACTAAAAATAGTTGTTGTACTTTCAACAATGGAATGAGAGTATGTTGTTGGTACATAGTCTAATAAAGATATGGTTTGGGTACAAAGGTTCATGGAGGAATTGGGTAAGATGTAGGATAATAACATGTTGTATAATTATAGCCAGAGTTCAATTAATATTGAAAATAACTCAACCTACCATTCTAATAATAAACATATGAAACTCAAGTACCATTCCATACGATATGTCTTGGAAGATGGACAGTTGAAGTTGGAAAAGATACATACTATCCAGAATCCTACATACATGCTGACAAAGGTAGTAACCAGGGAGAAACTTGGTCCTTCTCAGTTTCAGTTGGACTTAAAGCATGAAGTTGAAGATGAGAAAATTTATAGGTTCAAGGTGGATCATAGTCTAGCAGATATAGTAGCGATGGAGTTGATGTGATCAGTGTCCAAGTGGGTGATTATTGGTTGTAAAGCATGATTATGATATTCTTGGTCCATAGTTCGTGTTTAAGCCATTTTTGAATCCCAATACTTTACAGGGGGTCTATGGGGGCTTCCCCCCCCCCCCCCCCCCCCCCCCCCCCCCCCC
>LPNX010734984.1:153983-172414 GCA_001517045.1 Pseudotsuga menziesii
GTAAAGTTCTTCGTTACATTCCGATAATTCCACGTTTCCAGCGGTTGTTTAGGTGTCAAAGTATAGCACAGTTTATGGATTTCCATGCTAAGAACAGAAGTCTAGACGATGATCTTCGAATGCCTGCAAATGGTTCTGCATTGAAGTTCATTGAAGAAAAGTGGCCAATTTTTAAAGAAGACCCCCGTAATGTTAGAATTTCATTGGCAGCTGATGGCATCAATCCATTTGGAGAGCTTCGTTCTACCTACTCAGTCTGGCCTGTTTTTGTTATAAATAATAACCTTCCTCCTTGGATGATGATTAAGAGAGCACACAATGTTGGCAATGATTGTTCCACGTATGTAATTAAATTGCATGTGTTTACTTGAAAGTATGACTATAAAATTCTTCCTTTTATTTTCGTGCATGATAGTTATGGTTTTTTTATATATATAATGCATATTATAGCTAAAAGCAATTTTATATGTATGTTTAACCAATTAGGTAAGTACCAGGTTAAAGATATGAACGTATATATTGAGCCTCTTATCGATGAGTTGTTGAATTTGTGGGCGGGTGTCACTATGTATGACATCTCTAAACCAATAGGGGAAAGACAATTCCAATTCCATGGAATACTTGCATGGACAATTCACGATGCTCCAGGGTTAACACATTTTTGTGGTATATTGTAATTACTTTATTTTGTGATTTAACGTTATATATTGATTCATCTTTCGTGTAGGTCTTCAAACAAAGGGTAAATTTGCATGTCCAGCTTGTGGTCCCAGGATAAAATCTCGACGTTCAAGAAGTCTACGAAGGAAGTGTTTGATGAGAATAGGCACTTTCTTCCTAAGAACAATACTTATCGAACTACAGACAAAGCAAAATTCAATGGTAAAGAAGAGAATGGAAAAAAACCATGAAGAATGACACCTCACTTATGGAAGTTGGAATATAATAGAAATCGTCAAGGTATGCAGTTGGTTTATGTATCATATATTATATAAATGTTTGTTTTTTTTGTGAATTTTGTTCAGCGCGGTTATGTATTAATGTAGCTACATTGAATATTAATTTTGTTATTATTTCATTAATGTCATTAAGGTGCGAATGGGCTTCCATGAGGGATGAAAAGTTACCCGATTCAATTCAGTAGGTTGCCATACTAAGAGCACCTACAAATAGTTCATTTGTTTGATACAATGCATATCGGGAAAACATAACAACAATGTTATGGCATATTTTAGATGGAAGGACTAACAAAGAAATAATTGGAAAGATTTGTAGTGACATCCATGAGGCTAATCACGCATTGCAAAGTGTGATCATTAATTCCAACGGCGATGGTCATGAACATAATATTAGATTTCCTTGGTTATTGACGGAGCAACAAAGCAATTCTGTAAAAGAGGTCATTCGAAAAATCAGGTTTCCCACGGGCTTTTCGTCAAACATACAAAATATCTTCACGAAAAAAGGTGATTTTGGTGGGGTTAAAACGCATGATTGGCACACATTCATTAAGGTAAACATAATTAGGTTTTAATATATTTCAGCCTTATTTGTATGCATTATTTTGTTAATTTTATTCTCTTATTTGAAAATAAATACTAATTATATGTTTTTTGTTACAGTATGTTCTTCCTTTATCTCTCCCAGATGACTTGGACAACAACATAAAACAAATTATTTATGTTCTTGGCAAGTACATGAGGTAAGTAATGAGGAATATGGAAAATGTACCTCTTTTGTGATTGATATGTAACTTATTCTGTGATTTATATATGCAATATTATTGATATTATTTTAATGCATCATTTGTAGGTGGCTTTCATAAAAAGAAATCCATAAAGAAGATATACGGTATTGGAAGAGAGAAATTCCCCGACTAATGTGTGAAATGCAACAATATCTACCTCCAGCATTTTTCAATGCACAAGAACACTACCTCATACACCAAGTTGAGGAGATTGAACTATGTGGACCAGTAAGCACAAGGTCGATGTGGATGGTGGAGAGGCAGTTGAAGTCATTGAAGGCTTTTGTTAGGCAAAGAGCACGTCCTGAGGGTTCTATGGTCGAGGGATATATGGTATATCATTCCATGGTGTATATTAATCAATATCTACCTAAATTAGCAGAAAATATGAATGGGCCTCTCATTTGGCATCTCGACCCCATCAAGAAATTTGAAGGGGAGGTCTTATTGGGGAAAGGTAGAATGCGTACTGTGAAAGGTATTTATTAATAAATGCTATGGAATTAATATATTACACATTTATTTTTGCAATTTATATAACTATATGCATTTCATTCTAGCTAATTAATGATATATTTGATTTGTTGTTTTCTCATATAGTTGCTCGAGTGTGGGATGCTTTACACTTATACATTGGGAACAACCTTGATTGGATGGAGCATTGGATAGAATATTGTGAGGAATACTTTGGTGGGTTGTCATGGGAGGGGATCAGTAAGATGATTAAAATAACGCATCGTCATCGACATCAACATCCTGATCTTACGTCGCAAAGGGAGGTAGATTTAGCCTATGGTTTAAAAGATAAACATGCAAGTAAATTGTTTATACACGTATTTTACTAGTTAATTCCATTTTTCAATGTAATTGCTTTTTTTTATATTTTGAAATATATATTTAGTACAAATCCCTGTATGACGTTTAATATTTATTTACAATGTATTTTTTTTCAGTTGTTGTCCATGTTGCAATTGAAACACCACAAGGGTATGTGGTGTAATGGTCGTAAATTTCGTATCAAATCATTGGATGATAAGATGAAAACCTCAGATAGTGGGATAACCGCAGTGTTTAAGGTCACCAATGTTTCCTCTAGAAGTGACAGACATCCAGAAGAAACAGATAATAGGTACTAGGGGCATTTGGAGGACATAATTGAGTGTGATTTTAATTCCTTTAAAATAGTTTTGTTTGAGGTGAAATGGTACAGGCTACGGATGCATGAACGTGATCCTGAAAGAACTGTTATTGAGCACGCTAATGGATTTACCATGGTTAATACAAGGGCATTTGAACCGAGTACAGAGCCTTATGTTCTTCCAAGTCAATGTGAGCAAGTCTTTTACTCAGAGGTACCAGGTAAAGCAGGTTGGTCATACATTTTTAGATATGATCCACGAGGAAGACTAGTAAGGTATAATCAGTTAGATATTGATGAAGATGATCCTAAAGAAGAAGATCACGATGATGAAGATAATGAGCAGGTTGCTGCAATCAATGTGTTAGATGAAGAATCCGAAGAACTTGATCATCCAAATGTACAAGACGATGATCTCAGTGACGATCTCAATGACTATATAAGTGAAAATGACATGGATGATGATGATGATATGAATGAGCTTTTCGGCAATATCTATTTACAACCAGATCCTGCTACAGATATTGAGTTTGATGAAGAAGAAGATGAATGATATATAGAGGTATGTGTTTTATATGATGATCTTTATATGTTTTTATTTTGTATAATATAATATTTTAGACTTTCTTTATTATTTCAATTTGGGTATGGGGGAATTGAGAGTGATGTGAGGGTGTGGGGGGGGGGGGGGGCATAATTAGAGCTTCCACCTTCACGTGGTTGCCCCTATTTAGTAGAGAATGAACTATTCTCGAAACCAAGAGAAGCTCATCCCTAGAAACATAAACCCTATATCACCGCTAGTTATATACTTGGTTTGTCTTGGTTATTCGACCATTGATTTTTTATATGAATCTCAATGTCCATGGTTTTTGTTGCTGATCTAATGTGTATCTAATGTCATGATCACAACTATCATAGATCCTACCTTATAATTCTTTTATATTGCATCTCAATTATTTGAAAAACCTTTACTCATTTTTCCATGTTCCTTGTTATATATCTGTAGTAGCCATCTTCTTTTCCTACCTAATTCTTGACAAAACGGAAAATTTAAATAGGAAAAATTTAAAATAGACAAAAAAATAAATAAGATGAGTAAATTGTAAAACCCCAAATACTATCAATCTTTTCTTCTACAGTTGATGCTATAAAGGTAAAAAACTGCAATCTATATTATATCTCTCATTGCATTCCTATGCCTAGAATATTCACCAGGCAATTTCCCTTGGAAATTTCTCCAGAACAATTAAATGGGCTTTAAACATTCACCTGGATTTAAATGGGTATTTTAATTTAAAGCCATTTGAAGCCAGGCAATTTCCCTTGGAAAGTACCTTGAAGGCATTTCCATAATAAAGAGAAATATGGAATTCTAAAGATCTCAAAAAATACAATGGATGTTGATGAATAAATAATACCAAATACATATCTATCTTAAGATAAGGAAGAGTGTCATTATAGATTATTCCACTAACAATTTATATCGAATCACTTAGCATAGTTATGGTCCTTATTTTTGGTTTATTGGCCATGTTAACATGATATCATACTTTTGATTCAAGTGTGATTTTACATGTGTGATTTCATCCAAGTTTTGTCGCCCTCCAATTTCGTCCCTCAAAACCCCCGAACGCATTTGCAGGTCCTCACAATTTCATCCAACCCTCCAATTTGTAGGCCCCGAACACGTTGGCTTCACGGTTTCTGGGAGCTGGAGAGAGCTACTCCCCTTGGCTAGGAGCTCGAGAAAGCCCAGGTGAACGCATTTGCAGGTCCTCACAATTTCGTCCAACCCTCCAATTTGCAGGCCCCGAACGCGTTGGCTTCACAATTTTTGGGAGATGGAGAGAGTTGCTCCCCTTGGCTAGGAGCTCAAGAAAGCCTAGGTGAACGCATTTGTACGCTTCCTATCACCCTCCAATTTCATCCACGAGCATCGAACATGTCTGGCCAGGTATGTCTTCTGGACTGATAGCTACCATCCGATTTTCAGTATATGTTAACGTGAATTCGGTTGATGAAGCATTCCAGTCACATATCTAGATCGAGACCGATCTTTTAATGCTTCCACCTTTGAGTTTGAGACCCTTTTGGGTTCTATCCTCCTCATGGCTTCGGATTCACACTGTCTATTGCTCGATTGGGGTTTCTGTGAATTCAAGAAAATTAGTAGGCTTATGAAATCATTTGGTTATGTTGTTTCACATGGTGCTAAAACAAGCTGGGTAGATCTACATACATAAAGCTTTCATTTTGGGGCATTGTGTGGAGTGAATAGGAATAGGAACTTTGGAAATAAACGAATAGGAGTGGAATGAGGAGACAATGGAGGATTGTTTGACATAATCGATAGATGCTAATATTCAATCCACCAAAACAATATGCCCCTAGTTTTCCTCTTGTTTTCACAGCCATATCTTGTATATTCATTGACAGGCTAGAAAGCAGGGTTCTTTCTTGAAAATTGATGGTCATCTGGGGTATAAAAAGTTGTATTGAAACTTGTTGCCAGTTTGTTTTCAATTTTTTTTTCAATTATTTGCTAATTTGAAAACCATTGAGTCCCACATATCCTTGAGAAACTAAAAATGGCCCCATCCAATACTTGCTTCTGGGTAGGGTTCAGCCAGCCGTATTATGTAACATCAACTAAGACAGTATGAGTGATTCTGGCAGCAGAGAACAAAACTTTCTGAAGAACGCACTGTGTAAGTGACAGACATCTGAGCTAACTGTGAATAGAATAGAGATTTTTTACTTATAGTTGCTTCCAAGATTTTAGCTCCTCTGCCAGTCTCTTAAGCCTTCATGCCAGTTCCCTAATGGTCCTAATTATTCAAAGTTAGAGCACATTTTACAAAAGTACCTTGGGAGCACACCGGCTGTGAGGCAGGGTCTTACCTTTTTTATGCACAACAAATAAGGATAGAGGGATTTTGGTACTGACTGGTGCACACAACCGGGGTACAGAGCTCTAGCTACTAAAAGGATTTTAAAGCCTGTTCAAAAGAAATGCCTATTAGGAAGTGTTTCAGAATTAGTCCAGCATCCTATGGCTGTGATTCTCATGACAAAAAACCAGTACAGTATCCCATATCTTTAAATTCACGAAGGGACTTAGTCTTACAAACATGGTTTACAATGACTTTTTGATTCACGGCTTTTCTATATTGAAAAGGATCTAGAAATTGTGGAAATCAGTCCCATAATTCTAATAGCATATGGTGGTTCAAATCTTCAGCAGGTTCTCTTAGCTCACTCTTTAGAACTGAAAAAACTTGCTAACCAAGTGTTTGGATTTGTGGGTGGGTCACCAGGGCCTTATCATAGAAAATTGGTATTCTTGGACAGATCTAACCAGAAAATTGCCATTTCACAGAATATAGAGGACCTTATCATGGATTTTACTTCTATTTTACATCCAGGAGACAGATTCAAAGAGCCCTTTGAATGTAGGGAACCAGGTTGGAAAGAGAGAGCAAGGAACTATTTTAATTATCAGATATAAGAGCTACACTCTTTACGGGTGGAACAAGGTAAGATCTTCAGTGATTGGTAAAGTTAACAAGTGATAGAAAGTCAGTGACCCCCGAAGAAGCATGGCTCAAATGAATTGATGCTATATGGAGATACCCCTGGGCCCTGACCATTCATGTTCAGACTTCAGAGTAGCTGGTTAACTAATATGCCTAACCATTCATGTTCAGACTTCAGAGTAACTGATTAACGCATTATCAAGGGCTAGACAGCAAGCACATTTTGGCTAGCCTATGTATGGCCTTTGTGCAGAGTGGCAGAAAAGACGTCAATCATATATTTTGGGATTGTGATGTTGCAGCATTGTTATGAAGATACTTTTCAACACATCGCCCTATTTCTCTGTCCACTTTGATGGAGGGTTTGCTCTGTTCTGGGATCTAACTTTGTAACCATTAGTTACCCAGCCTACTCAATTCTCAGGTGATCACCCTTTCTTGGCTATGATGCATAATACGCAATCCACCTTTAAGTGTAACAAATTTATTAGCTGTAGAATTGTATTTTAATTTTACAAATTTTTGGATGAAATGACAATACAAATCTCTCCTAGGATCCATATATGCTTTCTTACTGAGGTGGGTTGGCATGGGAATCACTGTCTATGAAAGATAACAAGCTTGTAGTGTTCTTAATGCCCTAGCCTCTTGGACTCCAAAACCCAAATCTAATAGCCTTTCCTTTTTTCTGCCCTATTAAATTTCAAAAACTGAAAACCCTCTTCATAAGACCCTAATCAACTAAAAGTCAGATGTTGACCTTCAAAAAGGCTTCATATACCTTCATTGGTCACTCCTTTTAGCACGTCTTCTCCTATTCTACATCCCCATACTCAAACATTGACCTAATTCTATCATCTACCCCTCAACGTCATGCAATCCTATTATACTGTTGTTGTTTTAAGGCCATTGCAGCTTTGAAACAACTTTGATATACTAGAGAGGATGTCAATCTCACGTGTAGGAGAGAATGTCAATATCACGTGTAGGAGCTTTGAAACAGGGAAGGTGAAAAATCTACTAGAGAGGATGCCAATCTCATGTGTAGGAGAGAATCCATGAATTTTACTAAAATTGTTTTTATGTGAAATGTTTAACAGAAATATTATTTTCCATAAGAGAACTGGCTTCTCCATGACAAGCTTCTTAGTCTCATCCCTCCATGCATCAATGGTGTCAATCCCAACCAAAGGATGGTCTCCACAACAGAGGTTCTCTCAAGTTGCTCCACCTACATCAAGAGCTCTCAGTATATGTAGACCATGCCTTTAAAGTGTTGGGATTCTAGTCTTTATGACAGTCGTAATAAAATAAAAGATAGGTCATAAATTAAAATTCTAATTTATAAAAGTTTACATGTCATCTACTCATAACCTAAAGGGCTACATGTTGGGTTAAGCATCCAAATGGAAAGTTTTTATAGATTTAGTACTCTACAACCATAGTTTTCCCACCAAGCATCTACACAGTGAATAAGAGAAACATAAGAAAAGGCATTTAAAATTGAAACAAAGAAAAAAGAGACATTGAAGTTTAAAACAAATGAAGCTTACCTAGCATTCTAGTCTTCCTGGAAAATACAAACTTGCTTGACTGAAAATCATTATTTGTCTCAGGCGTGTTATTAAGAGTTGACACTTGTGGTCTAGGTTAGACCTCTTTATCTTTGGCGTTAGTGAATTTTGGGAGCTTTGTTGCATTTTTATGGCCTAGAAGCCTAGAATCCCTAAGACTTGCTATGAAGTTGCTCATGTTGGAATGTTTCTCAAACTAGGGACTCTCAATAATTATCAACCCTTGTCATGGCTATAAAAATGCATTTGGACATGGAAATCAAAGCTCCTAAATTAGATATTCTAGATAACTTGTAGGATGTATCACATTCCATATTCACAATCAGAACATTGAATTGGCTCATCTCATGATCTTCTAGATGTAACATTTCAAACAATATATGCCACTATTGGTAAATGTGAATGCTTAAACCATGACAAATTGGATATCTATGTTTTGATTTCTTCACATGTAGTCACATTAATGGAGAAGATGGCCAAAATGATTAAAAATATTTCATCAAATCTTGCTAAGATGGAAATGGAAATCAAAGCTCATAGCAAACTTGCTCAAGAAGGTGACAATTTGGGTTCTTCTTAGAGAAAGAAGAAATAATGACGACTATAGAGTCCAACCCCCTTTCCAAAATAATATGTTTGATGAACCTAACGATGAAGATGAAGTTGAAACGAATGATATGGATAAAGAAATGAATAATATTGAAGGTGAGTCTTCTCTTGGTTATCTGACTTAGTTTGATTTTTAAGATTTTTTTGTGCTAAAAGATGCACTTCCACTACTGAGAGGGTGTTAGTAAAGGGTGTGGCTAGCACATCTTAAGTTGAAATAACTTGGTTGGAATGTGGTGGATCAGATAGACTAAATCAAGAAGGGGAAAGGAAACAAATTAACTGAAGAAAGTGTACTATCATTGGGCAACGGAGTCAGAAACTCCCTGTATTTTAAAGGCCCTTGAACTACACATCAAATGAAGGAATATGTGATGATGGATACAATATTGGTGAGGGTAATAAAAAGTAGTATATCCACCAGACTGAGAAACTCTCTACAAAATGGATAAGAAGGGTACTTGAACAAAGTTCACAAATAACATGAAGTCACGACAAAAACTTCACTGCTCGTGAAACTATTATTCATGAATAATAGCAAAAATTTATTCAAGCAGAATAAAAATTTGTAATGGAAAACATAGAAGTTACAACCTGATAAGACAGTTCTCTTGAGTCTTCCATGGTAGAATTAATTACATGACAAAAATTCCTTTGGGAATACAATTGAAATCATACAGGCAAAACTGCCTCCTACATCTCTCTCAAGCCTCCAAAACTGAACCCCTTTGCAAACTCAGTTTTACAATATATAGAATTAATGCTATCAGTTCAGATCCAAAATTTGTGGATCGAAATCCCTCTAAAAACCAATTATATAAAACCAACCAAGAAAGACTAGGATCTGATAACCAAAGAACTAAATCCACAATTGTTTGCAAATAAAACTGGAACTGCCAGATAACTTGCCAGGTGTATTGGGATGCTTCATTTAGCATTAGAACTACCTTTGAATATGGTCATACATCTCCCAAAATTGTCATAAATTTGGAATAATTCTTTCTTTGTTGATCTTGCACTAAAATGCTCTGCCACCTAATGCTCTGTCTCCTACAATTATGAGAATAATAATATTTCTGACTGCTGATTTTTTTATCCTCCTTGCATACTAAGTTTGTTTGACAACGAAGATACAGAGAACCCTTATTTTTGTAGATAGTAAGCATCATAATGTTAATGATTGAAGACTTATAATTGATAATCACATATATTTGAATCCATCTTCCTTCAACACTATCCAATGAAACTCGAGTTTGAGCAATCGGAGATTTTGTGATTACTAGTCATTGGTTGCTTTTGGGCGTAATATCCTTTGGAAATTCCTCTGGGACATCAACACCAGAATTGAGAGATGTATAAAAGAAAAGAAATTCATGATTTGATTCACAAGAACCAGAACCAAAGGAATCATTGATCTTTAATGTTTCTATAGCCCAGTCTTCAACTTGAATTCTTGCTTTGGAATTACTTGATTCTAAGTCGTCAACATCATAGATTCCATTTGTTGCCGTATTAGAGCATAGATTTGAAGATGGACCCAACCGTAAATGTAAATCACATGCATTCTGAGATGTTGTTTTTGCATCTTTCTCTGCGATAAATATCTTACTATTTTGATTGAAATATTTTGAAAACTTGTGAAGGAACATCAGTGTTATGATTGCATTCATTTGAAGAGCCCATTTCTTCCATGTATTTCGCATGATTGAACCATGAGCGATAGCTATTGTTCGAAGGCAATTGAAATCGCATTTTAGAATATACATGTGTTGCAGGGAACTCTGGTACAAGGGTACTTAATCTTTCTGGATAATAGAAACTAATAGAAGATTCATTTGACACTTCTAGATATAATATTCATTTGAAGGAATATGTGATGATGGATACAATATGGGACTTTGATGAAAATATTATTGGGTTTTTCGGCAGTGAAATTCAAGATCTTTCTTTACATGCGTGCTACCGGAATGTACAAAAAATTGATGAAGTAGATCCTGGTACCAACATGTTCTTTGGATTTTAATAAGAATAATGAAGAAATTTTTCAACAAAATATCTCAGATTCAATATTTTTCACTGATATTTTTCCAACTAGTCCACAAAAAAGGTATGGATTAAGGTATGGATACAAACAAGTTTTCCAAAATCAAAATAAGAAGGTCACTGCTCCTGCTAAACAAGTGTCAGTAAATGGCCTCTATAGGAAGAAAAACCAGCAAAATGATAAGGACAAATCTGCAGAAAACAAATACATAGACAATTCTTCTTCCTTGTTTAGCATTGAACATGAAATCATCAGAATTAAAATACCTGTCCCTTTAGCAGAGCTCATGAAGAATCAGTCCTATAGATAGCCTTCACTTAATCTTTTATAATCACAGACCAATCCAGTTTCTACACACTATCAATCTACAGGATGAGAACCTCACTATAATATTTGGTCCTAAGATAGGAGGGGAAATTGATTTCTAGACAATACATAGACAATTATTCTTCCTTGTTTAGCATTGCATGAAATCATCAGAATTAAAATACCTGTCCCTTTAGCAAAGCTCATGAAGAATCAGTCCTATAGAGAGCCTTCACTTAATCTTTTATAATCACAGAACAATCCAGTTTCTACACACTGTCAATCTACAGGATGAGAACCTCACTATAATCTTTGGTCCTAAGACAGGAGGGGAAATTGATTTCCCTCCCCCTTTCTTTATTACCCTTAATATTCATGACAAAATGTTGTATAACTGCCTTTTAGATTCTGACGCTTCTCATAACTTAATTCCCAAAGTGGTAATGGAAGCGATAGGATTAAACATTACTGAACCATACCATGATCTATATTCCTTCAATTCCAAAGTATCTAAGTGTATAGGAGTAATAAACGATTTAGTTGCCAGCCTCACTCAACTTCCCATGAAGAGAATCTTAATGGACATTGTCGTTGCTGACATCCCTCCCAAATTTGGACTGCTCCTTTCAAGGTCTTGGACTAAAAATCTAGGAGGAACCTTACAAATGGATCTTTCTTATACTACAATTCTGATATTTGGGGGAGAACAAAGAATACTACACTGAGAAATTCAACTTGCTTATATAGTCAATGATCACAAAAACCCAACCAATCACCCTATCTATGCTATTCAAGAAGACATTGGGTCATGTATCTTACATTTGAATGATCAGTTTTCAGGTTTTGTATTAGCAGAAAGCACAATTCCATATCAGTAGAATAGAGAGGTTAAATATGCTTGGTGGAGGGTATATTTAGATGGTTCATCATCTAAGGAAGGAGTTGGTGTGGGAATTGTTTTGGTTTCTCGATCTAATCAGGTAATCATTTTAATGTACGAATTAAATTTTCAAACCACCATACATTTTCTTTATGGTAAAATTTTTGCAATATCTAATTTTTGTTTATGGTACAATTATTTGGAAAAGTTACTAATTGATTGATCGTGTCAGGGTGATGGCAGCAGAAGGTCAAATGCTGCTAGCACAATACATGGTGACCGTGGAAGGTCACAAGCCAAACCGTCTCGTGAGGTAATAATTAAATATAGTAACTTAATTCGACCAGAATAAGTAAATGTTTTGATGACTACAATCGATATAGTAACATGCATATTATACTTTTTGTTTATGGTGAAATTTTTGCAAAACCTCATTTTTGTTTATGGTACAATTATTTGCACAACTTGTACTAATTGATTTATTGTGTCAGGGTGACGGCAGTGCTCACGACGCACCCGCGACTACCAGGATACATGGTGACCGTGGAAGGCCACACGCCATACTGCCTCCACAAGTAATTGTTAAATATTTCAGTTTTTTCTATCCACAATTATGTGCATAGATTTTATTGATTGATTTATTGTGCCAGGGTCACAGCCGTGGAAGGTCACCGGCGATGTCGACGTAGCATGTACGGGGTGACAGTGGGAATTCACCCTCAGAGCCCCAGCAGGTACGGGGTGACCGTGGAAGGTCACCCGCTATGTCTCAGAAGGTATGGGGTGACCGTGGGAAGTCACCTGCAGTGTCTCACTAGGTATGGGGTGACTGTGGGAAGTCACCCATGGAGCCTCAGCAGGCACGGGGTGACCGTGGGAAGTCACCAGCCACTACGCCGCATCCGGTAAGTTTTATTGATACTACAACAATTATTTTACAGGTGAACAATTTTTGAATGATGTTACAATTAATTTCCTTGATTTTATTGTTTCATGCTTTTAGTTCAGTGCACTAGATGTGGATGACAATGTAAGTGAGGAATAAATTTTCACCTCCCTAGACCCAATGAAAACGGTCTATTTGGCCCTCAAAAGGGAAAACAAGGATTTACTGGCCTTTGCTTGCAAATGGCCCAAGACAGATGATGACAAGGCAATAATGGTGGAGCTACAACAAAAAACAAAGGGTTATGCAGTAAGTGTCATCGATTACAATTTTTATAAGCTTTAACATGATTTCATATTTGATGATATGTTTTCTATTATTGCAAATGTTCTTATCAACCCGATGTTTTCCGTATGTAGGAATATTTGGAACCCTAGGCTAGAGAACCTACAAAGACAGGTATTGGTAGTAGTGACCATCCATTGCATAAAAAAGCTCATCAAAGCAAGGTACCAATGAGGCTTTTTGAGGATTGCCTCGAAGCCAATGATGAGGGCAATGATGATGAGATGGGGCATGATGATGAGATGGAGCATGATCATGACATGGAGCATGATGATGAGATGGAGCCACCTGGGACTCCACATGACGCTGGAGATGAAGCTACTGTAGATGGCCAGGAAACTTTTCCTGGGGCAGCATGAGTCAAAAGCACCGGATCACTAGATGTGACGTTTCTAGTCGATGAAGCATGTGTTCCTATGAAAATACAAAAGATGGCAGGTATTTTTTAATTGTTTTCATCAATGTTTTTCATTAAATTGAAATGGACATATTCTGAAAATTTTGTAAATTAAGCTGTAAATGTTTATGCAGGCAATAATGTCTTCTACAGACACTTAAATGACAAAGCATTGGAGCTGTTTGGGCCCACCATTCGCACAGGGTGGCAAAAACAAAACAGCAATTTAAAAGATGAATTGATTAGACACATGATTTACTTGTTCGGTGACACTTTCAACAAGAAAGTGGTTTTAAAGTTAGCTGGAGATGGTTTGAAATATACCAGGGCCCAATATCGGGGAAAAATGGTAGATAACCCCAAGCATGAGCGCCCTCCCATGGTAGCGGAGCAAGAGTGGAAGGCACTTATGGCTGATGCCAAATTTATTTTGTTAAGAAATCAAGGAAAACAACCACGGACTGATAAAGCAAGGTACATGACGTATAATTATACTATTGTGATATGCTCAATTTTATTTTATGTTTTGTGTCAAGCAACAAATCATACATTTAACATATGTCATAAATTTCATAAACAGGTTGCCTGACACCTCCAAGGCAACCAAGGCAAGAATGGATAAGGTTGGCCAGCATAAACTGGGCCAGGGTGGCTACAGAAAACTAAGGCATTGAATCGTAAGAATTCGCAATATTCCTTTTTATAAATTTTCGAAATCTTACCAAGTGTTGGGGTTTGAGATTTGTGCCTGCTAATTAAATTCATAGCTTTCTTAGAATAGTTTTCATTGTTTTTAAGCATATTGAACAGTATTGAACTTTGAGTTCTTGAGTCCTTTTAGACTAACACATAATATGTTGCATCCTCTCTAATAATAAACTTCTCTTTGCAATATTGCAGGGAAGTACGTTCGCAGATGCCGCCACCGAGGAAGACCTCAAGATTGGTTTCAAGTATGGTTTTGAAAGTGTGGTTGAGCATAGAAAAAGCTTGGGGCAGACTCCAATCAGCCCAATTGTGGGAATGCAGGTAAATAGAATGAATAAGGACATTTGAAATATTCTTGCTTCATATTTTCCCACACTAGACCAATAACTATATTTTTATGTTTGTTTGGAAACAATAGTGCAGCCGCAGCAGTGAATCCAGTGGTACTGGGAGGGTGCCAGTTCATATTGGGGAGGACCCGTTGGATGATAATGTGGAGCAGGCTAGGGATTCAGGTAGTGAGTTTTAGAAATATATATATGCATTTTGATGATAGATATTTATTTTTTTACGTATACTTACATATTTCATTCTTTAAATGGAAGAGCATGTAGCTCACGAGGATGAACTGGAAGAGGAACAAACGGCTGAAGCAGTCGGAACACCGACCTTCACAGATAGACAAACAGGTAAAAAGCGATATTGTAATGTTTATCGAAACAATGAAATAGTGATTTGAATCAATTTTCAACCTAAGAAAAATGGTCTTTTCGTTGTTGCAGTTCTTTCCCGTTCGCAGCGGCCTCCATGCCCTGTTCAACGATGTACCAGGAGTATGGTACATGAGGGCACACAAATTACACAAACCATAGAAGGACAGGGCTCAACAGATACATTGCAAAATGATGAATTTGAGATGCCACTTGTTGGTTTTTTGAATCAAAAAAAACAAAGTCACACGAAGAAAAAATTGTAAAATATCATGACTTGTATTTTATATCGATGTTAACATGAAACGTTGTTTGTATGGATTACCTTCTTGTGTTTCGATGTTTATATTTTTATGTGATTTGATGTTTCAATGTTTATATGTTTAGTTTTTTATATGTTTTCTATGTAAACAAAATAATTTAAAGGGTAAGGGGAATTGAGAACGATGTGAGGGGGGGGAGGGGCCATATGAGCTTCCACCTTCACATGATTGGCCTTGTTCAGTAAAGAATAACCTATTCTTGAAACAAAGAGAAGCTCATTCAGGTATATGGCCACTTTTGTATTCCTAGGATTTTTTACATTTATAAATGACTGTTTATTTGCTTATATATTTTTTACCGATATAATTTTCTTGTCTTTTATCATTTATGCAGGTCTTCATGATCAAAATGCAACTAGTGGACAACTCTTGGCGATCTTTTACTTTCAGGTACAAATTTCAGTAGTCTTATAATACTTTTGTGTCATGGTATTTCATATGTTTCTTTTGTCTCATGGTCTTTCGTACCTTCTATTTGTAGATTTTCTGAGCGTTTCCTAGAGATTTGGCTAGGTTTCTGAGCGTTTATATCTCACTGGCCTCCTATACATCGCTAGACCCTTGTTATCCTTCATTAGGCCTAACGCTGCTCCTAAAAGTATTCCAAGTAGAACTCAGATTTCAAGTGTAATGTAAGTTAAAGATCCTTGGCTAGGCATCTAAAAATGACTTCTCATAGAACAATTTCCCATTCTTCCAGCTGGGTATTAGATATTTTAATGTTATATTCTTGGAAAATATGCTCCAAATGGAATAGATTCCTGAAACTATTGCTATTACTAGAATTTGTTTAAACTTGAGGCCAAAAATTAGCTAGTCTAGTCATATAAAAGATCAGAGCTAATGACGAGTTTATCAAATTTGTGTGTGAAGAGCCAAGTCTGAGTATGTCGAGAACAACTTCTAGCAAATGGAAAAGATAAACCCAAAAAAGGTAACCATGTGACTGTCCAAACATATCTGAATTTCAAGTCCAGTCAAAGGTAACCATGTGACTGTCCAAAGGACACTTTCCAGGCCTAGTAAAACTCAGTGGTTGATAACTGTAATGCATTCAACTTTGTTCCAGGAGCTGCTAACTCCAAGCCATTGTTCCCATTAGCTTCAATTGGTGTTGAATCTGCAGGAGGTTCCTCTGTTATATCCTCTAATTATGACCTCACAAAGGCCTCCCTTGAACCCATTCTATCATGCCCATCTCCTCTTCGATGACTACACTGTTTCCTGAAGAAAAAATCATATTAGGAAAGATATGATGTGCTCTCAGATAGTTTTTCAGGACTAGGTACTCTAGTGTCAAATTGGAAAATGCCTCATATCCCATAGCTAGTTGAGGATTGGCATGTCCTCCTAAGCCAAAACTTGTAGAAATATATAAGTCGAAGGGGTGCCAGTCTATAGCAAGTAAGAGAAATTAGATATGTCTAAAGTTGAATTTCAATAGACCTTCATGAGGGGATTCAACTACCATCGTGGTGGATTGTCATTTTATGCAAATGAGATTTACATACCAAGCATAGCTGATTTCACAATTTCATAGGTTGCAGTGCCACTTGATATCAGCACAATATTTGTAACATATATCATTTGCAAGCTTGGTGTTGAGATTGTAAATCTACAACATTTTTAAATGCTAGCTAGCTCCTCAAACAAATGGCTTTCCATTTTAGTTGCATTTCCTCATTAGAGCCACTGCACAAGTGAAACTCCTATAATTTCAATGCAAGGAAGCTACCTCTCTTATCATTGACCAAAGATATGGAATTCTCCGTTGACGAAGTTCATTATAAGGCTAGAAGCCTGCTTGAACCATTGTAAGTATGTTGTCTTTACATCAAGTGTCAAGGATGATGTGCTAATTCTTAGCAAGGGTATGTTGTACCATGATGGTTTAATGGTTCTCAAGTTGAAAAGCATCTAAGCATTGGTTTCATAATATGGGAGCTCCAATTGACCATTCATATATGCAAAAGTTACACATAGTATCTGACTGTTAGTGGGAAATTCAAACTCTAAAGGGTCAACACAGTCCTTGGCAGAGATATGACAGTCCCAAGCGTGTATTCCAGTTGAACAAATGACTATAAAAAATGATGTAAATTCTAGATCTGAAATCACAATAATAAAATATATCCACCACAACTTCTAGCTCATCAGTAGTTTCTAACCAAGATATTAAATACAAATGACTGTCAAAGATATACTTTCCAGCTTATTAGATTATCACTTCAAGTTTACAAAACGATATCTTCCAGCTCTTCAAAATTGTTGTAACATAGGCTAAGTGTATGAGAACTTCCTTTTGTATTTGTTTGCCAACAACCGAATGATACAAAAGATTATGTTATGACAGTCCCAAACAGATGTGTATATGTGCCTAGCTGAAGTGACATTAATGAGGAAGAATCCAGGCGTTAGGAGATTGTTTGAATAGAAGTGATGGGTAAGTGTCTTTAATAATTAATGTCACAAAACTTAGCTTTAAATAATCAAACATATGTAATGCTATTTACACTTTCGATTCACCAAAATATTTTTATATGGTTATACTCGTCACAAAAATTTTATTTAATTTTGAATTTCATGCATTAATTCATTTACCCCATTCTGTATTCGTTATGTTAGCACTATTCTATCTTTGGTAATTTCAAAGATCTAGTGGCGGTTTTGTCAAGCTTCTAAAAGGCATCACTACTGAAGATTTGAAGTTCCAGTTGCATTTTCACTAAAAATTTAGTGAGAGACACTGTAGAAAATTCTTTGGGCTCCAATTTTATCATGCTACTGGCATACACAATTTTTTGTCGTTAAATTTAGCAAAAATATATTGATACTCAAGGAAGTAATTATTATTTCAGGGAAGAGAAAAAAAGTTAGTCTGTCCACTTGATGGCCATTATGTGCAGAAGATCAAAATTGGAAGTTGGTTTAATCTTAGTTAGATAC
This sequence comes from Pseudotsuga menziesii, assembly GCA_001517045.1. NCBI lineage: Eukaryota > Viridiplantae > Streptophyta > Pinopsida > Pinales > Pinaceae > Pseudotsuga > Pseudotsuga menziesii. Next base: position 172,136 of record LPNX010734984.1, read on the forward strand.
TAGAAACTTTGTGAATTAATGATACATTTGGAAGTATTTTAAGCCTGTTTACATGCATGCGTATATTCCACTTCTGCCTCTATCTCTACTTAGACTGTGACTGTGGAGCAGGGCACTCTACATTGTACTGATAGATATAGTCATATACTTTTGCCTTTTATTTTCATGTTAATATGTAGATTCTTTCCTTACTCTTTTAGCTTTTAGCTGTTAGGAATTGAGTTGGCACTCTCATTATTTATCACTACTAATATACTTTTTAGTTGCATAGACCGACTT
>LPNX010734984.1:172769-261619 GCA_001517045.1 Pseudotsuga menziesii
AAACTTTTCTAGAACTTTGCAAGGTTATTTCTGATTTGATTCTATTCAAGGTAAATTTGGATGGCCAGGGACCAGCTTGCCAAGAAGCTCTAACGGAATTTCATGTACAAGCCAGCCATTTTAAATTTCAGGGACCTCCTTTGAAAATGGAAGCTTTCTCTTCCTTGGAAGAAAAAACTACCACAAATAACTGCTCTTCCTAGGAGGTAAAGATCATAGCCGTCTTTTAACTTCCAGTTTTCTGAAAGCCATAATCCCATAAAGCAATATGGGTCATTTTCTCAGAGCCATAATCACATAAAGCAATATGTCAGACCTAGGATTTCAGCTTGAATAGATCAATTGTCACACCAGTTGGATCACAATTTTAGGCAGAGACTTGGAAGTGTATCTTTCTTGGCATCCTTTCTTTGTAGTTTGTGGGATGACCTCTCACTTGTCTTCCATCTAAAGTTATAGCATCAATTCTTCCAAGGAAGGGAGGCTTGGAATTGTGCAGGAATCAGCAGGTCCATTATTTTTCCTATTTTTTGTGTTGAAGGTCTGGATTCCATGTCTTTATATGGTGTCATGGATGTGGAAACAACTTTGCAGAATGGGGTCTGTATGGAATTTTTTTGTTTTCTTTGTTTTCTGGCCACTCTTGATAAATTATGCTTGCAGAATGTCTTGTTTATCTGTATTGCTTGTGCTAAGTCCTATTAATGGATATTATTGTCAATGATCTGTTGTGCACTATGGAGATACTTACATTTGCTCACTAGGGAGCTTTGCATGTTTCCGTCCTTCCTACTATGTTCATTTACTATCCAGGCAGATGCAGGATAAAATCTTTTCCAATATTGAATTTCTTCTGTAGTATCAAGGATTTGTTTCTATTTTTCTCTTAATTTGCATTAAGTTGTCTACATGGGATTTCTTGATAATGCTCTTTGCGAACTTTTATAGAGGAGTTTGGACGGAATTGTTTCCACGGAAAAAAAAACACTTAGACGTGGCAATATCCACTCTTTTCCATGGATATTGCCACGTTTTTCCGTGGCAAAATTGATCACTTGTACTAGTGTTTATAGGAATAAAGAATAAAACCAAGCTTCAAAACATAAATAAAAGTATCAAAAGATGGAAAACAAAAACAGGCTATAATATCTGGCTCCTGCTGCGGGATGAAGTCCTGCCTGTGATGCTTCAAGAACCTGTAGAGCAGTGCCTTCTGTGCTGCTACCTGCTAGTCTGCAAAATATCCATTGGGCTATGGAGTCTTTATTCAATCCTTCACACGCTAGTATATACAATGAAATTCAAATCTCTTTCCTTCAAATACTATAAAATTATTTGAGGAACCTTCCATCTATTGAATTAAATTATAATCCCATTTCCAATGTAACCAAGCAAAAATTTCATCAACCCACCAAAACCTGCTTCCAACTCTGAATATATGTATAATCAGAAATATTAGAAAACATGAAGAGCAAAGATCTAACAACTTATACTCACTTTCATCAAATGGTATCTCTAAAATAACAGATTTATAACTTAGTATTGACTTTAAATAATCTGCCACTAGATCATAAAAATTTCCAAAAGTTACCTCTTCATGTTCTATGAAAAAGATAGGCTGTCCATAAGAATATTTTGTTTCATGAATATCAATCAGGCATTGGCAATAAAGGACATCAAGATCAACTTGAATTTGCTCCAGAAGTTTTTGGACAGTATCATCAATAATGTCAACAAGTTGAACCTCATTTTCCACACTGTCTTCAAATGGATAACTATCATACATTGGCTCTGGATGTTCAAGAATAATGGACTGAATGCATTCCTGAATCTGCTGATCAGATTGTGTCATAACACACACCTCACACATCTCTGGGTCTTTCTTTTCAATTTCATCATCATATTTATCAAAAATTGGAGCATCTTCATAATGGTTTTGAACAACAGATTTATCATAACCATGAATATAAGAAATTTTTGACAAAATGTCAACAGCATGACTTTCATCAATTTTAATATCAGGATTACAATATAACTCATTACAGAATTCTTGTCCTGAAACCCCAATCTCTTCATCATAACGTGGAGCATTCTGAGAAATTTCAAATGATGTTGCTAAAGGTTCGTGTTTTTCTTCAATACAAAGCCGATCTTTAACACAACAATGATTTCCAACAGTTTGTTGAACAAGAGATTGATCTTCAATAGGATTAGCATTCAAATAATTATTAAGACTGTTGAAATCATTATAAGAATATTACAAACTATCTTTGCTAATCTCATCACTAGAATAATCTTCAACTTGACTTAAAACAACAACTTGATTATCGTAATGATCATGGAATTCTTCCTTGATAGTAGTATCTAAAAATGTTGCTTCTTCATCTTCAACAAATTCTGAAACTACAACTTCTTCATGATATGTTTTCAATCCTTGATTATACTTATCATCATGATTTTTTGAATCAAAAATTGTATTATAAAAATCATCCTACTCACAACAATTTAAAAAAAAAAAATCAGCTGAGAACACATACTTACAATGCTTCCGAAAACATGTGTGGAATTATTTCAATGAGGAAATGCTAGTAGCAGGAAGAGAAAAATATCGTTCTCTTGCATCTTGCTTGAGTGAATACATGAACATCTTCATGAGCACATATTCATGCTGTATATTTAACTGAACCATATATTGATGAAACTTGATGAGGTGATCTGAAGGATTATCTTCTTTTCTTTCTCTAAACTGAGGAAGATAATCTCTCCAAACATCCATAGTAGGTATTGGATTTGGAAAACCTGGAACATCAAAAAAATTGAAAGGTGCAAACCTTCGAGCCAGAATGGCTTCCATGTAGCGGAGTCGCCAATCAATTTGTCAAGACAGATTTTGCTTTTCCTCTTCAGAAAGTGGAAATGGTGACAGTAGGTCAAATAAATAAAGGCTGCATAAAGCTGGGGATGATTGAGACCTTTTGAATTTCCTAGCTATTTTCAAAATCTGTTATGGATCTGAGATAGCCAGTTGTAAAGGTGAACTAGGTCTATTTCTTGTTCCAGCTCCCTTAGTAGCCACTGTGAAATACTGGTGAAAAGTAGTCTTTAAGAATTGTTGGTTTAAGTTCACCTCTCAAAACCAGTGAAATGATAAGTATCCCAGGGAAAAATAGTTTTTCAACTTTGCTCCCCGGTAACGGCGCCAAATATGTTTGTGCCAGAAATTGTTCTTAGACTACAGAAGAACAAGACAACACAATATCAAAAACTCACAATAAAGTAAAATAGGGTTTATAGGGTTTTGGTTGAACAGTTTGAAGACAAGAGGGAAAACATTCATAAGACCACAGAAAACACTAAATCATGAGCATTTAAATGATTGAGATGCATAACATATAAACCATAATCCAAAAGAGTAAACACTATACTGAATTTCACCCACAGTTAGCAAGCATTTCAAGCATAAAAACATTAAACAAGAAATGAATATACCAACTGAGTAATGAACACAAATTAGAAATGAAACCAGTCAATAATATGAAGGGCATATAGTACATATATTTCATAGTCCAGTCATCAAAAACACATAAGAGTCTTTGACTTAGCTCATAAACAAAGCCTGATAGCCTGCCCTTGCCAGCAAAAAATCGAACCCCTTTGTCTTCTTTCAGACTTACATTTATCCTATTCCTTCAAAATCCGTTGAATAACTGAACCCTAACTGCTTTTGGGCTATCTATCGAATAGTTAAATATAAAATATCATTATACAAAAATAAAATGATTTTCCGAACTTAACTAATAACTGACTTTCTTAACTAACTTTACAAGTCTTTAGCTGCTTTAGCTAGTAAAGCAACTGCAACCCTCCTTGTTATCTCCTCGTTCTGCTGAGTCAACTCCTGGATAATTTGCTTTAGCTGTAAACTGATTCTCTATTTGTCAGGTGTCGAACTGCATGCCCCGATCTTCTCTGACCGTTTTGACACTCCAAATAACTGCTCCTGAAAGCCCTAATTTTCGCTCTGTTTCATAATTTCAATTTTCAAGTACTAATTTTCCGCCACAATCTCCACCTTCTCTACATACATTTCAAGAAAAACCGTGATTTGAAAATACCTTTGTCTCATTATGGTATGCTATCATTATTGCCTCACTTCTGCAAGAAACTGCCATGATTCACCTTCATGATGATATTCCCACTTGTCACAGTGATTAACATTTGAATGTTCCTACGGTATCGGTGTCTCCCATCACTACAAACTAATCTTTCTTAGCTTCGACGATTGGAGGTTCAAAACTGTACGAATCAACACTTCCCATTTCTAACCTGTCAGCAATCGAAACTTTAATCAACTACCTCGTCGGAGCTTTAGATCACTATGCTGCCACAGTGCTTTAGAGAACTAGCTTCATGATCGGTGATCGGAAGCTTTATCAACTAATTCATCGGAGCTTTAAACCATTTTGCTGCCATAGTGTCGGCGCTTTAGACCATTGAATCTCGGCAATGTCGAAAGATGTTTTTAAACTTGCATGGCACTTTAGACCATTGGCTTCGTGATCGGCAATCAAAATATCTATCAACTACCTTGTCAGGGCTTTAAACCATTATGCTACCGCAGTTGAAAACTTTATCAACTATCTCGTCGGTGCTTTAAACCATTATGATGCCACGGTATCGGCGTTTTAAAGAACTAGCTTTGTGATCAGCGATCGAAAGCTCTATCAACTATCTAATCGGTGCTTTAAATCATTGTGCTGCCGCAGTGTCAACACCTTATACCATTATCTTCACAATTGGCGATCAGAAGCTCTATCAACTACCTTGTCGATGCTTTAGACCACTATGCCGCCACAGTGTCAGCACTTTAGTGAACTAAATCTCCGCAACGTTGAAAGATGATTTTTAACTTTGCACGACTTTCTTGTAGCGCTTGTGTGCATTTGTTTTTTGGCTTGCGCTACAAGAAAATTCAAGTTAATGATTTTCAAAAATTAATCTCATGAAATATGTTTAAACTTGGTTTAGGAGTCCTAATTAAACTTTTATGTTATTTTTTAGACATTTTAATCCATATAAGCCTTATATAAGCCCTTTGATCATGAAATCAAACCAAAACTTGTAAAAATAAACTAAAAAGAATCAAATAACATGAAAGCTAAAGGGAAAAACTCAAACTATCCCAAACAACAAAATTTTCTAGGAATAAAGAATAAAACCAAGCTTCAAAACATAAATAAAAGTATCAAAAGATGGAAAACAAAAATAGGCTATAACATATGGTAAATCAGCTGTAATAGATACCCCCTAATGTGTGAGGTCAGGGGGGTCATACGATGGCCGAAATACATTATAAGTCCATCCCAGAAGTGGAGTTATGAAGAACCCAGTGGAAGAACCAGCCATCCAATCAGCACTATACAATAATACAACTCTGCACATAACTGCAAGTAGATATAGTAGTCTCGGATACATTAGAGTACCATGGAAATGAATAGGCATGATACAATATGACATGTGTGGTCATCACCACGTACAATATAAATAGATCAGAATCTCCATGATGAAGATGTACAAAGGATCATGATCTCCATAAAGGTTGAAGATATACAATGGATCAAGATCTCCATAATGGCTGGAAATGTCTGACATATACTGGAATCAAGTCACAAGAGCTGAAATCTCATGAACACTGGCACGATCAAGGAGGTAGCATACAAGAGATGCCACCAATCTAGAACATCTTCTACGCAAACCGCTATGATTACATGTCCTACTATGTGAATAGAGGTGTCGAGGTCGAACATAGTAGTCCATTGTCTGATTACCAGTGATTGATGTATACCATTAACAGACGCGAGATCACCCATCAATATTGAAAATGGGAGTCAAGGTACTAGAGTGAAAACTAACAAGTGTGAATAAATGTGTTGAGGTCGAACACTTGAGAGAATCCTTCGATCACGGGGCATTGATGTATTCCCAAAAACTGCCGATGGCGAGAGAACCTGCCACTGATGACTGCAAGTCTTAAGGCACTCAAAAATGACTCTAGATTCCTATCCCAGAATAAATGATCTGAAGTGGATGGGATGAAATCCGTTGGAAGGAGGGAATTAAGGCATCCCCCATCATCCAACACGAGGTACTCAACAAAGCTATATAATGTGGAAGGACTCGATCATAAGGTGCATGAAATAGTAACTGTACTGGGAATGGCCGACATGCAAAGTCAAGATAATTGAGGAATGGATGACTCAGGTTTCAACTTCCTTCGAACAGGAGCATAACGGAAAATGGTGACTAAATGTAGGGAGCATAGACTTGTTATACAAAATGGGACATCTCTGCGACACAAGAGGCATTGACAGAGGCACCATAGGGACTGGAAGCTTAACCGATCACTAGAGATAAACTCAGATAAAAAAGTACAGCTCCTAAAGTCAAACTATTAACCCAACCAACAGATGTGATATACAGTGCTCTGTTCGAAGGTGACACGACTCGACAGCAACCAAACATAACATCTTTCCTTGTCTGGCTTTTTGGTTTTTTAATTTTTTTGTAATTTTTCAAATATTTAAAAATCTTGAAAAAGAATAAAATCGCTTTAAAGTTACAGACTAGGAGGAGATGAGTTTCAAACAAGAAAATAAACTAGTTCCAAGCAGTAGAACATACATATGCTCAATGCAAGGACACATGTGTAGGATAGAAACACTCAGGGGAAGGTCTCCTCCTGGTAAAAATAGGGAATCAAGCTACAAAGGATATATAAAATGGCTCTGCATGGATAGATATGAGACAAGCTCAGGCTATATGGCTGATACTCAAAGTCAGGGAAGCCGGCATAAGGCTCAATGAGGTAGGCAAAGCTGATGATAATGCAAGTACAACTTGACATAAGGGAGTCCTGAGGGAACATGCCAGCAAAATATCAAGAGGAGTATGAAGCTCTTGCAAAATGTCATGGCGATACTATACAATGGACTCCCACACCGTAAAAGACAAACTGTCGGCATGGGCACCAAATGCAAAAAAAAGAGCTAACTAGGGTACCCATGTAAGGTGAAGCTCTACCATTTACATCATGCCACTTCTTAAACAACAAGAAGATTCCGTGACAGGATAGAATGGGTTCGTACCTACGGTTATAATGAAATGGTCATAAGGTCATGCAAAATGAAAACAGAGGTGAAACCTAACCTATATTCCAGTTTAAACATCATACTTGAAATCGGCACAAATGGGTCAAAACAACGGTCGAAACGACGCTCAAAATGGTCTCCTACATCATATATTAGTCAAAAAGGGTCCAAAAGGGTCAGAAACGGTCCAAAACTATAGAAAGGGGGTAAAAATTTTCAAAATTTGAAAAAATTCTATAAATAGTAGAAAATTCAAAACATTCTATAACATTTGAAATTTTTACCCAATTGAGCTTAGAACTTCAAACGTGAATTCTGGGAGATCCAGTCGACGGAATCTGACACCATTTTTTCCAGGTAACTTCCCATGCCTTGCTCTTTCATTTACATGTAAATTTTTTAATTTTCCATGGTCCAAATCGAATTCTAGGCCATCCTAAGTTATGCGCCATGACCCACGTGGAAATCAAGGATTTTTCCACATATAGGGCTGGCTATACATGGAAAAATGGCTCAAAGTCGCGTACATACGCGGCTGTTTTGCAAACACTCGCGTATGCAGCCACGTTCAATTTTTTCTAAGACATCTAAAGACCCACACTTGAATTAAATGTGCAGGATGGTTCTAGAATGGAGGGAACGAGAGCACGGGGATGTAGAAGAAGCAGTATGGGGCGATCTAATGGCTCAACAAGCTCTTTGTGCATGCGAGCTCTACAATTTTTGGTGTCTTGGTGGCTTAAGGGCCAAACCAAGATTGCTGCAGATGCTAGTAAACTACTGGGATCCTGACTCATAATCTTTCCATATCGATGGGATGTCCCTCACCATAGAATTGGAGGACATATACTTCATTACTGGATTGTCCCAATGGGGGGAAGTGGTGAACCTATGTTCTCGCGGGCCCAGAGGTGGCCTCACCATAGATGAGTACATAGCAGTGTACTGTTATCCGGACATGGAGAAGGTCGGGAGTCAGATCCCAACTAACTCCATACAGGTGCTAGGCCTAAAGGCCATACTAGTGACACTCTATAGGATAGCAGGGCTAGCCTCACTCCACCAGGCCTCGTGGCCCTTGATGTTCTATGTAGTAGAGTGCATGAGGCCCACATTTTACGATTGGAGTACTGCACTATTGAGCAACATGAAGCAACAGCTCAGCGACTGCAAGATGGGCAGGGTACGAAACTTCAGTTTCAGTAGTATACTGAGCACGTTCTTCTTTGAGCATGTTCCAGGACTCAACCCTAGAGTTGACGTTCCTCTTCATGGGGTTTGATATCTGGCCCAATGACATTGGGCAGATGCGATGCAGAAATTGGGTGGAGGTAGGGTGTCCAACCCCTATCCAACTGATTTCTTTCCATGGTGGCAGTGGCAGATAGTTGCCACCAATGATTACCCCTATGCGGGGATAGATTTTTGGGGAGACCTTGACATGCCTCTACCACCAGGATTGACATACGATGACATTGGTAATGAATCCCAACCCTCTTTTTAAGTTTTTTGAGTTATTTAATTTTTTTATGTTTTTTGATATATGGAATCAAAAATACATGTTTTTGCGTGACAACACATAGTGACATCCATCATATGCATGTAGATGTAGGACCACGATGGCCTGACGGTTTCCCTCATTTTAGACGGAGGGGAACAGGAGATTACATTATGGGTGTGGATGCGGAGCGGACGCTCCAAAGCATTCATACCAAATTCATGCGGCTGACACATAAGGTACCATGGCACAAGTCAAGGACTTGCATGAGGCCATGCAGCGTCAGGTGGTGGGTGTACCACGAGCATGGTTGCGGTTATTTTGATGGCTATCTAGAGTCGTGGTGACATTCCACGATCAGAACCCGCCTCCTCCTCCCCAAGCTTAGATACCTGGGAGTGATACATTTTGTACTACTGTGTATTTATATTTTGGTGGCTTGAAAGCCCCATTTTTGTATTATGACACTTATGTATTATCACATTTTGGGTGTTTAATGAAAAATTTTATGATGATCGATTTATTTATTTACATGTGTAAAAATGTATGTTTGTGATGAGCTTATTGTCTATGAAACAAATGCCAATATAACACATAGTTAGCATATGAGTCAGCAACTTGATTATTAATTCTTGGAACTTGTATGTATGTTATATTGTCAAATTGTCGTTCTAACAATCTCACACGTAAGAATCTTCGTAATAATGTTGGATCCCTAACATGATACAAGCCATTAAGCTATGACACTACTAACTGTGAATCAAGACGTACCTCAAGAGAGAGAACACCATGTAAAATGGCATCTTGTAGAAGCTCGATAACGGCACTATACTCAGCAACATTGTTTGAAGAGGGCCATAAACATATGCCTCTTGAAGAAAATACCTGACCCGTAGGAGTATAAATCACCCAAGCAGCAGAGGCTAAGTGTTGAGTGTGATGGCTAGCACCATTCGTGAATCCTATATAGATGGAAGACTCCATTAACATTTTCCATAAGAAACGAAAGCTAATCAACAAACCCGATCACCATAAGAAAAAACCTAACTATGCAAAATACTGTACAATAATATACAATAGTCAGCTACTAGCTCATAAGCACCCTTCTCTAACACACGTTTAACAACGTAAGGACCATGCCAAATGGGATTGAACTTTCATGCCCCCAAGGGTTCTTTAGCTTGATCCCATAAAAGGACCAAATCTCCTCCACTAAACTTCCTTGGACGGACAGATTTATCATACTGGACCTTAACGCAATGCTTATTCACTTTTAGAGCCACCAAGGCATCTCAGCGCTACTCATCAAGCTGCTCTAAGTGGACCAAACACTCCTCCAATGGGGAAGTGTCCAGTAAGAGCTCTATGGCTAGCTTCAAAGAAGGGATTTTGCACTCAACCGGAAATACCGACTCCACTCCATGTACAAGTTGATATGGAGAAAAACCCGTGGTAGTCTTTAACAGCGGTCCTATAAGCCCTTAAAGCAGGATATAACATGATGTGCCAATTGGTCTTGCTTTGTGCAATGGTTCATTGCAGAATGGACTTAAGTGATTTGGTCACTACTTCAACTTGTCCATTCGCTTGAGGGTAATAAGAAGAGGAATGTTCCTGCTTATACCCTAACTTTGAGGCCAACTCTTCCATCATCTGATTCTGAAAGTGCCTGCCATGGTCAGTGACAAGATCCTTCAGAATACTGAACCGAGTAATAATATGGTTGAATACAAAGTGTGTGGTTGTCTCACCGTCAGATTTAACCATAGGCATAGCCTCAACCCATTTCATGAAATAGTTAACAGCCACGATGATATGATGATGCCCCCCAGCTAAAGCTGGGCTGCAATCCATGAAATCAAGCCCCCACTTAGTGAAGGGACCAGCGATGATAATTGAATGTAACGGGGCAGGACGAGAGTGCATATTGCATGCGAACACCTAGCAAGGGTGGAACTTCTTAACTGCATTGGCACAATCTTTAAAGATCGACGACCAGAAATAACCTGCTCTCAAGATATTTTGGGTTGTAGAAATCCCAGATATAAATGACCACCACACACCCCTCCATGGAAATCATTCAGCACAAGCTCAGCCTCCTCATGAGTTAAACAATGACACAAAATGGAATCTACCCCATGGCGGTACAATGTGTTATCCACTATGAGGTAAAACTTGGATACGTGACATAACCATCATAGTTCATCCCATGAAAGGTGAGTAGGGACCTTCAATGTTTGTAAATATATGATAATATCCCCATACCATGGATCCAAAGTTGAGATCAGGAAGATGTGCTCATCGACAAATGTATCTTCACAAACCTCCTCCTCCTCCTCGCTTGGGAAATCAAATATAAGCTCTGCAAAAATCAACGATTTCTTCTATTTTGCCGAAACAAACTCGAGATCGAATTCTTGCAAGATGAAAATCCACTTATTATACTTTCCCCCAATCATCCTTCTAGTGAGGATGAACTGAAATGGATTGACATGGGCTAGCACCAAGGTCTAGAGAAGGAGAATATAGTGTCTCAATCTTTGAACTGCATGAACGGTAGCCAAGGCAAGTTTCTCCACATAGGAATAATGGATCTCTGCATCTATAAGGTTTTGGCTCAAATAATATATGACATGCTCTTGGAACTCCTCGTCCTCTTGAACCAAAACCATACCAATCGTCTCCATGGACACGACCACATAAAGTAAAAATTCACGGCTATAGTCGGGTGGACTAATCACCGGGACTGATGCTAAGGCTAGCTTAAGCGCATCAAAGGAATCCTGGACTCGCTCATCATAACAAAAGGTAGTGTCCTTCTTCAAAATATGCATAAAGCCTCTAGTCAAATTGGCAAAGTTAATTACGAATCTCCGCAAGAAGTTTGCCATGCCTTGCAAACATTGAAGATGTTTAATGTTTCTCGGGGGAGACAATTGAAGTATTGCCTCAACCTTTAAAGGGTCGACTCTTATACCCTCCTTGGAGACAATGAACCCTAATAAGTGACCAGCATTCATGCAAAAGATGAAATTATGAGGATTTAACCTCACCAAGTAATGGTGGCACCTTTTGTAGATTTGAGCACATAGATCTGTAGACAAATACACAACTCACAAAGTAGATCTCACAATTTACTCAGCAATTGAAGAATGAAACAGTGCAAAAATGTCTTGTAGCTATGAATGCTTTCATTAATTAAAAAGTAATCAGATGATAATTACAATGAAGTAAAATGGCTTTAATAGCCACATGAAATTCGAATCCACATGAGGAAATTCGAATTGATAGACTCTACTTGACTGTAGGTAACTAAGACCTTGTCTAAATCACTATTGGAGGACTCAGTAGTTAACTGACCTTGTCTAAACCATATCTGGAGTTCATCGAAGCTCTAAAACACAACTCAAGTGTTACATTCAGTGTTGACTAAGGTTAACTAACTATGGTAGGTGAGAAATGCGCCCCACATGAATGCAGTCAAGTAAACCTAGCGCTAACTGAATGTAGAGGACTAGAACTGAATGTAACTGACTCCTAACTTATCTTGACTAGTCATTAACTGAAGTGAACTGACCTTGGTTGGTTTTGGCACTCCCAGTGGCTTCCTAAATTGTAGGGATTTGTCTAGGAGGCTCCTAAACTGAAGCAATTAAGTCCAATCAGTGGCAGTGAGCCTTGATTAGTGTTCCCCACACTTTAGTAACTGAAACATGTGTCCCAATTAGGTCAAGTGGACCCAATGGTGTTAACGACTATAAATAGACTGGATGGACTCCCGATTTAGACATGACTCTCAATTTAGACATATTACCAAATTTGGACAAGGGAGGATTAATAATCCTAACACCCCCCCTGAATGCTAACTTGGACAAACTGTGGGCCTTGGTAACTAATACCATAGGTCACCCATTACATCAAGTAAAATAAATTAACTGCTTAATACAAGGAGCTGGGTCAAAAACCACATGGGAAAAAATCCCTCCCTCTAGCTAAGCAGGTAGAATCAGGTCTCAAGTTTGAAAAACTTGAAAATATGTTGCTGCAATCTTCATCTCTGTGAGGTAGTGAAGCAGCATGCATGGTGTGTTGTGCATAGGTATTCTGGGGCCTGGCATGTAGACTTCTCCTTCTTCTCCAAAAATGATGATGGGAGGAAGGAGGAATGTAACCTTTGTCTCTTGCTGAATGAAGAGGTGTATGATCATATCCATTCTTCTGAATGTAGTAAGACTAAGCCCTTGCCATATAGCATCTTACAGGGACTCTATTGCATCTCCCTGAAGGAGGTAAGATAGCATGACATAGCGCAAGAGTCTTTCCTTTATAAGTGTCAGGTGAGTTTACAGTCATCTTCCTAGCTTCCATTTTGGAAGTAGGGATTGAATCTAGATCTGAGTCACCCTGAATCTCAAGGTCATAAACTAATATAGATGGATCTGCAATACTAGTAAAAGATGTAAAAGAAGTAGATGCAATGATTTTACCTTCCCTTGCAGGTGGCTGCTGAGAGTGCACTGGTTCTGAAGGAGGCATGAAATGTGAAAACTCATATGCTTTTGAAGCATGATTTGCAGTACCCTTTGCTATGATGCTCCCAGTAGAGATATCTGTGATCTCCACTTAGTTAGGACCAAATATCACTCGCTTTGGAGATCCAGTGCGGGTCATCTAATAGGCAGATAATAGGTTTGAAGCTAGGGAGGGAACAAATAGCACATATTTGAACCTTCCATGTTCAAGTTGGATAGAGCCCTTCCCCTTTGTTTTGACTTTACTGTTATTTCCCATCTAAATACTAGGACCATCAAAGGACTAAAAAGAAGAGAATGATTCTCTAGATGCAGTCATATGGTTGGAAGCTCCAGAATCAATGAAGAAGATAGGTGTTGATGTGCAGCAAGCCTTCAGTGCATTTTCTTTCCTTTGGTATTCTTCTTCTTCTTCTTCAGAGTCATCCTTCCTTGCACTAGCAGGTATAGAAATGTTGTGATTTTTCAAAAGAAGAGCCATTTCATCAAGTTGTCTTCTCATACAGGAGTTTTCTTAATGGAAGCATCTTCCATAGTAAGAGTAGAGGACCTTGCATTTGCCATTCTTCTTGCTTCTCTTCGAACCTGAAGGATCTTTTGACTGCTCTTTCTTCACAGGGGACTCATCTCTTTGCTTCCCTTTGTCATTCACTACCTTATCTCCTCTTGCAACTAGAGCTAGATCTTTGGGAGATCGAATGATCCCCATTTGGATCAATTTATCATTCTCAGAAATAAGAGATTGGATGAAAGCATTAAGAGTGGGAATCTTCCAATTTGGAGTAGTGGGCCTTACTGTTTGGAAGGTGGATACAAAGACTAAGTAGTCTGCATTGAGCTTTGTGAGAATAGAAAGGATGAGCTGATCTTCATCCTTCTCCACTTTGCATTGCTTCAACAAATATATCAGGTTCTTGAACTTTGTGAAGAATTCATTTAGAGATTCTAAATTGGATGGATTGAGAGTAATCAGACCATTTTCTAGTTGATGGATCCTCATCTCATCATGCTTATCAAATAGGGAGGCAAGCATGTCCCAAACCAGCTTGGGAGTATTCAATTCTAGGATGTGGAACCAAAGATATTTAGAGACTAAGGAGAGTAAGTGTCCATGGGCTTCATCAATCATGTTCATGTACTTAGCTTTGTCTTTATCTAAATCTGGCTCTTCCTCTGCTTCTTCTATGAGTCTAAAGAGCCATTTGGTGTGGAGCATTACCACCATGTCTGCCTTCCACAAGTGATAGTTGAAGGGAGTGAGAGGCTATTGGACGAGCCATTTCGAATGTAGTTGGAATAACTAAGTTGCTGTAGCGAATGCAGTGAGAAGAAAGGGCTGCTTGTAGCGAATAACCTATCACACAATCAAACATACAAAGTAAGGTCAATAGTATGCACTTTTGGAATTTCCTTCACACCTAGCATAGTTGATCAAGCAAGGTTGATCAACAATTTCCTAACTTGGGATATTAAGTGGTAAATTCTCCGCTTCTGGTGCAGTACTGGAAAGAGCAATTTGCCAAAAAAAATCATCCGGCTGGAGATCTGAGGAGGAGAGGAGTCTTGTCCATCGAGGCTCTGATACCATGTAAATTTGAGCACATAAATATGTATACAAATACACAACTCACAAAGTAGATCTCACAATTTACTCAACAATTGAAGAATGAAACAGTGCAAAAATGGCTTGCAGCTGTGAATGTTTTCATTAATAAAAAAGTAATAAGATGATAATTACAATGAAGTAAAATGGCTTTAATAGCCACATGAAATTCAAATACACATGAGGAAATTAGAATTGATAGACTCTACTTGACTGTAGGTAACTGATACCTTGTCTAAATCACTATCAAAGGACTCAGTAGTTAACTGACCTTGTCTAAACCATAACCGGAGTTCATCAGAGCTCTAAAACACAGCTCAAGTGTTACATTCAGTGTTGACTAAGGTTAACTGAATGTGGTAGGTGAGACATGTGTCCCACATGAGTGCAGTCAAGTAAACCTAGTGCTAACTGAATGTAGAGCACTAGAACTGAATGTAACTGAATCCTAACTTAGCTTGACTAGTCATTAACTGAAGTGAACTGACCTTGGTTGGTTTCGACACTCCAAATGGCTTCCTAAATTGTAGGGATTTGTCTAGGAGGCTCCTAAAATGATGCAATTAAGTGCAATCAGTGGCAGTGAGCCTCAATTAGTGTTCCCCACACTTTAGTAACTGAAACATGTTCCCCAATTAGGTCAAGTGGACCCAATGTTATTAATGACTATAAATAGACTGGATGGCCTCCTTATTTAGACATGACTCGCAATTTAGACATATGACCAAATTTGGACAAGGGAGGATTAATAATCCTAACACCTTTCGAACACTAATCTCAAATGGTAGGAATGACGCATTCTCATACGAGAATAAGAAGCAAGGTCATCCAAAAAGACTTCAATAATGGATTTGAGATCATGGAAGATCAAGGTCATAGCCCACTGAAATGTGGCTCCGACATTTTTAAGGCCAAAAGGCATCTTCCGATATGCAAAGGTACCCCAAGGACAAATAAAGGTAGTTTTATGTTGGTCCTCGGGTTTGATTTGTATCTGATTGTATTTGGAAAAGCCGTCCATAAAGGAAAATACCTCGCTTCCTGCACACTCATCCAAAATTTGATCAATAAATGGTGTGGGGAAATTGTCCTTGGGACAGGCACGATTCAAGTCACAGAAATCAGTGCATATACGGATCGTTCCCTACTTCTTATCCACCAGAACGGGGTTTGAAACCCACTATGTCAAGGGAATGGGATAGATAAAACTGGCATTCAACAATTTTTCTATCTCAGCCTTAATCGTGGGTACTTTCCTAGGATTCACTGCACGCAAGCGTTGTTGAACAGGCTCAGCATTGGGATAACTTTTAATTTCATGTTCAACAATGCGAGGGTTGATCCCTGGAATTTCCTCATATGACCAAGAAAATACATCATGAAGTTCTTTGAATAGCTCGGTATACTCTTGAATCTCAGCATGGGAACATTCTGCCCCAATATAGACATTCTCAATCTTGCCAGGATCATGAGAGATATTGATAGGAATGGTAGGAGATATATTCACCATGTTTCCATCAGCCATTGGACCAAGAGAGCTCAATGGAACCACGGGACTACCAATTCTCTCACTAAGAACCTCCGTAAAGTCCTCACGCTCCAAACGGTTGAGCTCGGGAAGAAAATAAGATCTATGATGCAACTCTTCCCAAGGTGGCTCATACCTAGACATGGCCTCAATAATAGCTTCATCTAAAGGAAAAACACTATCAAGGCAGTCATGTGCATGAGAATATTGAACTTCCCATGTAGGAAGCACATATGGGTCCTTCTCCTCCGTCCGCGAAGAGGAAGGACTAGACTCTGCAACACATTCAAGATTAGCTTGATATGCTATCATAGTTGCAGGCAACGACACGCTCGTTTCGATGGGCTCACTCGAAGGACTCGGTGTAGGAAGAATACAAGGATATTCCATATGGGTTGTGTGAAAATACACCGATCTCAATGACGAGGAAGCCTCACCGGAACTAGACCCAATCATAAGAGCAGGTGCAGGACAACTAAAGCTTCCCATAAGGGATGGATACATGCCAACACCCACACTCCCAGTTGCCGGCTGAGAGTGCTCAACAATCTGGATAGAAGCTCTCGAAGATGCGGTAACAGGAGGATTCTTGAATGATGTTTGATCAATTTTAACTATCTTCCCATTAAAAGGAAAGAATACAACTCAAAATAGAGAAGAAGCTACGGCTTGCATACTATACATCCAATTCCTACCCAGTAAGAGATTGTAGTAAAGGGGTGCATCAACCACCTCAACCTCGATCACAACGATGTTCCCTCCCAAACAGACCTTAAGAGAAGGAAGAATCACATGCGGCCCAAATGATCTACCATCAAAAGCAGTCAACATGGTACCGGATTTAGACAACTCGGGGGAACCCAAGCCCTTCCAACACGCCAAAGACATCACGAAAGCAGCAGTTCCTTCGTCAATCATAGTGCGTTTGACGGTCATGTTAAGACATTCTACATGAATCAAGAGAGACACATAGTAACGAAAGCGAGGCTATAGTCCCATGATTTCAAATTTGATGACGGAGGAAGAATTAGCATCGTTTACACCAAGGGAAGAAAGCAAAGCCTTCCTTTGTGAAGGACAACTCTGAAGTACTTCAATTGCAGACATCACACAAGGAGTGTGGCCCAAATCCTCGACAATAGAATAGTTTCTGGAAGCTCGAGCATTAGGATTGTGCCCCGAACACTTAAGGACTCCCTTAGGAATGCGACATGCAACTTCTGGTTTATCCTCAGGGTTTTCAATATGCAAAGGACTCCCAGGTGGAGCAGGTTCCTTTCCAAGGTCAGGTTGTGACGAACCATAGTCCTTCACACGAGTCACAACCTTAGTAGCATGCACCATATTGATGCAACCATGACCACTAGCTTCTGGAAAATCCTAATCCCCACCAGACTGATCATGGGTTCTCAAGTTCATGTTTTGATTATGAGGTAAATGGTTGGTCAACATAGCTGGTCCCTGTGCTATGAATCTCGAGGCTTCTTCAATATGGGGGCACAAGTGAGTGAGGTGGTCATCCTTACAAAACTTGCAAGGAAACTTAACCTTACATTTAGACTGCTTGTCCCCCCCAGCATTTCAGGCATTCTTGTCATTAGAATTGGCTTTTTCATTCCTATTCCTGCCCATACGATTGTTCTTACCCTTCTTCTTATTCCTTCTAGGTTGTTGGTTACCTTTCTAGTCTGACGATTGCACCGAAAGCACACTTGCCATTTGGGTGGGTTGAGACGAAGCAGTGGCTTGTCCCGAGGTAAATTGGTTGATAGACAATTGACTAACCTATTGCACAACCGAATCCATAGGTTTGGCACTCGTACAACCAACAATTCCATTGGCATGTGGTCCAGGTTTGACCTTAGGGCCAAAACTAGAATGCGGAGCATTAGGAATAATCTCATATAACAAACTGGATTGAGCATAAATCAAATCTAATTCCTGCGCCCAAAAAATGGCTTGTTCCTCATTCTAAACCCCGGATGTAGAAACATCCTTCGCTATATAAGGCAGTAACGATTTAAGGAACCACTCAAGGAGAAACTCCAGCGGTATGAAAGCTTTGATCAATCTCTTTCGTCTGTGCCACTCTTGGATATGGTTCAATATATGCATGGCTTTGTCCTGCCAAAATGTCGACAAGAGTTCCGTACCAACATCGTAACGCACTGGTAGCTGGAAGTGGTTGAGAAAAGTCATAGCTAGGTCATCGAACAAAGCGAATTCCCCCTTAGGTAACTCTAGGTACCATTTCGCGGCAGGCCCTTTAGGGTGCGTTGAAACATCCTTAAACGGATTGAATCTTCTTGTAAGGAATTAGAAGAGCACCATAGTTGAAATGTAGTAACATGTTCACTCAGATCTTCTCTTGGTTTGCCCTTGAATTTGGGGATGTCTGAGAGAAGCTTATTAGGGACATCCGGCCAAGCCAGGTCATGAGATACAGGATCGTTCGTTAGTCTCGACAAGTCAAGAATATTTGGCGTTACAAGGAAAGGGAGCCTAGGTTGATCAGGTCGATGCCACACTCCCTGATAATTTTGGTTCACATAAGACTAATTACCGTAACCACCATGGCCTTGGCCATAGTGCCCTCCTCCCGTTTGACCCATGTAGGGTGGCATGGAAGCACCATAATGTGGTTTACCTTGACTATGTGGGGCTTCAAAGCCATAATTCGAAGAGTAAGTGGGTTTGTCATACCCATACCCATAAAGTGAATAATTTTGTCCATATTGCGATCCATAATAAGGTCCATAACAAATCCCATGAGATGTCCCATGAGAAACCCCATAAGTAGGAATCTATGTTCCGGAAGTGGTAACATGACCTCCAGAAGTAGGAATATGACCTCCCGAAACAATAGGTGGTACTTGACTCTGAGACACAACTACGCAAGTAGCAGCAGTACGAACATGACTCGTAGCAACATTCCAGACCGAAGGACCATGTGAATGAGGGGGAGGAATATCATTTGAAGAACTAGGAATAAAGGATGAAGGTACATGTGAAACAATGTAAGTAGTTCTCCCTAAAGTCACTCTTCTAGGTTCTGGTATCCGAATAGGACTACTAGCACCAAGTCTAGGGCGAACATATGATGTAACCTCCACCACCGGGATGGAGGGTGCAATGTGACTCATGTACCCAAACCTCTCCACATGGTAGTGACTAGGAATGCCCCTAAGCATATTGTTAGGTTCAAACTCCGACTCGGAATGCTGAGCCGAATCATGTGCAGGAATACTAGACATGTCATAACTAGTGCTCGCAGGTTCATGATGAGTCTCATCGCCCAAAAACCAATACCAGCGACTTGTGAATGAGGGATTATACCCAGAGTGTGTAGGTATATCAAGTGAAGGATCATATGTAGGAGTAGGCTCTTCTTCCTCAACCTCATGAAGTGAAGAAGGAAGCTCAAGAATTTCATCTTCATGATCTCCCATCGTGTGTGAATCAATGTGAGAAGGCGGAAGTCCTGCTAAACAACAAGAATGGCGGGGTGCCACACCCGAATCCATAATGACTCAAAAAATAAAAAAGACTCTATAATTACGCAAACCCTAAGCAAGCTAGCGTGCACAGAGCATACACCAATATAATCTAAAGCCAATCACAAGCAAACAAGGGTAGGATATGTGAGCTCCTGAATGAAGCAGGTATGTCTCACCTAGGAGAGGCTTGAGACTCCCATACACAACAAGCAGAGGTTCGTAACCAATTATTCTGGTCCTCAGCTTCAACGCATATAGCGACTGTGATGTCCGACCCCAACCTGGCCGAGACACCTACATAATAACCCCTGTAAAGTACCCCCTTGATAACCTAGGTAAGGAAACTAAGGTCACCTCAATATAATCAATTCTTAGGTGGACAGTCACAGGCAGGATTGACCGTATGGGCAGAGTAGCAAAGCCCGAAACTCTCGAAAGAGCCCCCAGATATGAATACAATCCTGGAAATATCTTTGGTGCTACTCAGTTATGACTAGGGGTCATCCTAATCAATAACCACTCACACTGCCTCATGCTTAACTCCCTTGTAAGAGGAGGATTCTGAGAAACACTAGTTATACCAAGGAATTTCACACTCTCACCTAGACAGACACATACATGTTGTTGTTTAGTGGTCTTGGAGAATCTACTCACAATGAACTATTCCAAGACCCTAAAACCTAATCTTGTTGGTGTACCCTATCAAATAAAATAGTGTAATCCATTTTAATTAAGCGTTGATTTTATTTGGCTTTATTACTCAAAAGAGGTAGATGGTCGTGCAACCAATGGTGTTATCACGCAACATGAAGCAAAATGCACACCTAACAATCAATGCAAATGCATTGTATCGAATGAAAAATAGGGCATGCTACTACGTGAAATGTAAAATTTTTCTTCAAATGACAAATGTAATCATTCCTATATGAAATCCTGACTAATACTTCTCTAAGCAAACCTAGTGCAAGTACCATGCAAAATGCAAAGTGCAATGCATAATGATGCAAAGAAGCAAATATTTTTGGATTTTTTGAATAAAAATGAGATACTAAAGCAAAAGAATGATTCTACCACCCCCAAACTCTACAAGCACAATCAAACAGCACTCACACAAATCACTAAGGTAAAAGCGACCTAATGCAATAATCCCAAAACAAAAAATCGAAAATGCAATGACAAGAACATTCTTAAAAAAAAATTACCCTAAATGGTGTCTCTGGTCAGAAACAGAGGTGTATACAGACTCTAGCAGTATCAAAGGAGACTCAACATTCATCAGAATTCACCCGACAACAATCAATCTTCCTCTAAAAGGAAAAAATCAGGGCATACGTGACTGTTCGCAGAAAACCCGCGTATGTACGTGGCTATAGCAGTCAAAACCGCATGTACACGTGATTGTGAGGTAAAAACTCGCATGCATGAAGAAAAATGTATAAAAATGAAGGCACACAGATAAGCTGAGACAAAATTCACACCTATCAAACACTACTAGGAAAACCTGCCCCCATACCCGACTCAGAAATAGAAAAATCAAAGCAATTCAAGAACATTGAATGCTGATAAAACCCCCAAAGGACAACTACTAGGAACTCCCCAACAGAGTCGCCAATTCTGTTACAGAAATAAATTCCTATGGCTTGGGGTACCACAACAGACAACTTGACTCCAGAAATCAATCCTTTCCAATATGCAAGAGAAACCAAATATCTAAAACTAAAAGATCTCGATTCGTATCTTATTCTGGAGGGTTGATGTAGATCCCCGTTGAGCTCTCCAACTTCAACTTGTATTGATAAATTGCTTCCTCAACAAACAACAAACAAGACAAGCGTGCTATATATATTCATGTTAGACCTACTCTAGCATATATAATCAATAACATATAAGCATTTAAAAGCATCCATGGATAAAATACTCATTTAAACACATATTATTGGATAGAAAACGATATTTCTATTAATATAAAACACAGATTACAAGAGTGACAACCTTTGTCAGCACGTCTGCAAATCAGAGAAACTGAGTCCCCCACTTGGACCTCCACCACTTCAATCCTCCATCTCTCGATAGCAAGCTCACAAGCAAAAGGCAAGCTTGGGAAGAACGCAAAAGTGCTCCAAGGGACAAAGGGATGCAGACTCAAGTATAAGCTCCGGCAACAACAGACTATAGTTTTCTTGCTCTCAATTCCTCATGCCTTCAATGTATCCAAAGGGTTCCTTATATAGCTCTTCAATGGGGTAATGAAGGGTCGAATCCAAGTGATCTCAAGGCATATGGAAGGCCAGGAGACAAGTGATTCGGATCCACATCAAGGAAAACTCCAAAAGAATTTGTCCTTTTGCACACATCCCGATGTACACAGTTTTAGGGGTCAAATCCGCGTATATACGCGAGAAAGGGATTAAAAGTCGCGTGTGGAAATTTTTGCATGTTTTTTGGGATCATCTTGGAAACATCAAAGGTACAAAAATGGTCCATGGGGTCTAAAGAGTCTACAGAGGGACAGGGAAGGCCATAAAAGTGTGATTCACCATGCGTGGTAAAATCAGCTGTAACAATATTGACACACTATTTGGTTAAGATGGAAAATATAAATGTTCTACATCACGTGGAACGTATTGTTAAGGATGAGGAGAAAGGGTTGACATAGGGAAACTTAGTGCTTGATATTCCACATGTAATGGATACTTATAATGATTGTATGATACACTTGGATTAGCTATTGAAACATCCTTTTGTTGCACTTCTTTTTTGGATTATGATAGAATTATATCTAACTTTGAATATCCTTTAGATGTTGTTCAAAATCACATCTCTTCAAGAATGACTACAAACAATGTGGAGCTCCATAAATGAATATTCCATTGAGCATTTTTATTGTTTATATCTTTTGAATACTTTCTTCACACCTTAAATAAGGTGAAAAAAGCGATTACATTTGCAAGCAAAAATATGCTTTTGAAAGGTACTAATATATTTTTCAAGAGTGATTGAGATGAAACATAAATGTGTTAAATTTTACTAATTAAACTATTTCCTTGGTTGTTAGCGGTGAAAAGATGTAAGGATAACAAAAAAAAGCCAAAATAGAGAGGTGATGAAAAATCCAATCCATTACCCTATACAAGAGAGATTATGAACTAGTATAATATAATCAACTTCTCTTAAAGAAATATGACCCCCATCAAGGAATTCAAATGCTTATATTAACATAAAGTGTTATGATTGTAAACATCTAAATTGGAAAGCTCCAATCACAAATGTTGTGATTTAGACATAATTTTGTAACGAAATTGAAATTATCATATCAGAAAGATTCCAAACACAAGAAAAGCCATGGGTATCTAAACCCCTATGAAATAAACACTCAAAAATTTATTGTTACCAAGTTCTTGTCTAATTTTAATACGTAATTTGTAACTTTTTTTCTGGTTAAGCAACATGGTTATTCAAGGATACACCTATTTATTTTCTGTTATTTAGAAATAATTTCCTTTGAATTTCATTTTCAATTTCCAGTAACAAAAAAGTCATACTTCATACCAAGAATGGTTATATCAATACCCTTAGCATTTCCAGTAGTTTATACGAACACCAAGAGTTGTTAGTTGTTATTATGTATTTCATACCAACTAATAAAAAATGCTTTTGTAGTTAATCCAATGAGGGACCCCTTAACAAATATATAGGATACTAAATAGTTCACAATGGATATTGTTTCTCTTATGAGCATAGGGGTTTAATTATAACTATTTGTCTTGAATGCCTCTTAGGATTTGCAATGTTTAATGAAACTTTGTATTATGTAATTTGTTTTTCTTCCTTAACAATGTTTGAATATATTTGACAAATAATATATTTTTGTTCCGCAAGAAGCGAGGTTCTCTACATCTTGGGGTGACGGTGGATGCTAAAGATTTTTTGTATATGTGTGATGCTTAAAAATTAAGGGAAGAAATTCCTTTTTTTGTAAATTATTGTCCTTGACATATAGTATTCATTCGAGGACATTAGTTCACAGTTGGATGTGAAATTTTCAAACGAAACTATATTCTAAACATAGGAAACAATATCTTGTTTACTAAAACAATTTTATAAATAACATTTTTTTAACCTCTGATTGGTTATTTTAGGATGATGTTTGCCTTGTTATGTGTTTCCCACCATGCGACGACGAGAAAATGTCATCTTTTTTAAATGTTAAACATACCATCTATAAGGTGGTTCAAGCCATGAACAAGGTGGTTCACGAAATTTGAGCTTGTTTTGCATCAATTAAATGATGTAAAAGGTGTCATAGGCTTCGATGTCTCAAATTGTCTCACGATAGTTATTTACTTGCAACTCGCAAATCTAAACAAATTATGTTCTCTTTTACCAAGCATTGCAATGGTAGGCTGTTGCACCTACAAGGCCATGCAAAGCTAGTTAACTCTTGCCACGTGAAGGGCATGCAAATTCATCCAACCAACTTGGTTTCATGTCTACAACATTGAATGCTGCAAAACCTCATTTCTACTTGCAGGTATACTTTTACTGTAGGATGGTGAACATTTTCGTAGAAGTCAATGACCTGGAGATTATAATGGTCTTAGACGGGCTGGAGATTTCTAGAGAAGTCAATCTCGAGGAGAATGCAACAATTTCAGGGCTCACCCAATTTTAGGACAATGATGACATCAAATGCCAAGCTACATTCATCCTTCACATTTTTGTTTTTGAAGAGCTGTTTGTCATAAGCCGCAATGATCACTAAGATGGATTTTTTGTAGAACTCAATGACCTAGAGATTGAAATGGTTTCAGACCTGGTGGTGGAGATTTACAATGGATATATTTGTAGAAATCAATGATCTAGAAATTAGAATGGTTTCAAACCTTGGAACAGTTTCAGAACTAGTGGTGTAGATTTCCTTAGAAGAAGAAGAATGGAGTAGTTTCAGATTGTTCCTGATCACATCAAACACCAAGGTATATTTATTTTTCACAATTTTGTTTTAAATGTGTTGTTTGTAAGCTAGTCTTTTTCCATAATCCTAAATTCTAATAGATCAAGATATCTTGTTTTGTTGAGTGAAAAATATATGGGTTGTTTGATAAGAGTATATATATTAAGGTTAAGTTGCATATGTAGGAACATCGTATACAACAATAGGACATTTTATCAAAGGTTATGAAATGCTCTCATTGGCATGGGAAGTAGCTTAGTTGTTGGACATGTAACCACACTACTTGAGGAGATCAATAAAGAACCCTCTCGACAGTGATGTGGTGAGATGTTATGCCTTCATAAAGCATGAATGGGCCCTTTTTTGATTGAAAATCCAGAGGATGAATCATTATCATAACACAGTATGTCGAGGAATTTGAATGAGGGAGATTTCCATATCTAGTTGAAGACGAATGGAGATTTGTTGTGACAGATATAGATCGGTTGTATATTGTTATCTCTCCTATTTTTATTAATAGAATTGTTAATATTTGTAAGGTTGTGGCACTATATAAGTATCCCATAATTGCCAAGAAAAAACTTGTCTTAGTTTTGTATTTTACTGAGGAGATATGCACTATCAAATATGGTGTGAAAAGACCAGTTACAGAAGGATTCATCATCATCAGGCAAGAAGAAGTTTTGTGTTTGATCTGCATCACATGGAAGAAAGGAAAAGCAAAATAGGGTGTGGCACATAATTTGAAAGAATTATTAGTTGATATGCCATCCGCCTTTATTTCCTGTTGAATGTTATAGGTCCCTTGATCCAATCACTCGAAGGTGAAATTTTATTTATATTAATGTTGTGAGAGCGAATCTAGGTATAAACTCTATTGAAACTTGTATAATATATTTCTCTTTTGAAACTTAGAGTTATTATTTTATGCTATACACTTTACAGATGGTTTCATAAGTGGATATGCGGTTTCCTTTATTAGGTGAATTTATTCATAGCAACAATTGGATATACAATAGTTGCATCGATTATCATGGTGTGAGTTAAATTAAAATACAATTAAATAATTATACTTTCTCACGACATTCAAACATTATCTTATTTGTGAATAAAACGGAAACCCATGTTTCTCAAACCCTTAATTAGATCAAGGCCGATTATAATCTGAAATCAGTTGTTAACAATTATCTGATCTTGTGCGCTTTTACTTAAATTTATCTAATGACTTAGTTTTTATAATGAGAGATATGAACATGAAATCTTTGGGAATTTGGAGTTAGAAGGGGTGTCTCTAGTTACAAATGGAATGGGTTGCAAGGTTTCAGTGCATTGCATGACATTGTATTTGTTCTCATGTTTTAGATAAATTGGGTTTTTGGGGAAGTGGGTCCGAGTTTAGCTGTTCTGCAGAAGTGTCAAGCTCAATATCCTCAGAGTTACCATAATACCTAGTCATGGAAAGATGTTGTATCCATTAATTCAATTGAGCCTTTTCTAGAGAATTTTTGTCGAGTGAAACACTCTTTGTTTATTTAGAGAAAAAATTTGAAATTTTGTTTGTGCATAATTGCTTCAATGAGCATGTAAACGTGACCCCTCATTGCTGCAACCTGCTATCACGTGGGGAATTCCCGATATGACTTGAAATTTGATAAGATCCCTTAATTTCTAGTAGACCATAGTCTAACCCAACATGTTTTCTAGATAATAATATTAATCATAGCTTTTACCATGTGAACCCCATTTGTTTTTTTGTTATGTGCAAGGGTTGATATAGGACTTATGACATCGAATTGTGTTGTGGGGGTGATGATGGTTACTATAATGTGTTGTTAGGTATGCAAACTACGATATTTCCATAGTTATTTTCTCCAATATTTATATAAATTTGGACTAATTTGCTTGTGATTTAACATGACAATTGAGAGGTCAAAGTGCTTTAGCACTCATAGTGATGAAAATCCATGTCACACCTCTGTCACTCGATATATGATAATAATTGGAGCAATATAAAACCTAATTCCTTATAAACAAGACTTCCAACCAACATGATGTCTCTTTATCTTTGATGTGGTCGTGTCATTCACCTATTCTATGATTGGAATCGGTCTTAGTATCGCAAAAATAGAAGGTCTCTCCTCAATTACGAGTCTGACATCATATTTTAGTCATTTATCTATGGCTAATAGTTCATAATTTATCTCTCGCTAGTAGTTCATAATTTCAAGACCGACATCATAATTTTGTTGTCCATAACACTTCAAATATGGTTTAAATCAATAGATATCATGTAAATTTCTCAAATATCATGTATCAATGTTTGGGTGCAAAAGTGTTTGGATGAAAAAGTTGTATTTACATTTACATATACAACTCTAGTATTCCCTAATATTTAAACTCTTGCAATTCTACACTATTATGTATTTTTCAAATACTATTGTATTTCCATAGTTGATGCATATTTGTCAATGTCCAATGGCATAATTTTCTTCGCCTTGCTTTCAAATTTTTATGCTATTATTTTATGGTAGATAATAATTCTCATATATTTAGCAGTGTGGCATATCTTAAATTCTCTTGCAATGTCTATTCTTACTCTTTCCATCACATTTTCCCTTCTCATAAAATCATGTAGCAATGTCGAGAACATTTCCACCATGTGGCTCTTGTTATAAAGTCAAAATAAAAGAAGCAAGATATGATGCATTATTTGTTTTATTTAAACAAATATAAATAAACTAGCATTGATCCATCTTAAATTTAGATCTATTGCATGTTGAGAGGGATACAAAATATTGAATTGTTTTATCTCTTTATGTGCTTGATGGATCCAAGAACCATGAGTATTGGGTAAGAAGTAAATGCATAAATCTAAAGTAGCTCCAAGTAAATGCTTATAAGAGTAAGTTAGTCTCCCCATAAATAGATAACAAATGTCCTTTTATCTATAGCAACACTAATGTTTCAGATGAAGTGTTCTTGGAGAAAATTCAAGTAAAGTTTTTAATGTTTTCATGGCACAATATTTTTCTTCTTTAGTTTCCTCTAATATTTCACTTATACATAATTTACTTGTAGCCAAGTTTTTATTCTTGCTTCTCTTCTTTCTTGTACAAACTTGTTTTATTTTCATGTACATTTGCACATTCTTTAATTCCCCTAGTTTTCACTTGGAATGTATTTAATCAAAATTATGTAAATGATGTAATTATGCTAGTATGGATTCCTAGTGTAGACCTCAAGGCCAAGGCCTAACTAGTGAAAGGCTAGGCATGTATGATGTATATATATATATATATTTATTTGAATAGTATGATTGGATTATCATTCAAATTCAAAATGTATTTAAATATTATGTTCAAAATTAATAAAATGGTCTAAGATGGATGTGTAAAGAGAACTATAGGAGCAATGGTTCCACCAGAGGGGAAGAGGAAAGGGGGCATATGGGGAAACTAGATCCTATGTTTCCAAGTGTCAACCTTAGAACTCATCCTAAATTATGCCATGTTATTTAAATGAGCCAATTACGTCATCTTGAATATTAACCAATTACTTCATATTGACTATTAACCCAATCATTGAATGCATATGTGAGGTTGGTGGGAAAATTCAATTCATGTAGTTATTGAAGCATGGGGGTGATGATAGTTGTGTCAACTGTCAGGAGTCTTTTTCTTCTATGATCAAAATTTATGTCAATTTTTTATTATCCATATTCTCGTATCCCTTGGATTCAACACTCTTTTATCATTCTCTCATCCATGTTTATATACTATGTAGAGTTTTCCTACTGTTGTTCATGTCCATTACCAGACTGCATTTTAACCCATAAATTTGAATTTGAAGACAGAGCAGAATTTCGGAAGAAATGATAGATGGTTGTAAGTGAGCATAAAGGTTGGGAAACCTACGAACCATTACCCATTAAGTTATACTACTTTGGGATGACTGAGAATCCATATTTGATGCCACATGAAGTTCTCCAAAACTCATACAGTAAGTTGGGATCTTACTACACACATTGATAAGCAGTGTAAGGGTTGGATTCCCTAAGGGAACTGTGATCAGTGAAGGAGAATGTGTTCCTTGTCTTGTGAGAGGTAGTTGGGAGGATTGTTATGGTTATGAATAATGAGTGAGATATTTTTAGATATCTTTATGAGTTTTGGATAAGCATAGAGAGAAAAATGGGTGGTGTGATGAGCGAGAGAAGCTTGTAGGTGTTTCCTTCAACCTGGAGGCCTCGTAGCCCAGCTTGAGGGTGGCATCCCATTAGAAATACTACATGCTGGACAAAGTTCCTATAATTGGGTGGAAACCCACTCTTACACAACTAGTTTCTTGGATATTCTTTGTTTAAAGATAAGTACTCTTTTGTATTTGTTGTGCAATGATTTTTATTTATATGTTTGTGATAATTATGCCTAAAATTGCATGTTGTGTGTGTGTGGATTGAGTTATTTTCATTGTGTGTTTTTATTATGTATCTAAACATACATTTAGATGTTATAAATTCTAATTATGGCTATGGGGAAAAATTTCGACACCCCAAATCAAATAATGTCCCCTACCGCTAGCCGAATTGATGGATGGGGACG
This sequence comes from Pseudotsuga menziesii, assembly GCA_001517045.1. Taxonomy (NCBI): domain Eukaryota; kingdom Viridiplantae; phylum Streptophyta; class Pinopsida; order Pinales; family Pinaceae; genus Pseudotsuga; species Pseudotsuga menziesii. The sequence continues at coordinate 202,131 of LPNX010734984.1, forward strand.
TTACAATGTGGTATCAAAGCCTCTGGTTGCAACATCGGAGTTGTATGGGACAAAATGCACATGTACATGAAGAAAATTTTAAGTTCGCAGATGAAATGCCTTGCAAAAATGGTGTGATAGTTGAATGGAATTCTAACCAGGCCATGGGTTAGATCGGTGGTTTAATAGTGGGAAGGCACATAATAGTTGAGGAAAATTTGACAATTTGCAAACCTATAGTGGAAATGGTTCTATGGATGTCAAGTTATGTTAAGAAACAGATAAGGGGAAAGAAAAGACCTTGAAATATTAGTCCCTTTCCTCCTAAATTAAAATTCCATATAATTTAAATTTTTAAAAATTTGGGAATTTCGATGTGGGCCCACCCATGCCACGTGGACGAGTGATGTGGAGGGGCCACACAGCCAAGAGTTTTGACATGGAGGATCCAAGAGAGATAAAAGGTATGATATGGACCTACCATATAAAACTTGTGTGCAATATTTTACCAAGTATGGAGTGCAGAAAGGAGGAAGATCTAATCGTTTAGTGATAGATCAAATCGGCAGTTGAAGTTGATAGCTCATCAACAACTTGCACAATGGTTAACATTAGGCAGGAAAATATATCATCATTGGATGATAGGGCATATCGATAATCATGGGACACAACTCCTTGGAAACATGCATGGTGGGTAATGGTAGGAGGGTGGATAGTTTTCCGTCGGATCTTCTAGGGGATCAACAAACATGAATCATAACACTTCGTCAATGTATGCATTATTTAAATTGGGTGAACAAGGAGTTGGGTGGAAAAATATGGGGAGTGTGTCAACATTTGATTGATAAATCCCCCGTAAGGAACTTTTCAAAACCACCTTTCCCATGAGGAGTTACCACTATTGGTAACGGGAAAACCACCAATTCCTAAATTTGAGTGGTATTGTGCATCGATAGTCGATTGAGGGTGATCTAGCCATCTTGATAGGAACGTGTTAGGACACGTCGACCCCCATTGTTTTATTTTTAAATCAATAAAGTTGGGTCTATAATTTAACCGCAGCCATTGGAGAAGCATAAAATTGAACAGATGTTGAATTATCAGGGGGTGTTATAGGAATGTGAAAATTTTTAAGTTTGAAGAAGACTAAAAATACAAAAGTAGTCATTTCCTGAACTTTATAAAAAGTGGCTAGAGAATCCAATGAGGAAATTGAAGATTGCTGAACAACAATCATCATATGTATTATCTAGGCCAATAAAGAAATTATTCTAGTTCTCCATATAATATATGCTACATGTGTCTAAATTTGTCATTTGGGGTTAAATGCACCTATAGGAAAGGTGCATAAATTGGGGTCAATTTGACCATTTTGTAGGACTATAATTTTGTGCTCATAAATAATAATTCAGCATACTTATAGTCGTTGCAAAGACTATCTAAAGGGAATAATTTTGCAAAGTAAAATTATGAATTTGTGATTCATATTTTTCCATAATTTGATTAGGAAAGTGTTTATAGCCATATTTGACAAAAACTGTCAATATGGGTATTTTCTAAAATGTATGAAAAAAATGATTTTAGATTTTATAAGGATGTAATAAATCTAACAAACGTATTTATCTGGACACTTTTTAAGATTCAAAGTTACATCAGTAAATTTTAAGGGTCAACGAGTATAGTGTAGTTGGAAAATATTTAGTCTTGGCTAGACTAAGAAGGCCGTCATCATGGATGATGCACATGATCCTTATGAACCTGAGATATATGCCATGGTAGAAAACATACAGGTTTAAAATGCAGAGACCGAATCCAATGGAAGGAGAAACTAAGTGACTCCCCTAGACATTGTAGAAATTATGGGGAGCTTGAGGGTGGAACTGCAGAGTATTAGAGGAGACAATGAAAGGATGCTTAGATATCAAGAAAAATAAAATCAATTCAATGCAGTTATGCTTCAAATTCTGACATACATCCAAAGGAAAGTTAAGTATGGGAATCACTCATAAAATTAGGAAAAAAGTGGGAATAGCTAAAGGAGACATTCTCACAAAAGGTCCCATACTTTGAGAAGGATTTCCAGAGGAAGGTCATACATTCCATAATTATCTTTTGGTGATTCATCTAACTCTAAGGATTCCACTAAAGTATCAAGCTCTTCATCTCATAGGAAGAAGAGGAAGAGGTCTTCCAAGCACAATTTACATCGATAATTTAGGAAGGCCAAACCTCCTACATTTGATAGTGAGATAAAATATGGTCAATAAGATGAGGCTTGGATTCTTGGTATGAGGAAGTGTTTCCAAATTTAAGACTACTTAGGAAATATGAAAGAAAGAGTGGCCATACTCAATTTCAATGGAAGGGCATCTATATTCTAGGATCACCTCGGGGTGACCTCGGGTAAGTGAAGAAGATCAATGAATGAATATTGTGTGGAAGAAATTCAAGAAATACTTCAAGAAAACATACCTCTCTGACAGGTACTAGGATGGAAAAATTAAAGAATTCCATGAGCTGAAATTGGGCCAAATGATTATGGAAGAATATGGAACTAAATTTTTTGAGTTGTTTAGATATGTCAATATATAGGAGATGTTAAGGTAAACATTCAGCATTTTCAAAGTGGGTTTCCTCAGTCCTACAAAGGTATAATTGAGTTTGATGAGCCTCAAACTCTAGATGAGACCATATGGAAGGCCAAGTATTGTTATGATCAAAGAAAAGGAAATCCAAATTTCCATAAGGCATGGACGCACAAGAATAATGAGAAGTTTGATCAAAGAAAAAGGGGCAAGAAACCTCATGTCAAAAATCATCCGGGGAAGCCACCACAAGTTGTGACAAAGCCAACTAGAATGATGGGAGACAAACCAAGAGAGCCAAGATAACCACTTTAATGTTGGGGATCTAGAGAGGACCATTTGATTAGAAATTGTCCACATCAGAATGTGAGTGAAAATCAAGTCAATAACATTCAAGAATCTGAAAATGTGGTTCAAGTGGCAAGGACAATCCCTAAGATTTATGCTTCCCTAGAAGACCGCCAAGCAGATCATTAATCAATTGTGGTTGAGGTTGAAGGTAATATTTGTAAGAAATCTATTTTTATTTTAATTGACATTGGATCTACTCATAGTTATATTAGTCCTAAAATTGTTGAGATTTGTTCTTTTAAGAAAACCAAGCATAATAAATCATGGTTGGTCCCATTGATCATAGGAACCAAGAGAATAGTGGAGAATTTCCCATTAGAAATAGGTGGATTTTTCATTCGTGTATAGATGAATATATTTCAACTTGGTTCATATGATATTCTCATCAGAATGGACCAGTTGGAAGCACACTGAATTAAACTTGACTGCTACAAGAAAAACTTTTGAGTACATTTATGATGAAGGAAACCCAAGGGATGTAAAACAAATTCGAAAGGAATTTTCTGTTAGGCATATTTCAGCTATGCGGTTGAAGAAGTTCTATAGTAAAACTTGCAAATTGTATGCAACCCATATACTAGATAAAACTAAAAATGAAATTCCCAGGTTGGAGAACTATCATTTGCTACAAGAATTCAAGGATGTATTTCCTGATGAAGTGTCAGGACTTCCTCTAAATAGGGACATTCATTTCACCATTGATCTTGTGCCAATAGAAGCACTAGGGTGCAAGACACTTTACCACATGAGTACACCAAAATTATTAGAGTTGAAAATGAAATTGCAAGAATTATTAGAAAAGAAGTTCATAAGGCCAAGTGTGTCTCCATGGGGAGCACCTGTACTATTTGTGAAAAGGAAAGATGGTACACTTAAGATATGTATTTATTAGAGGAGACTGAATAAATTGATAGTGAAAAAAAAGTATAAATTGCCTCAAATTGATAATATTTTTTATTAAATGTGAGGAGAAAAAGTATTTTCAAAGATTGACTTGAGGTATGGATGCCGCCAAGTAAGAATCAAGGAAGAAGACATTCACAAAATATCCTTTATAACAAGGTATGGACACTATGAATTTGTAATGGTGCCATTTGGTCTCACTAACACAATAGCTACATTTATATGTCTTGATTTTCTAGATGGAATTCTCATTTACTATAAGAACAAAGAAGAACACGAAGAAAACTTGATAATGGATTTGCAATTGCTAAGGGAGCATAAATTGTATGCAAATATAAGAAAATGTGACTATTACAAAACTAAAATTCACTATTTGGGTCACATTATTTTAGATAAGGGAATATTAGTGGATCTTGAAAAGATTGAATCCATAATGAATTGGTCAACTCCAAATAATGTAAAAAATGTGAGATATTTTATGGGTCTTATTGGTTATTATAGAAGGGTTATTGAATAATTCTCTAAGGTTGAACACCTAATCACTTCTTTGCAAAATAAGGGAGTAAAATTTGAATAGACACAAAAATGTGAAGAGAGCTTTCAGCTATTGAAGAAGCTTCTCACAAGTGCTCCAATTCTAAAAAATGCAGACCTAGAAAAATATTTTGTAGTGTGTGGAGATGCATGTAAACAAGGACTTGGAGGATTTCTTATTCAAGACAATCATGTGGTGTGTTACGAGCCTATAAAAATGAAAGAGCATGAAAACTTTTGCCACACATGACCTAGAACTTGCATCCATTGTGCATGCTTTAAAAATATGGATACATTATTTGATTGGCAGAAAATTTGAGTTAATAGTGGTACCACTATGGTCTGAAATATTTGTTTGAGAAGAAAAAATTAAATTCCACATAGATAGATGGATGGAATTTTTATGTGAATTTGATTTTGAAATCAAACACATAAAAGGAAAATAAAATAAAGTGGCTGATACACTCAACGGAGAGGTGCAAGAAATGCATGTGGAAGTCATCAGTATTTTCCAATAAAATTTAAGACAATAGATTCTCTTGTTGAAGATGAACTATATGTGCAAATAAAAAGTAAATTACAACACCATATTTTCGAAAAGAGGTATGGTGGTTATCATTTGGAAGAGGAAGGACTTCTCATTTTAAAAAAAATATTATATTATGAATGTGGTTAAAATGAGGAGAATTGTTATGGATGAAATCCATCAAATTCCCTTATCTTCTCACCCATGATGTCAAAAAACAATTGCTACAACTAGAGCTACAACAAAAACTAGATTTAGCGTCGGATTTAGCACCAGAGTTTAGTGTAATTTTTTTCCCAATTGTGGAGATCAATCCTATGCTAAACCTGGTGCTATTGTACAAGTTTGTAAAACATCGTCTATTGCGTCTTTTTTTCATCCTTTTTAACATCCATTGTTGCTTCCTATTTTGCGCCCATTTTATTGCGTCTTGTTTTAAGTTTTTTTACGCCCTTATTTGTGCCCAATTTTGGATCTTGCATTGCATCATTTTTTGCGCCCTTTGTTACGTCCTTGTTTGCACCCATTTTTTCATCCAACTTTGCATCTGATTTCGCTCCTAATTTGATGTCAAGTTTTGCACCCAATTTTGCACCATGTTTTGCATGAAATCATGTGTCCAATTTTGCATCTAGTGTTGCATCTAGGTTTACATCCAATTTTGTATAGTTTTGCATCTAGTTTTGCATCTAGTTTTACTTCTAATGTTGCATCACCTTTTGCATCTAGTTTTACTTCTAATGTTGCATCTAATTTTGCCTCCCATTTTACATTTTTTTTGTGTCCATGTTTGTGCCCAAATTTTTGTCATGTTTCACGTCTTCTTTTGTACCTAGTGTTGCATCCAAGTTAATGTCTTTTTTTGCATCTAGTTTTACACCCAACATTGTGCCCAGTGTTGCATCAAGTGTCACACCTAGTGTTGCAACCAATGTTGCACCCATGTTTGTGTCTAATGTTGCATCAAGTTTTACATCCAATGTTGCATCCAATATTCCATCTAGTTTTATGTCTATTATTTCATCCCATTTTACATTTAATTGTATCTCATTTTAAGTCTTTGTTCATGCCATGCGTTGCTTCCAGTTTTGCGCCTAGTTTTTCATATAGTGATACACCCAACTTTATGCCAAAATTAGCGTCCAATTTTATGTCCATCAGGGAATCCACTTTTACGTCTACTATTGTGTTTGGTTTTCGGCCTAGAATTGAATCTAGTTTTGAGCCATTAATTGTGTCTAGTTTTTTCGTCCAAGTTTGCATTTAGTGTGATGTCCATTTTTGTGTCCACATCTGTGTATTATGTGACGTCCACTTTTGCATTTAGTGTGACGTCCAGTTTTGTGTCCTATTTTTCATCCAATTTTGCATTTAGTGTTGCATCTAATATTACATCATCTTTGCGTTTTGTTTTGTATCCACTTTTACTAAAGAATTTTAATTTCAATTTTTAATACTGAAATATATCAACTATTATTGTTTTTTCATCCATTTTATTAATTTCAATTAAATTTTGAAATATATCGAAATTCTCAAGTATCGTTAGAAATTCAAATTTATAACATAACATTTCTAAAGAAATTTAAGGAAAATTCTCAACATCCATCCAAAATTAGTATTATCATCATATATACATGTTATTTCTTCATCAAAAGAACATTGACAATTTCCAATATAAATAAAGTAAGAAAACAATAATGATAATATCATCATCTTCTTTAATCAAATCAACGAAAATTCAGATGTTTAATCAACATATCAAAACATTTCATGGATATCATTATAGTAAAGTAAAAACAAATCAAATATATATGTGTTTGTGTGTGTGTGTGATTTATATTCCAATATAACAAAAAATAATTTGTAAGATCTCCATATATAGATATAAAAGTCAAAATTGAATTTATGAGAGTTATATAGCAACAATAATATATGTAGATGTAATCCAAAAAGTATCATGTTCATGATCATCAAACTCGTCATCTTGATCAACCTCATCCCCGTCATCATCATCATTATCATCATCAACATCATCACCGCCACCACCATTCTATCTTTCTTCTTCTTCTCCTATATCTTTAATTGTTGTGATCTGGAAAAAAAAATTAAAATTAATTGTTAGTATTAATTTCATACCACAATGCATATTTCTTATATAATTTTAATATTACTTCATACCAAAGTAAAACCAAGTATAATAAAATTGCAATTAATATGTGTATGCACTAATATAACTATAAAATAAAGAACAAAACATAGAACTAAATGGCAAATTTATTAAAATATTGTAAGCTTTATCCAAGATTTTGGTGTTTCTTTGGTATGTAAGTGTATTTCCTAAGTACAGAAATAAAACATTTGAAGCTTTATCCAAGATATTGTAATCCCCTTAAGGTTTACTGATCATACATGAAATAGCTTCAAGGATGTATTTTATAGTCTTCTAAAGATACATCCTACGTTAGTTTTCAATGTGTTTATGAAAACATGGTATGCATTTGATGATGTATTTCCTAATAATATGATCTTTAGGAAATAAGGGAAATGGAAAATCATTCAAAAGGTATATTCGAACAAAAACAAGGAGACTCTGTCATAGAGAAATCATAGAATACTGATCTGAGTGTTTCAATCAACTAGTTGAAGAGTTATGGTGTAAACTAATTGGATTTCTTGTAACATTGGTGTTCATGTTATGAGCACAAATAAGAGTTGCAACCCAGTTGTTGGGATTTGCAAAAGAGAGTGAGAATGGAAACCAAACAACCAACCCAAACACTTGCAAAATAAAGGAGACAACAAGCACTAAAGAAGTGCACTAGAGCTATCCATAGTTGCCCTTGAGAGAGACACAAAATGTGCTGAAGATGGAGAAAAACCTTTATTTCAAAATTGGATCAGATCAGGATAAATAGACCATTTGGACTAGTTTGGGGGGGTTTCTGGCTATTTTCTGGACTCATGTTGCATGAGGCCTTGAAGACACTATCCAAGCAAGTTGCGTTGGAGTCTTGGATTTATGGTTATATATTTTGCTAGATGCAGGTTGCATTGGAGTCTTGGCGCAAAAGACACACAATATAAAATTTGTACCAATCATAATGATAGCACCATTACATTTTAATAATAATTTGTCATTTTCGAGGCCAAGCATTTGAAGGTTTAAATCATGTTTATTGAAAGAATTTCACAATTGTCTACACATTTCTATAGATTTCACAAAAAACAAACAAAAAAGAGAAATGTATCATATATTACTTCATGTAACAACACAATTAGAAGGACATTTCCATCCAAAAACTTCCATAAATGCTAGCATATTAACATGTGCCTTAATAGGAGAGATAAAAGATACATTGCTCATGTTTAATAGAAGAAATTCAGAATTTTCTATGCGTTTCTAATGCTTTCAGGAAAAAAATAAGAGAAATACATCATATATCATAGAGAGTTATAGCAATTTAACAACATGATTACAAGCAAATTTCCATCCTTAAAATGACAAAATTTCTAGCATATGAGCATGTGCCTCAATAGATGGGATAAAACATACAATTTTCATTATTATTGGAAGAATTTCATAATTTTCTATGCCTTGTATATTTTAGAAAAAATATGAGAAATGAATCATATATTTAATATTACTACATGTAACAAAGAGAGTTATAGAAATCTAACGACATTACTAAGAGATTTCCCTTCTAAAAAACCAGAAATGCTAACATATGAGCATGTATTTCAATAGGAGGGATAAAACATATTTATGGACAAAACTGAATTTGACTTTAATATGCAAATCCAGTTCCTACTTAGCAAAGACTTAATTCCTCTAAGCTAAAAGGGTATGGTTCCTCATCAAAATCAGCCTTACACCAATATTTTCACATAAATACAACATTGGAGATCCAAACCACATGTCATAAATATTTGCAACTATCCCTAATCATCCAAGTGTCTTTCCTCTAGGACAAAACCATTCCAAGAAAGCTGGGGTGCTTCCTTCTGCATAAGTAGTTACTTGCTTTCCAGTTTTTGGATGCACTACTCCTTACAAGCTTGGTCTCCAAGCCATCAAGGATAAAAATGCTTTATGATGCTTTGTAAATATTTTCACCATTGGATCTTATTTACGGCTCTGATAGGGGATACTCTAGGTTCTATTTATTCTTGCAAAGATGAACTTTGGAGGCATGTTGCTTCTCTACAAGTGGATGGTATGGACATGTTATTGAAATTTTAAACATTATTTCAAAGATGGCATGTATCACTAGAGCATCTGCATTATTTGTGACCATAACTAATTTGAAGAGTTTGCCTTAGTCACTTAAGCATTTTTTGACACAATAAATATCTATTATAAATATACTAATATTATCTTTGATAAGTTGTCTATTCACAATACATAAATCATCCAATGTGATAATAACAATACACTTGTATTTACTTGCATGAGTACATCTACAATACTATAATCACAAATCTTGAGTCCTCATAAGTATTGTGTATTTATTGTTGGTGGGTATAGGCTTATGGTAGAAATACCTCTTTAGGGAAATGGATTATGGGGGTTTTATCGCAATGGCTTGAGATGATAAATTTTTCATGACACATAGTGGGGAACAAAGTCAGTCACCTACCTAGAACATGTAGGCTGGAAACAAAAAGGTGCAAAATTGTTTTCCATGATCAACCTTGAACCAAGATTTATGACTCCTTACATGAGAGTTGTGTTTAAATGGATCATTTCATGCTAGAAATGTCCAATTTTGACACTTTGCAGGGCCTTTCCATGGTCATATTAGGTTTGTCTTTGTATATCAATGAGAATTTCATGCTTGATGAGAAATCTAAAGGTAACAACTGTATTTTCATCCCAGTGAAGACAATGGAACTATGCCAGCAAGAAGCATGACAGTCATTTTTGTCTCAAACCCTCTCCACAGTGATGTGAATAGCTAGCACATTGAGCATACAAATGCAAAATAAACATTCCCTTGTCTTTGATGAAGTAGAAAAAAATATTCAAGGCCTAGCTGGGTTTGGCAGATTAATTTTCTGGTCCTAGAGACCTGATGCTGAAAATATTTGAATGGAGTGTAGACACTTCAACTGATAAAGTTTCCTTGGTAGCTTACAAAGACCTGGAACTTCTCAAAGAATTTAACTTGATGGAAGTGGTGGTAGTAGGGAACTTTCAACCAATAATTTCCTTGCTCTCTAGGAGTCTGGATCCTCAAATATCAACTTATCCAGGATCATCACATGAAGGAGTTCCTCAATGTTTCAGATTTTAAAGTGTTGGCGTGTGCTCCAAAAATACAACAAAGGTGCAGATGAAATGGAAAGGCCATATCCATCCAGAAAGGACTCATAGAAGTATTTTACCTTGATGGATCATAAATTCTTAGTTTCTCTCTTATTCCATAAATTTCTAGAATCATTTATGTGCACTAGGGACACTCAGATTTCAAGGAGGTGTAGGGGTTGTCTGTCTCCCAAGAGGTTCAAATTATCTACACCTCCCAATCCATATTGACCCCACTTTTGACCTGCTAGTTGAGCCTCCTTGGACTATCTAATTGATCTTCTCATGCTACTCCCTCCTAGACCATTCATCAAACGAAGAAGACACCACGGTCCTGGAGAAAATCATCAATGATGGAAGTAAATACAACAATTTTTTTGTGTAAATGTGAAGTTATTGGCTGGGTTTTTTTAATCAATCTTTTCTCTTATTTCATCCTTATCTAATTAAAAATACCTATTTCTATGCGCGCACATTTGAGCACTAAATAAAATAATAATTAATAGAAAATACAAACTAAGGAAAATTTTTCCTCATCATAGTTTGAAGGTCTTCTACAGAATTCCAGTTGGTCTAAAGGCTACATCTCTCTTGAAGGAATCCAAATTTTGGGATTGGATGATAAGCCTCCTTTATCTATGCAAGAGATTCATTTAATCAAATCCATATTGGACCATTTAAAATTGAAGAATGGAAATAAAATATTCAATGTTAGGAGTAGTGACCGAAAATTCTGTGTAAATAGGAAAGTTGAGTGCTAGTATTTTTTTTTTCTTATCAAGCTCTGTTCTAAGCTTAGTCTTGGATAGATAGGAAATATTTAACATAATATTAATCTAATGTAATACCACATCCTAGATAGTACAATGTTAGACCTTGAAGTCTGATGGTGGCCTTAATATTATTATTACTCCAAATCACAATCAAACTATGTGCAGTTTTTCCTTTTACAACCAAAGAAAGAAAAAAAAGGATTGATACTACTTCAACTTTTCACTGAAAGACTAATTGCTGGTACTGAAATATGTTTGGAATATGCTAGAAAATTCCTTTTGTCCACACTTTTCTACTCGTGGAATTTACATCACTCACCCAATGAATATCTAGTATCTACAAATTTAAGTGAGAAAATACTGTATCTATTCATATATCGAAGACTAAAAGATATAGTACTATTAAGATACCAAATTACTCTTTTACTAACCTACAAGTGTACCACATTAAGCTTCTCCATGACCTACCTTAATCTATTAACTATTAATTGATTTAATCAAACTATGTGTATGTGTACTTCTTCATTAAAAACACATTAAGAAAAGCACTCTACACATCAATATAGTGAAGACTCCAACCATAATAGGAAACCAATGAAAGTATACATGTTATGGGAGTATATCTAGAATATGGAGAGAAAACATCATTATAGTCAATATCAATTTTCTAGCTTAAACCTTTGGAAACAAACCTTGCCTTATATTTTTCAATGGAATAATGCAAAAGCCTCTAGTCATGCTCAATCATCCTATGCTTGGTCCTATTGGAAGAAAAAAATCATCACACAAGATCCAACTTGCAATAAATTTGTTTTAGTTGTCTTTCAATTGTTGATCTCTTAACAACAAGAGACGTTTTCCTGTTTGAGATCCAAAATACATACAATTCTTGCACTTCACTTCCTCAAAACTAGTTGCAGTGAAAAATATTATAGGAATTGTCTTATGAGCAACAACCATTTTTCTGAACAACAGGCTTTCCTTTCGTTCAGACAGTAGAAGGTTTGTTGCTATTCATGGTAGGATGACTTGCCAACATGCAATACAAAATAAATGGAGTTAATATCTAGTGTGTCAAGATCTATAGTACCATGTCCAAAGAAAAGAACCAAATAATGAGCATCAATAATCACAGATGAATCAACCAGATGATAATTGTATATCTCTCTTAGAAAGCACATATGTGCTATACACTATTGTTACATTCCATAGTCAATCAACTTAATTCCTATCCCAATTTTTCAAGAAACAGAGGGATAATTTGAATATCACTATATTTGCGTACAAAAAGTAATCCAAATTTTATTGTCTACCATATTCCAACCACAAGATCATCATATCTTGTTGATATAGGTGGATACAAATGTACTATACACACATGGCATCATTTCACCAATTATAGCAAGGTTCTTAGTGTGAATGAAGGAAGCTCATTCAATACTGTTCCAATTTGCTTAAGGAATCAAAAACAGTTTTGAAAACAATGCTTCCACAATCCCTCAACACTTTCATCATTGTAGATGTAAACATGTGATCTATGTTGTTCTTGAAAATCACCTAGATCTGATTCATAGCAACCAAGAAGATGCTCCACGAAATGCTAGTTTTCCTCACAAGATTAACCTAGAATTGATCTTTACGGTTGTATTCTACTCATAGACTACCATATTAAGGAATGAATATGATGAATTATGCTCATGTAAGCTTATGACTCCTCTAGGTAAACAACCTATACAAATAGGGAGATAAAATATGGCTTTCATAATTCAAGTTATTTAGAAGGAATTCACCAAGAATCACATGTGGCAGCTGTTGTAAGTAGTGAAACAAATCACGAAGATAAAAACAACACCATGATCCTTGGAAACAATGATGAAGTCAACATATTTTCAATCTAAGGAGTGGTATAAATAACAATTTCCCTTGTCACTAAAAATATCTCAGTCCATAAGTGAATAAGAGATCAGGATATTTGGAATTTGACATGAGATGGAAAGGTGGTATGTAGGCAATGAAAATACTACAAAATCTTAATTCTCATATATTTTTCAGTGCCTTGATAGCTACAAAGTGGAGCATATCCAAGGTTAATTTTTGTTATTGTGGACTCGTTTATTCTTTATGGGGTATTGTTGATAAGTGACTCGTTTATTCTTTCTAGGGTATTGTTGATAAGTGAGAAAGTATATGAGTCATTTAAGAAAGTTTATGAGAAAGGATGGAGTATATGAGAAAGTTTTAACTTATGATTGAGTCTACAAATATTATAATGTCTTGTGGTTAGGATGCGCCATAATAAAGCATCAGAAAAGCCAGCTTAAAATCTAGTTTAGTAGGAGTTAATCCTTCAAATATTTAATAAGCTATGAAACTGTTCATGATATTTTTTTATCAGTACCAGACATTTTGATTATTGAACTACTTATTCCCTCAAGTTTTTATGACTTTTATGATCCTAGATAGATCCATATCAAGGCCATTGGTGCTATATTCAAGCATAGAAAAATACAACTCCAACTCTAGTTTAGTATGAGTTAATCCTTCAAATCTTTAGTAATCTATCAAACTGTTCATGATGTTATTTTAATCAGTCCCACGCATTATCAGTTTTTAATTTTTGAACTACTTATTCTTTCAATGTTTCTTGACTTTAATCTGAGAAATCAACTAGAGTTTACTTCATTGGATTCCCAATGTCACTATAAATTTATTTGTGCATATTAGTACATGGACTCACTCTTTATTACCAAAAAGAACAGGTCAACAAATTTTATGTGACTCAAATCTCATAATAATAATCCAATGCATGATCATGTTCATATATGTAAAGATAATATCATCTAGATATTTTCAAAAAAGGGAGTTCTTTCAAATCAATTAAATTCTAGAAAATGTTCCTAACCAAGGTCAATGTTCAAATATTGTTTATCACTTTACAAACTAGGAGCCCATTACAAGGAGACTTCATGACATATCAAAAAAAAAGATGAAGGGAAAGTGAAAACTGACATGCTAGAATTTTACCTTCCTGTAAGCTTAAGAGGCATTCTAGATCGAGGAGACATCAGATAAGAGGCATAGAGTTCATTCATGCCCTGAATTATTCAAGGCCGCCATGACCCATTTTTCCTCACCCAAACTATTATTCTGATGTTGTAATCTCCTAACCCTCTGATTCTTATGCTCCCCCATTTATGGCAAACCCTAATAGACTCAATATTAGTTAATTCAAAGAAATATTTAAACACAAAAATTCCACTAGACCGCCTTGTTTCAACCCTCTCATAGTTCATGGGGCTCGCTACTAATCTCCCACAAAAATGAGTAGAAACTTGTAAGATATCCATATAATCCAAGCCTCCATGATCAGAAATACCAAGAACCCATACTCTATAGTTTACAGAGCTTTGTGTTGAAGGGTTCCATTTGAATCGTATCACGTTAATTAAAAAATTTATTAGGAGATAAAGTGAGAGAGATGTAACGAGTGGTGGGGTTCAAAAGGTGCAAGTTTTCGAGTCTTTCCCTTGTTTCAATCCTAAGAGAAATACCGGTTTTCCTATTTTCAATCTAAGAGGAATCAAATCCATTGTTATCGTGATATACGCACATTGACCCTTTATATTTCTCATATTTCCAAGATAAATTCCCTCCCATGATATAAAGTGCAAATTCCATTCAATGATTTTTTTCAGAAGAAAAAATCTCATCCTTAATATTCATTATGAATCAAAGGGCATATTACAGAGTGGTCCCACGCTAGGAGGTGACAATACTACACCAAGTAGCAACTAAACAAAAACAAGCCAAAACAGTCCATCCTATACACTACCAAAGGTCCAGAGCAATCCCAAAGAGAAGTAGGAACTAGAAAAAATGAGCAATAGAGATCACTGCTGGACAAAAAAGCAGTCAGTCCATGAGCACAAGGAGAAACCAGAACTTTGATCCAAAGATGCCCTCCATTCCATGCAAACAGAATCTCAAAAGAGGATTCAAATATAAAAGTTACCAAAGAAAATATTGGAGTCTGAGCTCCCGCACTAACCTTTAAAAAAGATGAAAGTCACCACACTCTAACATATCCTCATCATAAAATTTAGTGATAGTACGAAGGACAGGTAGCATCACGAGGGAATCTTTGGATAAGCTGTCTACTCTCTGATTGTGCTCTCTGTAGACATGATGGATGTCCAAATAGAGAAAAAGTGTGAACAAATGTCTAATTTTCCCACACTAGTGCTCCAGCTCAAGGGAATACAACGAGGCCTTGTTGTTTTCCTAGTTGATAATAACAGAAGAATATCCAAAAATCTACGAGGTGGGGAGACCAAGTGCTTGGCCCACATGAAGAAGTACCCACAAGGCTAGAAGCTCAGCCCTCGTATTAGTGTTGGGTCCACATCCAATTTTGATACAAAACGAATGAACACTACTTATAGCAAGCAAACACCCTGCACCACCCAACCTATCTATTGCAGCTCCGTCAAAATAACCATGAAGATAAACCAGGATAGGAGTTGATCCAATATTTCTGATCTTTATCTTTTTTTCCGGTATTGGATAGTTGTGAAGAAGAAACTCTACGTGGTTAACCAAACAAAAAAGTGATGCCACATAACCATTCTCTAAAATACCATCTTAAAATGCACATAACCATTCTCTAAAATACCATCTTAAAATTAACTTTGACACATGTAGGGGTAATGGAAATAACTTTTACTTTAATGTCTATGGTAGTTGGGAAGTTTCTCTCGTTAGGAATTTGTATTCGTTAATGCTTTCTCACCTTCACCTTCTTATAAATCTATGATGTGGAGTTTTCCAAGCTTCCTTTGCCTACGGTCTACTTCATGGCTTTCTAAGATTTACTTTTTTAAAATTTCCAACATTTTATTTATGGCTTAAGTGTTCTTATTGTCAAAAGATCCAAGGCTTTTTAATAACGAAGGATAGGGTTATTAGTCTGGAAAAATTAAACTTGCACTTATAAAATAGAAATATAATTTAAAATTATAATTATATTAATTTACTATTTAAAGTAATATGAATATTATATTTTTAAAGATAATATGAATATTTGATTTTCATAACAATGGTTGGTGGAAGATACCAAATAAAATGTTAATGGTAATCAAATATGTATTAGATTGTGGCTTAAAGTGAGTTGAGTGTTTATTGTGAAAATAGTTTAGGCTCAATTCTTTATAACTATGTTCTAGTGTTTAAATTTTTTTTATATTAACATTTTTCTAAATGGATTTTTAGAATCCTTGTCATATTATGGACTTGTCATTTAGTGCAGTGAAAGTAATATTTGTGTAGACAAAAACTATTAATGATATAATTCACAAATCTTTGAAATGAAAAGAAATTCTAACTCACAAATATGTATGTGCCAATTTTGTGATTTGAGAAAAGTGGAATGTAAATCTCAACTCATCAACTACTAGGAAGAGAACCTTATGTTGGAGATCACATAGAGAATGTATGGAAGATATTATCTCAGAATGGACCTTATAGATATTAATCCAAGATTAAGAAATTTACTTGGTCAAGCAAAAGAATAGGGTGGGGGTTAAAGGTAGAATGCTCATATCACTTATTAGTCCAACCCTCTCTTGTAAATTATTGGGGAAATAAATCTTCTTATGTCACCCCCTTTGCCTTCTTAGTTCACAATCCCATTAGCCTAATCATCGAGTTAAATTAGAATCTAGGACCTGCCACCTTCGGATACAATCCCCTCTAATTCTCAAAGAATCTGGAATACTAGATTAGATCGACATGGCTAAAAGAAATAGTTGGATTTCTATCAATTGTTTGGGAGAAAGTGTTGAAGCAAATAAACCTCGCCTTAAAGAGTCAATCCAAACAAAATTTCTATTCTTCTAATAATAGAGAGATGAAAATATGTTAATGGAAATATATGAACATACTGAAAAACAAAGTTTAACCCCCTTCATGGCATCAAAAGAATGGGAAATGAAACCAAGCTATCCTCACAACAAATAAATAAGAAGAAGAATATTGATTCCTTGAATCCACAACTATATGGTTAGCCACAATAAATAATAGTAATAAATTCTTTCATAAGGAACAAACTACATATGGAGAAGAAAAAATATTTAAGAAATCAAGAAACTAAACGGCTCCACTTTGTAGGATTTAAGAGAGATTCTTAACCTAAAATCAAGATCCACTTTAAAACGAATTACTATGAACAACCCTTGATGAATTTAGATTCCATAACTGCAACACAAAACAATTCCAAACTTCCATAACTGCAACACAAAATAATTCCAAACTTCCATAACTGCAACACAAAACAGTTTCAATCTTCCAATTTGATCCAATTGAAACCATGTGACCATCAAGTGAAGGAACCAGTGGCATAAGTCAAATATCAAGAATACCTTTGAACCACAAAACATTAAAAGTCAAGGGTCAAACATGAAAAAGAAAGGAAGCCCTAATGTCAACTTCCTAATTATGTGGAACCAACTTAAATGTTTGATGGACGATAAATGAAGAACAATTGCAAATCATTTTATCATCGTCGTCACTTGACTGCTCCAATAATTTGTGACTGAGATCTTGATCCTCATCGCAGTTGTGGGTGACTAAGAATTTTTCGGTGGCTGGTATCTTTCTTCTCTTCTTCACATGGAAGCTCTTAATCTTTCTTGGGTCACTTACTTCATAGCACTTCACAGATCACAGTTGAGGGTGGTTTCGGTGGTAAGGAGTTGCAACAAAATTCTTGGGTTTGTAGGCTTTTAGATGATTATGTAGCATTGTCTCTGAACTTGTTTCAATGGATTTCTATTTTGAGGATACTACAATAGAGGTTGGTTGCATCTGTGGAGTTTTCTACTCCATCCCATTGCATGGACTTAACAGTCCTCAAGGGAGATGATCGTGTGTTCTATTGTACTTTAATTCTCGTGGGGTACCATCTGAGAAAATTTTCTCGACTCTAACCCCAAAAGTCAATTGGAATTCAATGTTCTTGGATTAACGTTTGTCAGTGAAAAACTCCAATTGTCAGAACTACATAGTTATTGTCCCAAGACTGAGTGTATGCAACAAAGGAATGAGTCTTTAGGTTGAAAGGTGGAGGTATATCCCTGGTGGTTGGGGAGGATATTAGTGTGGCCCAGATCACATAACCGGAAACGGTGAAATGTTGGTTGGATAATTATGGAGGCTTAGGATTTCTATATATTTTTTGAATTCCTAGTCACATAAGTAATGGATGCCACTCTTGAGTTATGTTCTTAGCATTCATTGTTGGCACATGGTTGGTTGGGATTCATATTTGTATCTAAAGAATATATGTTTTGTATCCTTCAAATATGTCGGTTTACAAACAAGAATCTTTTATCCATCAAATTGTGGCATATGTAATTTGATGCTTTGGAGGAATTTTATTCTAGTACTCTAGTGTTGGTAAATTTACCATGATTTCCTATTAAGTCTTTTCAGAACCTCAGTTGAAATAGATCGGGTATACACTAAGCAAATTCATCATATCATATGACCACTATATAAAATGTTCCTACCATTTGATGGGTCGCATATTGGTTGAGGTTGATATATGACAAGGATTGTTGAATCTATGGAATTGGTCATAGCAGGGAGATATTATACACAACGCTTGGATTACCTTAATATTTCCTTATGTTGCGCACTATGTCACAACTGTGGCCATATATTGTTGGATTATGATAAATAATTTTAGAAGAAAGTATGGAATCCTAAGGTTTTAGGGATTGTCGTTGGTGCATGCCAATCTCCAAAAATTGTCCAATATACTTTCTCAAGGTATATTAGGGCTCCAAGTGAGGGGGTGGTGCATACTCTACAAATATACAAGACCAAAAGGTGGGTTCTGAGGATTATCATGTCCCATGGGACCTAGTTGTGGGACTCATATGTATACTCCCTTAATTGTTGATACTATAATTTTTGAGTCTGGGCAGATGGAAGAGATTACCCATGATGTTTTTGGTGAACTTGACATTACCCCTTGTCAGTGGGTCAAGTTGGATGATATTTAGAATTATGGTGTGACTACAAGTGCTCCTATGGGTAGAAATTAAATTATGACTCTCTCTTACTTATATTGGACTCATAGATTCACTCTAGAGCTACTCCTAGTCAAAATAATGGTGATAATGGACTTTCAAAGTCTACTTCTAGCATTATTTACATTGGTCCTCTACTAGGTGGGGGGGAGGATGGTGATTCTACTATGGGTATGTATTTCAAGTGTAACTCTATTTTACACTCCTCGTTCACTCCTATTCATGTTGATTCTGACACCCACAATACTAGGTGGGGGTTGGACACTATCATCTAAGACCAAGGAATAATTATAAGGAAGAGAGGGTCTCTAGGGGCTTGGATTTTGATTAAATGGAGGATCCCATCTCTCTTGAGTCCTAGAGTAGGTCATAATTTGGAACTCAAACAAGAACAAGAGAAAATGGCTAGGGAAGTCCATTAGGGTAGACAAAGACTTATTTATGGGGTTCGTAGAGTACGGACAACCTCTAAGGTGGTTCCACCATGAATATTATGTTATTTAAATGCATGGCCTAGTGGGAGGGGAAAAGAAAAGATCCCTTAAAATATTTATGGATATGGAAATACCATATATAATTATGTTCCACGAATCAATCGGAGGGGAGGAATTAAATGATCTATGAATTTAAAAAACATTTTAGTTTCTGTATTTGTAACTTTGATAGATATTCTGATGTATATTATCATTACATGTTGTTGTAACCCCATCGGATATGTGTTTCCCTCCTTTAGGGATGTCATTATTATGTATGATCCTTGAGCTTCAATCTTCATCGTAAGTTGAGGAAATAGTCCCTAGTTTAATATAATTAACTATATTTTTGGAGTCTCCCTAGGTGAAGTCGGCCCCATTAAGTTATGCATGCTTTAAATTGTCACAATATCCCACTTGTTATGCATGCTTTAAATGGTAACCATATCCCATATGCTTTAAATCAGCATAGATCCAAATCCTAGGCTCTATCAAGCGTTGAGTGGGATCAAATATCTCAAGGTCGAAAACTCTTCTTTAGTATTTCACTCAAGAATCTATCAGCTTTGGTGTTCCCTATATATAGCCCTTGATTTGATTCAAACCAAAAGACACATCTTTTTATTTAAGGTCGGCATATAATATTTTTATTTAAGTGAAAACCAATGTGTAATTACTAAAAACTGGAAAAAATCTGATGCATAAAAAAGGTCTTAACAAACAAACAATGAAATTCATGGATTTATTTGTGGTGTTAACGTGATAGATTTTGTACCTCAGGCGGGCTAGATTTTGTGTTAATTTTTTTCTAATATAGATATTGAATTGTATAGATATATGGCTATTCTAATTCTTTGCTTCTATTTAATCTTGTTCAGTCATTAAACTTATTTCATTAGTGTCTTAATAAAATATTGAGGCTGAAGTTTTGAATCTATGCTCATTGGACGTTTATTCTAATGTTATGTGAATGCTAATGGAAGGAGACTTATATTTATGTGTTGGAACTCTACTTTTGAAATCCAGTTAACTTAGCTCTCTTCTATGCAACTCTGGAATTTCTTGATGGATCTTGTAAAACTTGTCTAGCAATGGTTTGTGATTCTTTGAAATCCTTAAAAACGTATCTGTTATTGCTTTGGAATGTAAAGTTAAGCCATGTTCACATCCAGTATACAGTCAAGGAATTTTCGGTTATTATGCTCTGGTATGTGAATGCAATTCAAATGATATTTATTTCTATATTGGATCTCTACTTCTAGAACCTATGTAATTTCTTCACCTTTCCGAAGTACAGTTATACTTTCAAATCATAGAAAAGTGAATTCATATATATTATTGAAATTTAGGATCTCGATTTGGGATTGTTAGACTAAATAAATTTTAGTATGAGGCCCTCTATGAATTCATCAAGAATACCTAATTCCCTTCCCATATAGAATGTCATGTTACATGCCACACCCTAAGGATCCAACCACCGAAGAAACGGAAAATAGTCCACCAAATTGTGAGCTCCTGCTTTCATCGCCAATTGCCAATTGCCAAATAGTGTCTTTCAACTCTCGAAAGGACTGAGATTGGGGATCGAACATGTATTTACCAAATGCCATGTTTCCTAAGAGATTAACATCGGAGTGGACAATAGTATCTGTGATATTTAAACTCTTTCCCTTTATACTTTGCTGCAAAATATGCTGGATTGTTCGGAATACTTGATCTTTTCTCAAATATTGCAAGCCCTCTAGTCTCTTAACACTGAAGAGCTCTGTATTAGATATACATCTGAGCATACGCTAGTGGAATCCATAATGACCCCAAACTATTAAGGACTTGTCATGGGAAAGAGACTTTATTGATTGTATGACAGTCATGCCCGCAAAGATGTGGTCATGGGTCTTGAGAGCTTCCTTTTCCATGGCTGGAGAGGAGACCACCACTGTGGTTTTCATTCCCAAAGAGAGACGCATGAGAGGACTGTATTTGGTAGCCAGGTGGAACATGGACTCATGGGGGTTGTTACTCAACTGAAACAAATTACCTACAATAGGCCATCATCATCATCATGGGGGTTGTTATATAACCATCATCATCATATAATCATCGCCATCGTCATCATTGTGCCATCATTTTAGTCACCATACCGTCATCGTCATCACCCATGACATTCTGATTCTCATTCTCATTGTCATCATCATTTTCATAGCCATCGTCATTATCATCATCATCTTCAGCATCATTTCCATTATTAACATTACCATCCTCGTCGATCAACATCATCATTCTCATTGTATTCATCATCATTGGCATTGTCATCATCACCATCATCATTATTCATTTCATTGTCATCATAATCATCGTCAATGTCGTCATTGTCATCCTCCTCCTCCTCCTCATCATCATCATTGCCATCGCTCTCCTATTATCAGCAACATTATAATCATCATCGTAGTCATACTCAATATCATAATCATTATCCTCATTGTCATCTTCAACATCTAGGTGTAAAACTAGATGCAAAAGTGGATAAAAGCATGGATGCAACAAAAGTAGGCACAAAAGTGGGCGCATAATGGGGTGCACAAAAAATGGATGTAAAAGGCGATGCAAAAAATGATGCAATCGTGGAAGCAAGACATGATGAAAAAAGTGGCGCAAAAGTGGATGCAACAATGGATGTAAAATTGGATGCAATATTGGATATGAAAGTGGATGCAACAAAAGTAGATGCAAAAGTAGACATAACACTTAATGCAAAAACCGATGCAAAAGTGGATGCAAAAATGGATGCGTAAAGGGATGCAATAAATGATGTAAAATTGGATGCAAAAAAAGATGCAAGCGTGGATGCAAAGGTTGAAGCAAAAGTGGGTGTAAAAGTAGGTGAAAAAATGGGTGTGAATTGGGATGCGACAAAAGTCGATGCAATAGTAGATGCAAAAAAGACGTAAACATGGATGCAAAATGGGATGCAAAAAGGGATAAAAATGTGGGTGCAAAGTGGACGAAAAAATGGATGCGAAAGTGGATGCAAAAGTGGGTGAAACAAAACTAGATGCAAAACTAGACTCAAAACAAGATGTAAACTTTGATGCAAAACTTGGCGCACGAAGGGATGCAAAAAAAGAAGCAGAAGTGGATGTAAAAGTGGATGTAAAAAAGGATGCAAAAATGGATGAAAACATGGGCGTAAAAGTGGAGGAAAACAGGGACGTAAAATGGGGCAAAACAAGAGTAGATGTACAAATTAGGTGCAAAACTAGGCTCAAAACCTGTCTCAAAACTTGATGCAAAACCTGACGCATAACCAGGTGCAAAACCTGGTGCAAATTACATTGTAATTTGTGCTAGATTTAGGAAAAGGACACAAAAAAAACCTAAAATAGCACCAACACATGAAATTGCACCATTTTGTCCAAAAAATGAAGAAAAATACATAGAAAAATGGTCTAGACACAAAAAGGAAGCAAAAAGAGACGATAATCACAGGATTTTGTTGTAGTGTAGAAAGCAATATTTTTTGCTAGGGATGAAAAGAGACATTGCTGAATATATTTCCAAGTGCATGAAATGTCAGCAAGTAAAATTTGAAGATCAACACCTAGCAATTTTGTTGCATCCTTTGCCAACCCCAAAATGGAAATGGGACATAATTTCCATAGATTTTATTATAGATTCACCAATGACTATGAGACAACGTGGTTCTATCATTGTTGTGTTGGATAAATTATCTAAATCAACACACTTTATACCAGTTAAATCTACATACAAAATGGATTCCATTACAAATATTTTTATGAAAGAAATTTTTGGACTACATGGGTTGCCAAAGGAAACAATTTCATATAGGGATACCAAATTTACTTCAAATTTCTGGAAAATACTTATTACATATTTAGGTACATAGTTGAGCTTTAACGCTTCTTACCATCCACAAATACATGGGAAAATTGAGAGAGTAAACCAGGTTCTTGAGGACATGCTTCGCATGTATGTGATGGACAAACCATCCAAGTGGGAAGATTATTTACACTCAGTAGAATTTGCATATAACAATCAAAACCATGATTCGTTGGGAATGAGTCCATTTGAGGTTTTTTATTGTAGAAAGTGCAGGACACCAGTGACTTTGGGTAATCCAATAAATGTAATTGTAAGTGGGATAGCATTCCTTAAGGAAATGGAACAGGAGGTTGCAAAAATTAGGTATAATTTAAAGGCATCCCAAGATAGACATAAAATACATGTAGATAACAATAGAGTGCATATGGAATTTAGTGTTGGAGATCATGTTTACCTTATAGTGAGGCCAAGGAATAGTTCCTTGAAGCTTGGAAGTTGTGAAAAATTGTCCCCGACATATTGTGGGCCATTTGAAGTGCTTAAAAGAATAGGGATAGTTGCATATAGAATTGCATTACCTTCTAATACTAGAGCTCATAATTTTTCTCGTTTTTCTTTGATTAAGAAATATGTACATGACGCTAACCATGTGATTGATTGGGATGTGATTTTGGTGGAACCCAAGGGAGAGTTAAAAACTAAGCCATTATGCATCCTAGATAGGAAGGTAACATTACTCTAGAACTAAACCATCCGACAGGTAAAGGTGCAATGGAATCACTTCAGTCCCGGTAAGGATACGTGGGAATCGGAGGATGTAATGAAAGAGGCATATCCATTTTTGTTATGGTTTTGAGAAAACACCAAGGACAGTGTTATTCCAAGGGGGAGGGGATTGTAATGTGCCCAATTTTTACTTGGAATGCATTTAATCAAAATTATGTAAACATGTAATTATGCTAGTATGGATTCCTAGTGCAAATATCAAGGCCAAGGCCCGACTAGTGAATGGCTAGGCATGTATGATGTACATATTTTTATTTGGATCGTATTATTGGATTATCATACCAATTTGAAATGTATGTAAATATTATGTTAGAAATTAATAAAACTGTGTAAGATGGTTATGTAAAGAGTACTAGAGGGGCTATGATTCCACTAGAGGTGAAGAGGAAAGGGGGCCTATGGGGAAACTAAATCCTATGTTTCAAAGGGTCAACCTTAGAACCCATCTGAAAATATGCCATGTTATTTAAATGAGATAATTAATTAATCTTGACTATTAAACCAATCGTTGAATTCATATATGAGGTTGGTGGGAAAAGTCAGTTCATGTAGGTATTGAAGCATGGGGGTGGTGACAATTTTGTTAGTTGTCAGGAGTCCTTTTATTCTATAGTTAGAAGCTATGTTAGTTGTATTTTATCCATCATCTCATATCCCTTGGATTAAACACTCTTTTGATCATTATCTCATGCATGTTTATATACGTTTATATACTACATAGAGTTTTCCTACTATTGTTCATGTTCATTACCAAACTATGTTTTAACCCATAAATTCGAATTTGAAAATAGAGTGGAATTTCGGAAGAAAGGATAGATGGATGTAGGTAATAATATAGTTCAGGAAAGCTAGGAACCCTTACCCATTGAGTTATACTACTTATGGGATACTTGAGAATCCATAGTTGACGCTATAGGAGGTTCTCCAAAAAGCATACAGTAGGTTGGGCTCTTATTACACACATTGATAAGCACTTTAAGGGTTAGATTCCCTGAGGGAATTGTAGATCAGTGAAGTGGAATTCCTTCCTTGTGTTTTGTGGGGGAATTGGGAGGAAT
This sequence comes from Pseudotsuga menziesii, assembly GCA_001517045.1. NCBI lineage: Eukaryota > Viridiplantae > Streptophyta > Pinopsida > Pinales > Pinaceae > Pseudotsuga > Pseudotsuga menziesii. Next base: position 227,334 of record LPNX010734984.1, read on the forward strand.
TCCATTCTTGCAATGGCTAAGTGATATCTCTATAGATATCTATATGAGATTTTTCTAAGCATGGAGAGAAGAATGGGTGGCGGGATGAGTGGGAGAATCCTGTAGGTGTTTCCTTCACCTTCGTGGCCTCATATCCCAACTTGGGGGTGACCTCCCATTAGAAAGACTACATGTTGGATAGATTGACTATGATTAGGTGGAAAACCACTCTTACACAACTAGTTGCTTGGATCTTCTTTGTTTAAAGATAAGTGCTCTTTTGTATTTGATGTGCAATGATATTATTTATATTCCCATGATAACTATTCTTGAAATTGCATTTTGTGTGTGTGTGGGCTGAGTTATTTCCACTGTATATTTTTAGTATGTATCAAAACATGCATTTAGATGTTATAAATTCATAATTATGGCTATGGGGAGAATTTTTGGGAGCTAGAATCAGTTAATGTTCCCTCCTACTAGTGGATTAAGGGATGGAAATGTTACACATTCCCTCATATTTGCCATCTATCTGCGACCCTAACATTAGCTACTTATCCAGTATGGAGGTTCCTTTTAATTTTGAAAGAAATTTGTCATGGTAGTAACTGCTAGGACTTGGTTTACCTAACAATACTTTATCCCTTCATTATAGTACTCAAAACTATTTCGTTCCAATGCAAACCAATTTTGGGTATTTTAGTTGTCAGAACAACCCCTTGATTATTTTATTAATGACAAAAAACAATTATTTATACAATGTATATGATTGTTGGACTTCACTTTCCAATGGCTCTTTGGATTCCCAAGGATAATGTTCGTCTTATACATATATTATTTACAAATTTTGTGGAACCATAATCTCAAGGATTATGTGTCCAACATTCCCCCCCTCAATTTGAAGGGGAGTTTGTGAGTTTGAACATGTTTCTAAACTTTTCAAAATTTTATCTTCCAAGCACTATGCTGAAGATGTCTACTATTTTCTCATTCATTGACTAATATCATAAATGTAATATCTTGGCCTCTACATGATGTCAAATCAGATGGTACTTCGTGTTGATGTGTTGGGCTTGATCATGGAATATGGGATTATTGTCCAACTTGATTATGGAAGTGTTTTCGATCAATAAGGGAGTGGAGTTCTCTTATTTATCCTGTAAATATTCAAGTATATTCCTAAGCCATATTGTCTCGTTCGTTTCTTTAATAGTATCCACATATTATTCCTATGTTGTCAAATATACTAGAACTAGATGTTTGTGTGGTCTCCATTGAGATGGTTTTTTATCCAAGACTCAGAATATATCCATATGTAGACATCAAAGTATCAATTGGAATACCCAATGAGTTTGAATTCATCCATCTTAGAGTACTTGAGTCCCCTTCAAGTATCTTAGAACATTTTTAGCAACATACTAGTGTCCATCACAAGGTTTGTGCATGAGCCTTGAAAGGATGTCAACAACATATGAAATATCTATATTGTTACTGGTAAGGTAGATGAGGCTTCCCATAAGTTATCAATACTTAGTGTCATCCTCAAAATATTTTCCTTCATTTTCTGTGAGCTTCAAATTTTGTTCCATTCAAGTTAAGAGAGGGTCGCATTATGTCATATAAAATATGTTCAACAGTTCTCCAACATACTTTTTATGGGAGATGAGTGTGTACTTAGGATGTTGAATCACTTCAGTTCTTAAGTAGTGGTGAAGGTGTCCTAGATCTGTCATTTCAAAATCCTGTGTAAAATTGTTCTTTATGGATGCAATGTAACTTTCATTATTCCCTATCATCAACATATCATCTACATACACCACAAGATACACAATAGATCTTCCAACTTTATTTACAAATGTTGCACCATCAATATTATAATTTTTTAAATTTAACTTCAGAAGTCGTTCAGTTCACTTTTCATACCATGCACGAGGTGCTTGTTTAAGGTTGTACAATGAATTGAAAAGATTTCATACCTTACGTTCTTTCCCTTTCACAGCAAATCCTTTTGGATGAGACACGAAGGCATTCTCTTTCAAGTGTCCATCTAAGAAAGTTTTTTTCAAATCCATCTGATGAAATATCTGCCCATTTTGTGTAGCCATAGACAATAAGGTGCAAATGGTAGCCCATTTTTCTATGGGTAGAATGTCTCTTCATAGTCAATCCTTTTTTCTATGCCAGGGATGATTTTAAGGAACCATACTTATTTAAAAGTGTAGGAATGTTGGCGAATATTCCCAATTCTTAAAATGCCAAGTATAAAATGATTGGCGATATTTTTCAAAAAAAAAATTCCAAGGATTTTATATCATTTACATATTAATTTGGCAATTTTTAGGGTGAAAAAAATTTACCCCATCAAAATTGGGCAAAACGAGGCTTCAAAAAATGCAAAATGGCGAATCTTTTTTGGGAGAAAAACATGGAAAAACAGCCCATTGAGCTAAAATTCGCCCCTAAAATTATCCCTGTTATATGCATAACATTTCACCACAATAATTTCTTTGTGATTTTCAAGTGAGGCATCTAATATGTATTTTTTCTTGTATACCTACTTGCATCCATTTGTTTTGTTCCAACTGGAGGATCAACTAGATTCTAGGTTCCATTATTTATAAGCACATCATACTCATTATGCATGTATTCTTTCCACTCATCACTAGTAGCACTCTCTTCAAAGGAAATTGGTTCAAAGTTAGCATATAAATTCAATTCACAATCAAATGAGACATCCATGCCATCACTTGAGTTATATGCATCTTGTCCACCTTCTTTCCTGGTTGAACTCATTGTTCCTTCCAACTCCATATGGGTGCACACCTTCAACCGTCTTTTTGTCCAATTTTGAAACTTTTTGTGATGACCGAGGCTGATCAGTTGGTGATGCTTCATTTTCCTCAAAATTCAATCTTCCAATCCTCTCAATCACATCATCCAATTGAACCTCTTATTTAGGTGATGTGGCTGGAACTACTTCTTCATGAGTTTCTTCATAAGGGGGTATTGGTGCTTCAAAAGGGAATTCCAAATATAGATCCAACATAGGAACCTCCCCTTCCAGATGTGGAATTTCATTAGCAACTTCACAATATGTACTTAGATTGGAAAATTTCTCTAAATGATCAAATTGTCTATCAAAAGACTCGTCATTTTTATTAGTTTCAAGAAAAATGACATCTCCAGAACGAATAAACTTCTTTTTTACCTCAGTGTAATTACAATATCCCTTGGAGGTGTTTGAATTCCTCAATAAAATGCATTTTTTAATTTGAGCACCAAGCTTGTATATTTTCTCCTTTGGTATCAAATCATAGAAAGTCCAGCCAAAAACACTGAGATGCCTCACTGAAGGGATGTATCCCTACCACATTTCATGTGGAATCTTGTTTTCAATAGAATGATATGGACTTCTATTTCTGAAATAGACTACACAAAACGGTGCATCACCCTAAAACATTAGTTTGGCATTCATGAGAAACATCATTAAGCATACCATATTCATGAATGTTCTATTCATTATTTATGCCACACTATTTTGTTGAGGGATTTAGGGAACTATAGTTTGATGTGAAATCCCATGTTAACGAAGATAGTCCTCAAAATAATTAAAAGTTTACTCTTTTCCATTATCGATATGAAGCCTGCCAATATGAGATTGTGCTTAGTTTTCTATCCATGCATGAAAACGTTTAAATGCTTGAAAAGCTTAAAATTTTGTCTTTAACAAGTATAGCCAACACATTCAGGTGTGTTGTAATCTCATGGATCACAGAGGGTTACCACTAATACAAATTAAAATCATACAGGCATAACAGAGACAAGAGACAAGAATGTAGGTGTAGAACAACAGATTATATTATATTATAAGGGTCCACACAAAACACAAAATTGAACCAAGTTCTCATCTGGCTCAACAGCCTAATATATATTATTTACAAACAATCACATATAACTACTTGTCAGTTTGGTCAACCGACACGACCTTATGCGGCTGACCTAATCTCTAATTAGTCAGCTAATCGACTTAGTCGGCTTACCGACTAGCTCCCCCAACATCTCCCCCAGGAACAAAATCTTTCTTTTGTCCCGAAGAAACAGGGGAGGTACTCAAAACTCTTTTACTGTCTAAGGTAATTATTTTCTTGTTTGTATTTTATGGGATATGAAGTCAGATGGTTGGTCATTTCTGTATACATACTTCAACAATTGCTTCTGCTGTAATGGCCAGTTGATGTTGGAATTATGTCCAACTTTGAAGTACTTTCTGGATGTCGATGGTCAGTGTTGCAATGCTTGATAATGTCGACATATTCTCCTGAATGGAAAAGTCTGCTATTCTTTCCATGTCGGGTCCCATGAACTAGTATTTTTCTTCTAGTGTCTCCAGAATCCTTTTCATCTACGAGCACATGGTGTCTAATTTCTCCAAGCTCAGGAGTGCTTGTTGCACCCACTAGTGTGCTTGTCTCTTGAGTCTCTGTAGTTTGGTTGTCTCCAGCATTATTTGATCTTGTATTGTGCTTCTTAATGCTTCCTCAATGCTCTTTCTAATTTCTAATGCTTGAATTTGTTGTCGAGTCTGTCAGGTCTGCGGAAAGACTTTCCTGTAATAAGTAGGCCAGTCCCGTAGTACCCATTCTGTTATGACAGACTCTTCCATGTGGTCTTGTAGCACTTTGTACGCTTCTGAGAAGGTTGTGTACTATTGCATCAGTAATCTAGATGTTTCTTCTTTTTGTTCTTCTTTTGTATTTTGCATCTGTGCTTGTAGGGTCAACACCACACTCTCAAACAGTTGATATGCCTTAAAAAGCTGCTTGTCGGTGTCGACTTCCATCAGTCCTGGTATTACAGATTATGCTAGGTTTCTGCATTTTAATAGAAATTCAACTTGTTCCTTCTCAATGTCATCGAGCTCCTTGCATCTGGTATGGCTTCTTGTTTTAGCTTCGATGGCCAGAGTTTCTAAGAGTTATCCCAACGCTCCGTCCTTCAGCTTTGTTGCATCAACTGCAGTGGTCAACCCAAGTTGGCTAATGTGGACCATTGCCAATTGTGATTCTTTTTGGTGGTCCTTCTTCTTTCTATCTCTCTTCCTCTTATGTTTATGTTGTTCTGCTTGTTGCTATTCTTGTGCATCTGCAAGGGTTACACCTTCATGTGGTTTATTTTCTGGTAGTGGATTATCTGGTTGCTGGTTTGCAACGGTCAATGGAACTTCTGGTTGGGTCTCTTGGATGAGCTTTGCAGCTGGGTGTGTATCTGAGGGATTTTGTGCAGAGGGTTTAGATACAGACATTTCAGGTGCTGATGGTTCAGGTGAAAGTGGTTCAGGTGCAGATCCTGGATTGGGAAGTGGTGGTGGTGATGGTGAATGGTCGGACGTAATTGGTGTGGTAGGGATGTGGTCAGGTATCAGGTCCTTGACTTGTGATGGTGAATCCTCTGGGAGTTCAAAGAGTAGGTTTTCAATTACCCAATTGATTTCTTCCAGGTTCTCTTCTTCCACATCTCTTGTTGGTTCATTGGCTAATGGAGGGTGTGGGATGTCAACTGGGATAAAGGATGAGGTTCGACTGGAAGCAACTTGAGTTGTCTTATCGGGGTTCCTCACAAATGTTGATTTTATAATTCCCAGAGACCTTGGCTTCTGGGGTATTTGTATAGGTTGTGGGGGAATGAGTTGTCTTGATCCACTAGCTTCGATCAGAGGACACTTGGTGGTGATATTCTGGATAGAGGTGAGTAGTTCAAGCAATTTTTCAATGTATGCCTGGAATTCTCTATCTTGGTCAAACCTCTCCTTTAGGGTTTTTGGCATACCATTTTTGCATATGTCGACTGGGCTTATGGAGGGGATTTGTGCAATTTCTTCCTATGTGATCTGGGTCGAAGATGGGGGTGGAGGTGTAGACACTAAATCGACAACATTGTCATCCATTGAGGTGTTTGTACTTTTTACCTTTTTCGGACGACCCTGCTGTGCTCCCGACGTGACAAAGCGTTTGAATTGTGTCTCAACTAAAAATTTGTTTGCTACAGTGTCTTATATGATGTCGATGACAGTAGATGCTAGTTCTTATTCGTCTTCTAATTCTAAAAGGATCAGCTTACGCTTCCCCTTCCCTTTTGTTTCCATTGCCTTTTTTCTTACAACATCAATTTCTTTTGCTAGTTTTTTAATTGTATCTTTGGTTATGGCATACTCAGGATTGTCAGGCTCAATATCTTCTTCTAGTTCTTCCCCTCCCTCCTACTATTGAACTGGGTTGATACTTTCTTCATCTGGTCTGGTTACCTGTTGCTCTGTCGATACACTTTCCCTTTGGGCCATTGGTGGTATGATTGTTATTTGCAATCTATTGGTGTCTTATACTGATGTTTCTTCTGACACAAAGGTGTTGATGTGTAGTCAAAGTTCATAGTCTTCTTCTTTCTCCTAGTTTGTAAGTGGTTCTTCGATTGCTAGGTTTCCTTCCTTGGCTTTTGATGGTATCGACAAATTTGTGCCGGATTGTCGAGCTAGTTCACGGAAAATCTCTTTGACTGTTGGGTAATAGTAGAGAGGTTTTTCTTTTTCTTTTGCACCCTGCATATACCAAATCGTAGTGTGGTAAAGCTCTAGTTGGATGTGTGCGGTTTTCGGCAGACTTCGTCTTCGTCAGATGTTCTGAGGCACCCTCCATCTAGTCGTCTAAACTTTCAGTTGTTGGAGCCAGTTTTCCAATAGTACTTTTCCATTTTCCAATTCTTTCAATGTTCCAGTCTGTGCAAATGGCTTGGACCTCCACATATGGAATTTTGTTGGTTCTCGAAACTGCTTGTCACATGCCCCAATTTTGCAAAAACAATTTTATATTCTTTGAGGAACAATATGTTAAATTTTATGCTAAGTTGTAATTAATGACCCAGTGGGGTCAAGGATATTTAATGTAAATTCTGAATATTTTATTTATAAATAAATAAATGAGGAGACAACAGCTTAGGAGAGCTGTTAAAAGAGTGTTTACTAGTCAGATTGGTGGAGGAGACTGGGTGGAGAGAAAACTGACATGTGGCAGCATCCTCAAACCACTTCCAACTATTGCAGGTGGAAACCTCCCTACATTTGGGGTCATGATTCCCCAAGAAAGTGGAATCATAGTAGGTGGCTCAATTAATGAAAACTAACCCAAAAGACCTAGGCATCTTTATAAAAATTCCCATTGAAGAGAGCTGAGGCTACTCATTCTGGAGAAGTGATCATTCAAGGTGAATGAATGTACTTTAGAGAAATTCAATGGAAGGGAAATCTAGAAAGTGTTTGAGGGGATAACTGCTGAATGATCTAGTTGCAGCTTTTAAGCTGAAGATCATACTACTGAGAGCAGAATGTTTTACTAAGGTATTGAACTAGTCAGTTGACAAAGGGTTCTACAGTTGCAATCTCCACCCAGTCCTCAGTCAAGAAGACCAGGAACATGCTTGGGAGTACTGAGTAAGCGTTGTTTGAGCGCTCTCCAGGAGATTGGTAGGGAGGAATGGCCTCCTAAAGATGTTGTCATCTTGTCCTCAACAAGTTCTATGTTATTTTAATTTAATATTTTTACTTAAATAATCTTAGTTTATCTGCTATATGAATGTTAAAAGTTCAGAGTTTGTAAAATGTTAGATTTAGTATTCTTATTAGATTGTTATAGAAATGAAATTGGTTTAGAGAATAATGAAATAGAAAGAATATAAATTTCTAAACTATGTTTTTCCACACCTAGAAACCAGGTCGTACTCTAGCACAGTTAGAATGCTTTAAGTAGGTGAAAGAATTCTTAAGAGAATGAAAATAGTAAATAGGATTTTGTATCTGTAGATAGCAGACTAAAACTTATTTCAATGTTTAAAATATAATGAAAAACAGTATTATGGTTTATTTATGTTTATTGTTTACTTAATGTAACTAAATAAAAATGCAGGAAAAGAAATAGTAAACTACACTAGAGTTACAGTAATAGTATACTGATACAAATAAAAGTTTATAGAAGATAATAGTTATGTATATAAACAAGTTATTAAGCACACCGTGTATCCTTTAAACTATTAACTAAATCATAAAATATTAACTAATAAAAACCAGATTAGGGTTATGTTTATAAACCCTTTATTTTTTTGAAAATTAAATAGAGTTTCAGAGTTAACCTTCTATTCTTTACAGAGCTCTGAATAATTCCAAGTTACAAAACAGTAAATAAAAATAAATGTAAATATAAACATTAAATGAAAAAATAAATGTAAATATAAACATTAAATGAAATATAACTAAGAATTATATTTTAGGAGCTAATTATATTTAAAAAACGGGCTTATAACCTGTGAAAGAAAAACCTGAGGGTCAAAACCCTAAACAACTAATTTATCCAATTATAAATTAATCTATTTAAGTTTTAACCTTTTACATTCTTAACTGTGCAAGAAAACTTAACGAGAAGGCTATAATCCATGCCTTAGACTGTTTACAGTATTTTTCTGAAAATAAACATCATTTATAAACACATAATTTACAGGTTAACGAAATCATAACAACACGAAACAGAACTCCAAGATTTTACAAGTCATTCTTTATAAAGCCAACTGTATTACATTGTCGGGCCGTAAGGCTAAAACTGAACAAAATACATATCATAGCTCAAGGGTCGGTATTAACCAGCATTAACAGCAAGGGTTTTAAGGTAATCTAGAGTAAACATCATACTAAAACCTCTTAACTAACAAAGAAACCGAAACAGACTTCCAAACATTGTGTTTATCCTTCAATAACCCTCATTGCAAGTAGGACAAAACCCATATTTGAAATCAGGGCTTACCGGTTGGTTCCACGAGTCCACTGAAGCCGTCCATTGTTTTATTTTCCACTAAAGCTTGGAGCTGTCAAGGGTTCCTGTAAATAGCACGATACCGATTGTTAGAATAATGCTCAGCTTTTAAAGCTTAAACACTAACTATAAAAATAAGTTAACAAAGAGTTTCCTTATTAAAAAAACCGAGTTGTCTTTACCTGCAAGAAGAAGAGTTTACAAGCAGTGAAGAAGTTGTCACCACCTTTACCAATTTATATAGAGGAGTATTCAAACCCCTACGCCGAACCTAGAGTGAAGACAGTGTTAACAAGCTTAAATTCACAAACTGTGACGAGCTACAAGAAAGACAGGACTGAAACCATGAACAGGCCGAGAGCCAAACACTTAAACAAGTAACCACTCATGCAGTAAGGTTCACAACCACGAAGACTCATGACCAAGACTGAGTAATAAGACTACAGCAACAACAAACATAGGCTACGGAGCAAGCAAGTAGAGGAACAACCTCTCATGGCCGCCAAGAAAAATACACAGACCAGCCCGCAGGCCAACGAAACCCTCGGAGTAAAATTGACAGGTGAATAGGGTTTCCAGACTTTTAAGTCACCAAATCATGGATGAGAGCAAACCACATGCCCTCCAAATATTTTAAACCATGCAAGGGTCATTTCTATAGTCAATCTGTGTTTCCAATTATCAAATTATTGCAATGATCAATAAACCAATTATGTAATCAACTATGGAATGAATATATGAATATTCAGAAATGAAAACATAAAACTATATATTGTAATAAATAGTATCAAGGTCTATGATAATTGTTATCAATGATTCTATGTCGTTGATCATAGAGTAAGGTCGTAAAAACCTTTCCATGGTAACAATCCCAAGTTCGACCATAGTTTACACTTTTCTAGATAATAATTTGCATGCAAAACGACTTTAAAATAATTACATATTATTGGAAGCTCAAACTATATTATTTGCAATCGATGGTTTAAGATTAGTTACAATTGATAATCACTAATATTCATAGTTTGACTATAGAGTAAATGCATTTAAACCATGTCAATTAAACAATCACGAGGCTCGACCATAGGGTAAACTTTTACAAATAAAGTTTTGTATGCTCAACTTGCCAATGACAATAATAACGAATCTTATCATTATTTATAAACTCAATTGTGCTAACTTGGTTCTAGCATAGTATAGGAACCTTTTTTATAATGTTTCACTTGATATAGACCTTAGATTAAAAGTTCTAGGTAGTAAACTCTACTATAGAAATTACTATAAACTACAACTTATCATAAGTGGGGAAACATTATAATAGCAATATTACTATGGATTAAACCATGCACAAGGTTTATAAATTATAGGAATAACACTGATAACGTATTTACCTATGATTTAAACTTTATAAAAGTAGTGGTAGGCAGTATTCCATCTTAAGACGATGTATCTAGTTACAAGAACCAAATTTATAATGTCATGGAAATTTCGGAAATTTCCAGGTAGTAAGATCGCTACAAGATGCAAGTAACATTTAGATTGGTATATTATAAAATAATGTGGTATTGTATGTTGTTACAATAATACATGCAGCAAGGCGATGATATAAGTACTGAAGTTTATAACTTGATGCTTAGCATATGTACATACAAACATCAGGTTAATCATTTATGTGGCTAGTAAGATAGAGACAAAATAGAAACATGTACTCTATTGGAAATATTTATCTTTGAGCTTGATAGGAGTACTTTCATGAATAAAATACAGTACATTTAAACATAACATTAGCATTATAAGCATGTTAAAATAGATGCAATTGTATGGCGAAGAACTTGAGCTCTAAGCTCACAGTAAGTATCTTTTGTTTAGATAAGTATGATAAATATATCAGTCTTTATGACTAAACATTGAATACTGTCGTAGAAATAAAGTTTATAGAAGACAATTACTTTACCTAATTAGAACTTGCTTTAGAATAATCAGTTATTTACTAGCATTTTAACATGCAACAGAAATACTTCTTGCTACCTTATGAAATAAACTTCTACTTGATCGATCGTTACCTATTGAACCTGTAAGAACCAATAGTCCATCTGCGTTAGCATAATCTAAGTAATCCCAAGTTTTCAAAGATAGATTTCACCTACTTGCCAAAAAAGTAAAAATTATTAGTAAAGCTAAAAGAAATCTGAATGCAAGTCATTCTTGTATACCTTATGAAAATGAAATTTATATTAGTTATTGTATTATGAAACTAATTAATACTAATTTTTAAACTGTTTTATTTTTCGCTAACTGCTAGTAGTTAGTAAACTGCATATTTAGACATTTTATGTTATCTTAAAAATTTTAAATTTCTATGAAAATTTAGGGTTATGACATGTGGTATCATAGCACAAGGTTCAAACACTAGGCCTTGATGAAGCTCAACTTGCTTATATGAAACAGTGAATTTAAACTATTTTGCTGATGTCGTTTTCTTGTAATGTTATTCAACAGAGAAATTTGTTTCTGAATTTAACAACAGGTATGGAAAGACTAGAGGAATACGCGGAAGAGGAATCTCCATTTACTGAACAAGAAAACTTACAAAGAGAACCTATACAAGAAAACATAACCACTAATTCCTCAGAACTTTTACAAACAGTGAAAGAATTAAAATCTGAAATGGAATCTGTTAAAAAAGAAAATGAGAGGATTTTGAGAGCTCAGGAGGAGCTGAATCAGATCCTAATAGAAATATTTCAAATTGAGGGAAGGGTTAAAAGAGTTGATTCAGAATATATAAATTACCAACATAAGTATAAAAAGATTAAACAGACTAAAAATGAAAGCAGCTCATCTTCCGAAGTGTTTGGTGATCAACGTAAGTTTCATTCTACTAGTGATAGTATTGAGGATAACCACTATACCAGAAAGAGAAAATATAAACCTTATGAAGAAATTTCTACAGATTTTAAAAATATCAAACCACCAACATTTAATGGGGAAACTGAGAAAGGGGGAGGAAGCAAAATCCTGGTTATTTGGGATGAAGAATTACTTCTAGATTTACAACTATTCTAACCAATTAAAGTCTAGAATGGCTATCTATAATCTTTCAGGGAAAGCTGATATATGGTGGCAAGATTTAAAGAGAGTGAAAGGAATAAGAGAGAAGAACATAAATTAGAGTACCTTCAAGAAGTACTTTAAAAAGAAATTCTTATCTGAACAGTACTATGAAGAAAGAGCTAAAGAATTCTATGAGCTTAAACTAGGTACAATGACTATGAAAGATTTGAACAGTAAGTTTTTAATTCTACTTAGGTATGTTCCATACCTCGTGGATGAAAAACCGAAGGTACAGCAGTTTCTCAGTTGTCTACCTTATCACATAAAGGATAGGATTGAGTATGACAATCCAAAAATTCTGGAAGAAGCTATGAGGAAAGCCAATTTCTGTTATGAACAGAATAGGAAAAAGGAGAGTATGGCCAACTGGAAGGCCAAAAAGAATAATAATTATGATCAAAAGAAGAAAGAGTTTGTGCCCAATTGGAATTCTAAAAATAATAAGGCCAGAAATTTTTCTAATAAGAATTTCCAAGGGAATAAGAATAATTCACCAAACAATCAGAACAATCAAAAGAGTAAAGAGTATACTAATAATCATGGTAATTACATGAAAAACTTTGAATGAAAAGAACCCATAAAGTGTTGGGAGTGTAATGGCCCACATTATGCCTCATTCTGTCCTAATCGGAAAAAGACTGTCAGTGATATCCATACAATACAGGAGGAGATGACTATCAGAGATTTAGTGAGGACTATGCCCAGGATCAATGCAGCCTTGGAGAATTGACAAGTAGACTATCAAACTTCCATGGTGGAAGTAGAAGGTAAAATAATCCAAACACCCATAGCTATTTTAATTGATCCAGGAGCTAGTTTAAGTTATATTTCACCTAATTTGGTAGAAAAATGTAAACTGCATGTTGAAAAGTTTGTAAGTTCTTGGTTCGTTCAGTTAGCTACTGGTGCAAAGAGGAAGGTAACTAGTTTTGTAAAGAATTGTGTAGTAGTTATGGATCAATTTGAAACTTTTGTAAAGTTTAATGTACTACCTTTGGTTTCTTACGACATACTAATCGGTATGGATTGGTTAGAGCAACATAGGGTGATCTTAAACTACTATGATAAAACTTTTACTTGTGTAAATAATGATGGAAAATCAATAAGTGTAAAGGGAATCCCTAGAAAAACAACTGTAAGGCAGATTTCTGCTCTGCAGCTTAACAGAGTTGTTAGGAAAGGTTGTAAGGCTTATGCAGTAACAGTAACTAGTGAGGAAAATATAAATAATATAAATAAATTAAAATTGGAGGATATACTAGTTTTAAAAGAGTATGTAGATGTATTTCTGGAAGAAATTCTGGGACTGCCTCCAAAAAGGGAACTAGATTTTACCATTGAGCAGGTACCTGGTGTAGTACCCAGCTCAAAGGCCCTTTATCGAATGAACATACCTGAACTTAATGAACTTAAGTCACAATTAAAAGAACTTATTGACAATAAGTATATTCGACCCAGTGTGTCTCCCTGGGGGGCACCTGTCATCTTCGTTAAGAAAAATGATGGAACTCTATGACTTTGCATAGATTACCATCAGTTGAATAAAATGACTATTAAAAATAGATACTCATTGCCTCGCATAGATGATCTGTTTGATCAACTACATGGAGCCACAATGTTTTCAAAAATTTATTTAAGGTCTGGATATCACCAAGTATAATTAAAGATGAGGACATCTTTAAAACAGCTTTTAGGACTCGATATGGCCATTACGAGTTTGTCGTCATGCCATTTGGGCTAACTAATGCTCCAGCTATTTTTATGTGTCTAATGAATAATGTAATGCATAAATATCTGGATAAGTTTGTGGCCGTGTTTATCGATGACATATTAATCTATTCGAAATCTGAAGAAGAACATAAGGAACATTTAAAAATTGTCTTGCAAGAATTACAAGATCATCAACTCTTTGCAAAGTTTAGTAAATGCAATTTCTTTAAGGATAAAATCCAGTACTTATGTCATGTGGTGACTAAGGAAGGAATTTCGGTGGATCCTGAAAAGATAAACGCGATTGAAGATTGGCCAGTTCCTAAAGACGTAACTGATGTTCAATCCTTCATGGGAATTACCGGTTATTATCGGAGGTTCATTGAAGGGTTTTCGAGAATCTCCAATCCAATAACCTCTTTGCAAAAGAAAGGAAAGAAATTTAATTGGAATCAAAAGTGCGAGGATAGTTTTAAAAAGTTAAAAACTTTATTAACCAGTGCACCTATTTTAAGAATAACTGATCCAAATAAAGATTTAGTAGTATGTACTAACGCCTGCAATGATGGTTTAGGCGGAGTATTGGCTCAAGAAGGGCATGTTATCGCTTATGAGTCTAGGAAATTAAAAAATTCATGAAAAGAATTATGCAACTTATGACTTGGAATTAGCTGTTGTCATACATGCTCTAAAGATGTGACATCATCATTTAATTGGAAGAAAAATTATTCTAATGACAGATAATAAAGGACTAAAATATCTGTTAGATCAACCTAACCTAAATGCTAGACAAGCTAGGTGGCTAGCTTTTCTAAGTGAGTATGATTTTGAAATTCAGCACATTAAAGGGAAATAAAATAAAGTTGCTGATGCATTAAGTAGAAATGCAAGGCTAAACTTTACAATAGATATCAGCACTTATACAACAGATCTGGAAGAACAACTTAAAGCAGGGTTAGAACAAGATGAAATTTACCAAAAATTACAAGCAAAAGCAAAAGAAAATCTAACAGAAAGTTTAAGTAAATGGTACACCATGAATGAAAAAGGATTTTTACTGTATAAAGACAGAATGTATGTACCTAATGTACCTAAAGTTAAGTTATTAATTTTAGAAGAAATCCATAAAACTCGATACTCAGGCCATTCGGGTTATCAAAAGACTATAACTATGTTGAGAAAAGAATATTTTTGGCCAAATATGAAGACTGAACTGGCAGAATATATCCCTAGATGTTTTGAATGTCAGCAAGTAAAAACTGAACATCAACACCCAGCTGGATTACTTTATCCATTGCCCATTCCTAGCTAGAAATGGGAGATAATTAATCTTGATTTTGTTATTGGACTACCTAAAAATCAGAATTTAAATGATTCTACAATGGTAGTAGTTGACAAATTGAGTAAAGAATCCCATTTTATACCTGTAAAAACTACTTATAAAGCTGCAAACATAGCTGATATATTTTTAAAGCAAATTTTCCAACTACATGGGATACCGAAAGTTATAATCTCAAATAAAGACCCTAAATTTACAGGTAACTTTTTGAAATATCTATTTAAAGGATTAAATACTACACTAAATTTTAGTACTTCATTCCATCCTCAAACGGATGGACAAACTGAAAGAGTAAATCAAGTACTGGAAGATTTACTAACAATGTATGTAAAGGATCAGCCTAGTAAATGGGAAGATTATTTACATCTGGTAGAATTTGCTTACAATAATAATTATCAAGCTTTAGCCAGATTTAGTCCTTTCGAAATCTTGTATGGAAGGAAGTGTAACACTCCTATCTCTTGGAGTAATCCAGTGGACAGATTAGTATTAGGTCCTGAATTATTAAAAGAAATGGAAGAAATTGTAAAACAGGTGCAAGGTAATCTGAAAATTGCACAAGATCAACAGAAAAGTCTAGCAGACCTTAAAAGAACTCCAAAAGAGTTTCAGGTAGGTGAACATGTGTTCATCAAGATGAGACCCAAAAAGAGCTCTCTGAAGTTGGGTAGTTGTGCAAAACTAGCACCTCATTACTGTGGTCCTTTTGAAATACTGTCAAAGATTGGACAAGTAGACTCAGTTAGCCTTACCACCGAATTTAAGAGTTCATAATGTTTTTCACATTTCTGTATTAAAGAAATATGTTCATGATGCTACTCATGTTTTTAACTGGAATGATGTACAAGTGGAACCAAAAGGATATTTTCTGGTGGAACCGGACTGTATCCTCGAGCGTAGGGAGATCACACTTCGGAACCACACCATTGGCCAGGTGAAGGTGCAATGGAAGCACCTTAGTCCAGAGGAAGCCACCAGGGAATTGGAAAGTCATATGTGGGATACATATCCAATTATGTTCCAGGGGAATTATGAGGACGAGGAATAAATAACATCGAGGATGATGTTATAATTTAAGGGGGTGTGTATGTCACATGCCCCAATTTTGCAAAAACAATTTTATATTATTTGAGGAACAATATGTTAAATTTTATGCTAAGTTGTAATTAATGACCCAGTGGGGTCAAGGATATTTAGTGTAAATTCTGAATATTTTATTTATAAATAAATAAATGAGGAGACAACAACTTAGGAGAGATTTTAAAAGAGTGTTTATTGGTCAAATTGGTGGAGGAGACTGGGTGGAGAGAAAACTGACATGTGGCAGCATCCTCAACCCACTTCCAACTGTTCCAGGTGGCAACCTCCCTACATTTGGGTTCATGATTCCCCAAGAAAGTGGAATCAGAGTAGGTGGCTCAATTAATGAAAATTGACCCAAAAGACCTAGGCATCTTTATAAAAATTCCCATTGAAGAGAGATGAGGTTGCTCATTCTGGAGAAGTGATCATTCAGGGTGAATGAATGTACTTTAGAGAAATTCAATGGAAGGGAAATCTGGAAAGTGTTTGAGGGGATAACTGTTGATTGATCTAGTTGCAAATTTTAAGCTGAAGATCATACTGCTGAGAGTAGAGTGTTTTACTGAGGTATTGAACTAGTCAGTTGACAGAGGGTTCTATAGTTTCATTCTCCACCCAGTCCTCAGTCAAGAAGACCAGGAACAGGCTCGAGGGTCTTGAGGAAGCATTGTTTGAGCGCTCTCCAGGATATTGGTAGGGAGGAATGACCTCCTAATGCTGTTGTCATCTTGTCCTCAACAGGTTCTATGTTATTTTAATTTACTGTTTTTAGTTAAATAATCTTAGTCTATCAGCTATATGAATGTTAAAAGTTCAGAGTTTGTAAAATGTTAGATTTAGTATTCTTATTATATTGTTATAGAAATATAATTGGTTTAGAGTATAATGAAATAGAAAGAACATAAATTTCTAAACTGTGTTTTTCCACACCTGGAAACCAGGTCGTACTCTAGCACAGTTAGAATGCTTTAAGTAGGTGAAAGAATTCTTAAGAGAATGAAAATAGTAAATAGGATTTTGTATCTATAGATAGTAAAGTAAAACTTATTTCAATGTTTTAAATATAATGAAAAACAGTAGTATGGTTTATTTCTGTTTACTGTTTACGTAATGTAACTAAATAAAAATGCAGGAAAAGAAATAGTAAACTACACTAGAGTTATAGTAATAGTATACTGATGCAAATAAAAGTTTATAGAAGATAACAGTTATGTATATAAACAAGTTATTAACCACACCGTATATCTTTTAAACTATTAAGTAAATCATAAACTATTAATTAATAAAAACCAGATTAGGGTCATGTTTATAACCCCTTTATTTTTTTGAAAAATAAACAGAGTTCTAGAGTTAACCTTCTATTCTTTACAGAGCTCTGAATAATTTCAAGTTACAGAATAGTAAATAAAAATAAATGTAAATATAAACATTAAATGAAATAGAACTAAGAATTACATTTTAGGAGCTAATTATATTTAACGAACAGGCTTATAACCTGTGAAAGAAAAACCTGAGGGTCGAAACCCTAAACAACTAATTTATCCAATTATAAATTAATCTATTTAAGTTTTAACCTTTTACATTCTTAACTGTGCAAGCAAACTTAACGAGAAGGCTATAGTCCATGCCTTAGACTGTTTACAGTATTTTTCTGAAAATAAACATCATTTATAAACAGTAAAATAAACACATAATTTACAGGTTATCGAAATCATAACAACACGAAACAGAACTCTATGATTTTACAAGTCTTTCTTTATAAAGCCAACTGTATTACATTGTCGGGCCGTAAGGCTAAAACTGAACAAAATACATATCATGGCTCAAGGGCCAGTATTACCCAGCATTAACACCAAGGGTTTTAAAGTTAAATGGAGTAAACATCATACTAAAACCTCTTAACTAACGAAGAAACCGAAACAGACTTCCAAACACTGTGTTTCTCCTTCAATAACCCTCATTGCAAGTAGGGAAAAACCCATATTTGAAATCAGGGCTTATCGGTTGGGTCCACGAGTCCACTGAAGCCGGCCATTGTTTTCTTTTCCACTAAAGCTTGGAGCTGTCAAGGGTTCATGTAAATAGCACAATACCGAGCGTTAGAATAATGCTTAGTTTTTAAAGCTTAAACCTTAACTATAAAAATAAGTTAACAAAGAGTTTCCTTATTAAAAAATCCGAGTTGTCTTTACCTACAAGAAGAAGAGTTTATGAGCAGTGAAGAAGCTGTCACCAGCTTTACCAATTTACATAAAGGAGTATTCAAACCCCTACGCCGACCCTGGAGTGAAGACAGTGTTAACAAGTTTAACTTCACAAACCGTGACGAGCTACAAGAAAGACAGGACTGAAACCATGAACAGGTCGAGACAATAATAATGAATCCTATCATTATTTATAAAGTCAATTGTGCTTACTTAGTTCTAGCATAGTATAGGAACCTTTGTTATAATGTTTCACTTGATATAGACCTTAGATTAAAAGTCCTAGGTAGTAAAATCTACTATAGAAATTACTATAAACTACAACTTATCATAAGTGGGGCAACATTATAATAGTAATATTACTATGGAGTAAACCATGCACAAGGTTTATAAATTATAGGAATAACACTGATAATGTATTTACCTATAATTTAAACTTTATAAAAGTGGTGGTAGGTAGTATTCCATCTTAAGACGATGTATCTAGTTACAAGAACCAAATTTATAATGTCATGGAAATTTCCAGGTAGTAAGATCTCTACAGGATGCAAGTAACATTTAGATTGGTATATTATAAAATAATGTGGTATTGTATGTTGTTACAATAATACATGTAGCAAGGCGATGATATAAGTACTGAAGTTTATAGCTTGATGCTTAGCATATGTACATACAAACATCAGGTTAATAATTTCTGTGGCTAGTAAGATAGAGACAAAATAGAAACATGTACTCTATTGGAAGTCTTTATCTTTGAGATTGATAGGAGTACTTTCATGAATAAAAGACAGTAAATTTAAACATAACATTAGCGTTATAAGCATGTTAAAATAGAAGTAATTGTATGGCGAATAACTTGAGCTCTAAGCTCACAGTAAGTATCTTTTGCTTAGCTAAGTATAATAAAGTTAACAATCTTTATGACTAAACATTGAATACTATAGTAGAAACAAAGTCTATAGAAGACAATTACTTTACCTCATGAGAACTTGCTTTAGAATAATCAGTTATTTACTAGCATTTTAACATGCAACAGAAATACTTCTTGCTACCTTAAGAAACAAACTTCTACTTGATCGATTGTTACCTGTTGAACCTGTAAGAACCAGCAGTCCATCTGCGTTTGCATAATGCTAAGTAAGCCCAAGTTTTCAAAGGAAGATTCACCTACTTGCCAAAAAAGTAAAAATTATTAGTAAAGCTAAAAGAAATCTGAATGCAGGTCATTCTTGTATACCTTATGAAAATGAAAGTTGTATTAGTTATTGTATTATGAAACTAATTAATACTAATTGTAAAACTGTTTCATTTTCCGCTAACCGCTAACAGTTAGTAAACTGCATATTTAGTCATTTTATGTTATCTTAAAAATTTTAATTTTTTATGAAATTTTGGGGTTATGACACTACTTGTCCCCCACTAGGCACAAGTGGTACATCACTATCTAGATTATTAGAGACGGGAACCTTATAATCCAGCCCGACTCCTGGCATTTCTCACAGATGGTTTTGAGCATGTCGGCGACATACTAAGCCCATCTATATACTTTTCCTATTTCGGCTATTGTGTCTACTGCCTCTAGCATATCCAGTTTCAAGTCTCTCCCTCGACCTGTAGGTGTGAGCCCTGTTGCTATGATTTTGGCCACGATTTGTGGCGTCCGGGCTTGTATCTGGCTAATCATTAGCCCTTTTGAATTCTTCCTGGAGGTTGTTCCAGCTAACCATTCTACCAGTCCTTCTTTTATTCCAACAGGGACTGGGTCACCTTGGTTGGAGAGACCAGTCAGTTTGTATATGACTTCTCCAGAGATTTCGATTGGTCTATCGAAGTAAAATTTCCCATTGTGGTACCGGCTGTTAATAAATTTTACTGTTGTTTCCTTGGTTCCTCCAAAACTCGCCATGAACAGTGTGTTCATGTAGTTCATAATGGAGTTGTGATTTATCTTCTCTGCTGCTTATGTCAGTTTCTTGTCGACATAAGCCCATTCCTTGATTTTGGCCCACGTTTTCGCCCATGAGGTTTCTTGTACCTTGGCGTTTTTTTATGTTTCTTAACCTTCTCATAAATGGGGTTTCAACATATTGCAGTTATTTTGTCTTTGCAGCTATGGATTTGGTTTGTTTTGGTTCCATCTTGTCGGTTTCTTGGTCGACTTTTCTTATAGGTTCTCGGTTCTCAACTTTTTGATTGTTGAATTGCTCTATCTCTTCGAAATACTATAAATGATCATTTTTTGGTCCGGTATTTATAGGTGGTGTGTTTGACGTTTCTGTCGATGGATGTATTAATGGCGGAAGTAATGTTCCAGCGCATTCTCTGGGTTTTGCGTTAATGGTTATTTGCTTATGGCACCCCTTCTAACCGTAGTCATGAAGGCATGATTTGACCTTTGGGGTCATTGGTCGATGTCAATCATGTGAGCATTCAATGATGGTATGTCGATGGGTTTGATGTCGACTGTTGAAGCGTTGGTTTCCTGTCATCTTGCGTTATGGGTGTTGGTTCTATTTTGTTATTTTTACTCTTTTTAGATTTTTATAGTTTTTTCTCTGACAGTTATGGTCATTATATTTGTGTTTTTTTTTAACTTGTTTTAATTTTTGTACCATTTTAGTCGGGCACCATTAACAAGTTTTCGAAATACTATTCCTTGTAACGTCCTTAGTTGGACTGATCCGTTGGCATGAATCTCTTCGACAACATAGGGTCCCATCCATTCTGTATGTAAATTTTTGTGTTTTCCTTTTTACTCGACTATTGTATAGTAATGCGAGATCCCCTACTGACAGATTCTTGTTTTTGATATTGCGATCATGTCAAGCCTTCTGATGTTGTTTTTGGATTTCTTGGTGTTGTAGAGCAATCAGTCAGTTTTCTTCTAGCTTGCTTAATTGCATCAATCAGTCATTCCTGGCTTGTTAAACATCGACATGTAAAATATCTAATATGATAGGTGTTTGTTGTCAAAAATGTAGTGGAACAACTACTTCTTGTCCATAGACTAGTCGAAACGGTGTTTGGTCGGTCGAACACTTGTATGATGTTCTGTAAGCCCATAATACTGCAAGTATCTTTTCATCCCAATCATCCTTGTCGGTGTTACATATTTTAGCTAGGCCCTTTGTTAATGTTTTGTTAAATTCCTCGGTTGTTCCATTTGACTGGGGGTGATAAGCTGTACTACATCGATGGTCAATTTTGAACTAGTCTGTTAGTGCTTTAATGGTTTTATTAATAAAGTGTGAACCTTGGTCGCTGATTAGGGTTATTGGGAATCCAAATCTGGTAATTATATTTTCATAGATAAATTTAGCAGCGATCTCACTAAAACATGTGTCAACTAGTTCTGCTTCTTCCCACTTGGTTACATAATCTACTGCAGTTATTATGTACCTTGCACCTGTTCTTTTTGCTGGTATGGGGAATGGCCCTATGAAGTTGATGGCCCAAATTTCAAATGTCAAACTTGGGTTTACTGATATCAAGGGAGATTCTATACTAGGAAGACGTCAACCCAGTCATTGACATATTTCGCATTGGCTTACAAACGTTTTGCAGTCTTTGTATAGTGTCGGCCACCATAGCCCTAACTGTTGGATTTTCTTAGCAGTTGTGTCTGCTTGAAAATGTCCTCCCTCCAATCCATAGTGTACTTCATACATGATATTATTTCTTTCATGTTCTAATACGCATCGTTTGAGGATGTCATCCAGGTCCATTTTATATACAAATCCATTTATGAGACTATACGGTGCATCTTTCATGGCTAAGATTTGTTTCTTTTGCATGCTCATGCCCTATGGTGCTTGTCCATTTTATAAGAATTGAGCTATTTCCTCTAATTCTGCTAGGACTGCTTCTATTTGAAATAAATCTGCATCCAGCAAGTCGTCGTCGACTCCTGTCAGTTCCTCTCCTATGTCGACTTGTGATAAGTAGTCGGGTTTGACATTTAATTTTCCTGGCCTCACAACGACTTCAAATTCAAATTATTGGAATAGAAGTAGCCATCAACGAATTCTCCCATGGTGTAAGGGTTTATTTACAATATATTTTAATGCTTGGTGGTCGGTATAGAAAATGAAAGAGTTGGCTAGTAGGTAATGTCGATACTTCTGTAGTGCAAAAACCATTCCTAAGGCTTCTCTCTCTGTTGTCGAATAGTTTCTTTCTGCTTTATTTAGTTTTTTGCTACTGTAAACTATGGGTCCATTCCGTCGTCCCCTAGTTGAGTTAAGATTTCCCCTATTGCTAGGCCTGATGCGTCTATGTGTACATGGAATTTGGTCGATCGATTCGGGAACCTTAGAATTGGTGCTTCAACTAGATTCCTTTTTAGTGTTTTAAATGATATGTTGCATTCCTCTGTCCATTCGAACTCTTGATCTTCTCTTAATAGTTCTACCCATGGATAGGTCATATTTGAATAGTACCTTATCAATTTCCTGTAATATCCTATATGACCAAGTAGTACCCTAACTTGTTTTGGGTTCACCGGTGGTTTTAAGTCGAGGATAATTTTTATTTTTGCAAAGTCGACTTTGATGCCTTCTTTGCAAACAATGTGTTCTAATAGTATCCCTATAGAATGCATTTCCTTATGTCTATTAATGTGACTTTGTTTAAGTCTTTGAAGTCGACACAGATCCTTAGCTTGGTTGGGTCGTGTTTCTTTGGTTGAACAACCATTGGACTTGCCCATTCCAATTGGTCAATAGGGTAGATAATTCCTATTGCAAGCATATTATCAATCTCTTTCTTGACTACCTCTTTGTATTTATGAGCTAATTTATATGGACTCTTCTTTATAGGTCAAACATCAGGTTTAATGTCGATCTTCATTTCACCCATTTCCTGGACTAGACCTTTGAGATCTTTGTAGTCTCTAGTGAATATATCCTCGAATTCTTTTAGTAAGTTTACTATTTTTGTTGTTTGTTCTTCACTCCAGTAGTCTCCAATTTTTTCCATTTTTGGTCGACCATCATTTGAGATGTCAAATTCTCTAGTTTTCACTTTAGCATCTAACCATTCTGTTGCTTTGGCTTCATTGATTGGTCAGATCCCTTCTTTAAATTGTGAAAATGTAGCAGGAAAGTGTACTGTAGTCATTCGGTCGGTGTCTTCTTTGTCGGTTGTCTCGACTTTGAGTATTGTGTGAATTGGTTTTGTTGTTTCTGAATGGTATGATTTCCATCGAAAGCTTTTCCCTTCCATATTTTCATTTTCCATTTGTATTTTTGTTGACTGTGGTGTTGTCTTGGTTTGTGTGTTACTAGAGTCTATTATCAGTTGGTCATGATTTTGTGTTAGGGTTTTGTTCCCGGTCGGTTCTATAAATGCCTTGATTTGTTTTGTAGTTTTGACTAACTTTTTGTCTTGTGGTATAAAGCTGAAGTATGATAAAATTCTCTCTAAGTTCATGCCATAGGAATGTTTCACCCTGAGCTTCTTCCATTTTGTACAATTTGTTTGGTAAGTCGGATAGCGTCGATGGAAACAGGTGTGGCCATGTACGTTCGTCCTTATACCCAATGATTTTCGATTCTTTTTCACATGTTCTTATGTGGTCTTCTAGATCCTTTCCTTGGATGAACATAGGTATTTAGGCTTGATTGGTTAACCTTTTTCCTCTAAATATTTCTATAAAGTAAGTTGAAGCTGTTGTCCATGTCTGCAATCTTGATTGATGGGTATCCCACCATCAAGCAACTTGTCCTGTGAAGGTTTCCACTAAGCTTTGTAGTCAGCCATGTTCACCAATGTTTCTGGATACTTATTCTATATGCATAATGGGTGATTCTCTTTCTTTGTATCTTGGGATTTGTTTGATACTTAAATTTGCTCGTTTTAGGGTAGGATATTTCCTGGTTTTCTTTTCAAATATTTTTGGGATGATGGACACCAAGAAGCATTGTTGGATTGGTTTCTTCTACACTATTTGAATGGTCCAGCAACCTCTTGCATGTGTTTCGTAGTTTTCGACTTCCCAATCATATAATTCTGCATCTGAGTTGTATCCTACTGGATCTTGATTGCCTAAGTGAAGTTCACCATAGAAATTATGTTCTGTGTAGTCTTCGTTGTTTTGTATTTGATATAATTGTTGGATTTCAACTTCTTCATCAATATGTTCTATCCAAGGTTCTCCTTGGGATGGATGGATATGTACTATGACTTTTTGTCCATTTCCTTTTAGTTTTATCCTTTCCTTGTCTAAGGATATCAATGCTTTCATTTTTATTCCCCAAGGTCGACCTACTAAAGTTGGGAAGGAACTGGATCCTTCCTTAGGGTCAATAATTTCAAAGTGGACTTTGGTCAATATTCCTTTTATTGTCGTGTCGACATTTCTCCAAACTCTGATAGGTTCAATCAGACCTTGGTCGGCTAATTTCAGGTATATTCCTGACTTGTATAGTCGAGGTCTACCCAATTGTTTCCAAGTGTCACAAGTCATAATGTTTAATTGTGATCCAAATTCAAGTACAACTTGTCAGACATGGTATCCTTCAATTTCTAGGTCGACAAGTGGGTTGGCATCACTTTTGTCCTTCTGGTTTAAACTGCATATGTTTTTTGTTTGCTTTTCTATATTATTGTTGTGTTTCATATTATACAATAAGTCAATGAAATGAGATACCGCTTTATCATCTTGTACTAAACGTATTAATTCATTAGTTGTGCTTTGTCGACTATCGCAGCTTCTTCTTGTCAAGAAAAATCTTTAAATATATTCGTTGAGTCTTTATATAGTTGTTTTTGTTTAGTTGGGTTAGGATAATCATTATTTTCTTTTATTTTTCTTATGCATGGATTATAACTGCCAATTTTTGTCCCTTGTCGGGTTACTATATGCAGATTCTTTGTATTGATTACATTAGGTTTTTGAACACACGATAAGACATTAACATTTTTCTTTTTTATTGATTTTATCAAGCATAGTAGGTAAATCCTCTAATGAGTGATCCCTAACTCCAAAGCTAGTACAAAATTTTAAATCGGTTATGTCCTTGTATGGGCAGTCTACATATCGATGACCTTCTTTGTAGCATGTGAAACATTGGATGGGCCGACATGTTCGGTTGTCGTGATTCCCAGAGAATCGACCTCAACCTCCATATCCTCCACGATGGTTGTCAAGCTGGCACTCATATCGACGGCCTTTGTATCTTTGATTATTCTATTGATTTTGAGCATTGCTTCACTGATTGTTATCGTTTTTCTGCACAACTACATTTTTATGGTAAACTGCTTGGTAGTTTTATTGATTTTTTAAGTTTAGGTGACAGTCGGCCGTGGCGTGAATTTTAACTTCACAGATTGCACACCAAGCTGCTTTACCATTCTTCATGTTATATGGGCAATCTTTTGTTGTGTGTTCTCCATGTTCTTGGCAGATGTTGTAGAATCACTTTGTCTAAACAAATTGAACGTCCTATTGGCTGATGTCTTGTCGACAGTTATCTTTTGTGTGTCCGTCCATTGAGGATTTTGTGTACCGAACATCCTAATTATATAGATTCAGCTCTTTCAATGATTTCTGCATGATTTCGAGTTGTTCTTCTAGTCTAGTATCTGTGGGATATGCTGGGAAATCTTCATCCATCTCCACTTGTAGTGATTTAGTAAGCTCATCTTCGTATGTTTTAAATGTCTCCAAGCTTATGTGCCACCGAATTTTCTATGATAGACCTGCAAGGAACCACTGAATTAATAGTTGTTCAACAATTACATAATCCAGTTGGTTGAGGAGGTATTTCCAACATTTTTTGTACTCTCGGACAGATTCTGTTGCCTTTTGCGATGTTGTTTTCAACTTTTTAGCTGCCAGATGTTTTGCATCTGGGGTTTTAAGTAATGACAAAAATTGCGCTTTAATTTTTGCTTCGGATGCTTGAGGGGTTCTCTCAGTAAAGGTCATGTACCACGTTAGTGCTCTTTTCCTCAAGGCACCAGCGAACTGTGCCATCTGTCGATCTTCAGCTGTGACCTAATTTTCCTCCTATGTTGACTCACAAATGAACCAATGTCATTTAGGATCTTCATCGCCCTCATATGGAGGGATATGCGCTAATCCATGACCCATGACGGATTCATTGTCGCTATCTCCTCCAGGAGGTGGTGGTGGTGAGGGTAGTGGGATGTTTTGCTTCTCTCTTTGTGTGGAGCTGTTATCAAATAAAATTTTGTTTTTGTCGTTTCTTCTCCGACAAGTAGTTGGTTGGGGTCGACTTCTCTTGTCGATGTCCAACTACAATTATTTGTCTGCAAGTTTGACTGTTTTGTATTCTGCAAAGCTGTATTTGGCAGGGGGAGTGCTCCTTCATGTGTCAGGTAAAGTAATTGGATACTTCGGTTGGAAGGGTACGCGTAAAGCGTGACCTAGTTTCCTTCCTCTGGTCAATGGATCACTAGATTATTATCATCATTTACTTCGTCATCTAGTCGTCTCCATATACCAAACTCACCAACTCTTAGTCTTAGGTCTTCTTCGACAATGGCTTGTATCCTAGTATACGGATTCATTGGAGACAAAGGTCTTATCTCTTGGGGAACTTCTATTTGGAGAGCTTCTCGCTGCTCTATCCACAAGTCTTCTTCCATGGGTGACACTTCTTCATCCATGCCTTATTCCTCTCAGTCATGACCCAACTCTGGCGGATTTCTTTCTTGGCCTGTCACCCTAGTACTCATTCCTCTTTGCAGTGCTATATCCCTTTCTCTTCTTTCTTCCCTTCTTTTCAGCCTCTTCTCTCTCTCTATTTTCTGTAAATCCGTCATACCTTTGTGTGTCACTGTCCTTTCGATTTCATTTTTAGGTTGAATTTTCATTGCTGGTGATGGTATCTCCTTTTTAGTCGACTAGAATCCTCTTTACTTTACCCCAACATGCAAACAGCTACCCCCCCATGGCCTACCTAACACTTATAGCCATTTTACTTGCTAAGGAAATATTCCCACTCCATTTCGGTAATGAATTTCTCCTACTCCCTCTGTTTCTCCGCCCATTTAAAATATGGTGGCAGTTTGTGTAGTGATGGACGAGGTTTGACAATATGACCCACTCCTTTTTCTATCAGGAATTTGAACAACAAGGTCGGTAAGGAGCACAGGAACTACTCAGTATGGTCTGCATAGAATTTATTTTGAATGGTTTCTATCGAAGTTATTTCTTCTGTAGCTTGCTCCTCGCAAAATTCATCAGTGATCTTTTCAAACCAATCCGACATGTTTGTTCTTCCCCCTCGAATCAGTTTCTCTAACAGTTGTAGGTCCTTAGTCGCTTCCGGCTTTTTCATCTAGAATTTTTTTCAAACGCTGGGTTACCGATTCTATGAACTTCTCATGAGTTTCAGTGAAGAATCTTTCCTTCACCTCAGCAGTCATTAATCTATTTCCCCGTGCATAATTCTACAAATATTTTGCTATCTTACACTCCCACCAGTTCTTAATCTCCTGTTCTAATATCATCTGCTTGTATTCATCGCAGATATGTACTACCGAAAATGGAACCAATGTTGTAATCTCACAGATCACAGAGGGTTACCAATAATACATATTAAAAGCATATAGACATAACAGAAACAAGAGACAAGAATGTAGGTGTAAAACAGCAGATTATATTATATTATAAGGGTCCATACAAAACACAAAACTGAACTAAGTTCTCATTTGGCTCAACAGCCTAATATATATGATTTACAAACAGTTACATATAATTACATGTTGATTCGGTCAACCAACACAACCTTATGTGGCCAACCTAATCTCTAATTAGTCGGCCAATTGACTTAGTCGGCTTACCAACTAGATCCTCCAACAAGGTGTAGTCACGAATAAAGGTCATGAGATATTTATTACCATTGGCAGAAGGAATAGGAACGGGGCCACATAAGTCAGAGTGAATCAACTCTAACTTTATACATGCTTTGAATTTTGACTCTTGAAATGCATGTCTACTATGTTCACCTAATATGCATGCCTCACATTTATTCATATTCTTAGGAATTTAGGGAAAATCAGAAACACCATTCTTTCTAAACAAGTGAAGATTGTTATAGTTTAGATGACCATTTCTTGCAATCCATAAAAGACAAGATGACATATTACCTTCTTCATGTTGATAGAGGTAGACAAAGATCTGAGCTCCTGCTGATAATCCCTTAAGATTTAAAAATTTTCCATATTCATATTTGTTCATGATGGTGTGGTTACCAAAGGACTTTCTTATCTCTATTATTCCATCAAACATTTGTATGGAATGGGCTTTCTTTCAAATCTGCACCAAGGAAAAAATGCTTCTCTACAACTATGGAAGATAGAGAACATTATGCAACATAAACTCAGGGAATCCAAGAAGTTTGAGCTAAATGGATCCAATTCCCTTTGGTTTGAAGTTGGATTTGTCTATGAAATATACTATGACATCCTGCATTCCACATGCAGAAAGGAAATTGTGGATGCCAGGATCTGTGAAAACTTATTTCCACATCCCGCATCTTGCATCCTACAGAAAGGAAATTGTGAAAGCCGAGATCTACGAAACTACAATCCTGCATCCTGCCTCCTGCAGAAAGGAACTTATGGAAGATGAGATCTGCGAAGCCCCAATCCCGTAATCCCGCAATCCCTCAATTTGTGGAAAGGAATATTTTAGCAGGAAATTCAATTTTTTTTTACTAAGTCTTGGATCGATTCGACTATTCAGGCCATCATCACTTCGATCATCCCATTTCCATAACTTCAACTGAAAAATGCATATAAAGAAACATACATAGATGCATACAATTACCTAAATAAATTCATCAATTCAACATATTAATATGTTCATCATATTTCCTTGAGAAAATACAAATGCAGAGAAATACAATTGCGATGACTAATCATAGACAAGAACACTTATCTTGAGGAATTTTATTCCACAACCAGCTTGTTGTTGCAATGTTCCACCCAACCATAGGCCAGTGTGCTCATCAAACTCTCAATAGCACTGCCACCCCCGAGTTGGGCATGATTTCACCAAGGAATAAGGAACACTTAGTAGGCTCACACATAGCTAAGGGTTCAACAAAACTCAGCCAAGACAACACAGTTGGGTTTATCAGGTTGTAGGAAACAAGCCTATATACACATTCAGGATCAACCAAGCCAACTAACAGTTGGGTTTATCAGGTTTTCTAGCCAATGATACTACACAAGGCTAACCACAGCAAGACAAATCCAAGCCAACATATGGGTTTATTAGGCTACACACAGTCAAGATAATGCTTACATAAAAAATCAGCCAAACCAACAGATGGTTTATCATACTATACAGTCAATCCATCTCACTACTGGCTTTATCAGGATTCAAGGAGATTGTTTGTGCCAGAAATTGTTTCCAGGCTATGAAGAAACAAGCCAACACAATCTCAAAAAACTCAATAAGGTAAACTAGGTTTTAGGGTTTTTGAAATTTTTTCTTGGTTGTAAATTTGGTGACAAACAAGGAATACACTCATGAGCCAAATAAGAACTGAATCATAAGCAAGGAAAGATGGAGATCCATAATATAATTACCAGAATCCAACAGAACATGATAATGAAGTTCATTCACAAAAGACAAGCACTACCAGCATATAAACCATAAACCAGCAATGAATTTATCAGTCATGCAACTAAACAAGTCAAAAATGAAGCCAAAACATATACTGAAGGGTATAAAAGATCATATATTTCATAATCTGTCATCAAATACATATGAGAGTTATGATACTTAGCTCACAAACAAGTCCAAAAGACCTTCTGAAGTCCTCCAAAAAGAAGAACCCATCTTCTGTCCCTTTGTCCCTCTTTTATAATTACAAATAAGTAGTTCTATCTCCCCTTCATTAGGTCGAAATTGAAACTACCCAGCAGTTACATTGTCTAAAAATAGCAAATCGGATTCCTGGCAAATATGGCGAATTTTTGGAAAATAGGTGTCAAAGAAGCTTCCATATCTCTCCATGCGTGACACCTGTGTAAAAAATGAGAGAGGCTTTTGTGAATGGGTCCGTGATGGACAAAAAACCCTCTTTCTTTTAAAAAATTCATCTCCAATCGATCATAATCGGCCCTGCAAGATGAACACTAAAACAGGAAAATATTAAATATTTAAAAACCCTGAAAAATAGGCTACAAAGATTAAATTAGATCTTTCAAAATGTGATAGCTGTTGCAAAACTGAGAGAGTTTTTTGTGAATGGGTATCTTTTGAACAAAAACCTCTTTTTGTTTTCTAAAATTACTCTCCATCAGCTCTTGGTATTCATTCAAGTTCAGTAACCCAAAACAGGAAAAACAGAGCAGAATTCTCAATAATCTTTGCATTTCACTATCAACTGGATGCTGCTTAGATTCATAGTCTTCTTTTGCTGGCAGAGCTGGTTCTTGGACCTCCCATATTCCATGACTGGATATCCATTCAATTGTCTATCTGGGTTGTGCTACAAATAGCATAAATCACTATCATTTCTTGTGGCCTAAAGATGGAAAATTGCCGAACTCATTTCTCACCCACATCATTACCAACTTATTAACTAATCTATTAACGACTGAATTCAGTCAAAAATGGCTTGAAGCAGCACTTAATGTGTGATGCACATAGCATATTTCACTTCTGTTTACTTCAAAAAAAACTCAACCTAAGATTCCCATTCAAACCTTCTTGAATTCGTTAGGCAATAGGGGTCCTTTGGGATGCTGCTATAAGTTACTGCCACAATATGATTGTTCATGAGAATGACCTGTGCCTCTTGAATCTAATTGAAATTGAAGGGGAAGAAACTCAAAAACTCAGTGCAGACCATAGATATCCCTGACAACTACACCTTCAGTTCAATCCCTGGAAACTGCTATCCAATGATCATGATGCAAGTGTACTACCTACTGTTGGTCATCTAATTCTCATAATAGAAACCAAAGAGTTTCAATTTCTGTTAGTCTCTTCAGCTTTGTTACAGGTAGGAGAATGAATGTCGTCCTTGACTCAAAATACTTGAGCAATTTGATTAAGCACAGCAAATCAGAACTTCCAGGCACATATTGATCAGAAAAATAAATATTCATAACGAAGGGAATAAAAATCCCAAGTGCTTTGGTCTCAAAAATTGGATTAGCTGATCACATGTCAGTATTCAACATTAGCCACCCTTGCAACACCACTGCTATCTGAAGGCCATACTTCCATTCTGCTGCATTCTCAGCCTTTCAACAAGAGATTTGTAAATAGATTTGAGATCTTTAACATCACAAACCTTCAGCTCCAAGCAGTACTTCTTAGCAAGATCCTTGGGGCACTGAATTGATGGAAATATATTCATTGCAAGATGGAAATATATTCATTGCAAGAGGTAAGAGGAAATCATCCCCACATTTTTCATAGATGACCTTTTGAGCAACAACAATTTCACCAAATAGAGCATAAGTGTGTGCATCCCGAAGTTCAAATGTGTTGTCAAGAACACTATAGAAGCAACACCTTGCTGCAAAATTTTCAGTGATAAAGCTTCAAAAACCAGGTACCTTCTCATCTTCATTAGGCCTGGTGCACCAATTTTTTATAAGCTTAATGAATACCTGTACACAGGACTTCCTAACAAGAATGTCCTTGTGACTACAAACAGCAGATATAAGCAACTGGATTATTTCTTTCAGATATCTAGAGTTTTTAAACAGCAGATTTAAAAAAAAACACTTGCTTAAGCCAAATACAGCATGGTAATTTTTTCAGAGAAATCCTCTCTGCACAACCTGGAAATTGGTCAATCCATTTCAGATCTGAGGGCTTAGCCCTATTTGTCTTGCCACTTTTTCCCATCTATTCTCACTGGCTGAAAACTGTGTAATTTTAAAGCCCTCTGAATGACCTAACAGCTCCTTTTTTCTCCTCAAGCTTCTAGGGTTTTGATAATCAACTTGCTTCAATTCTCCTTGATTGTTTTCTCTTGAATATTTTAACAGTATGTTTGTGTTTTCAATGCAGGACAAGCTTTGCATCAGGCTTGAGTAATATAGGTCAGCAAGGTGCCACAAACTCTTCAATAAAACTGCTGCTGAAACTAACCATCATCCAAGCTTGTTCATTTAGAAACTAGATCATATCCAGAATGTATGACAACCTCTGTGTGTTATGGTTCTGCAAAAAAAATAGCCCTGAATCCTTTTAATGCCACTTATAAGCCATCTCTTTGCAAAAAGATTTTTCTTTAGTGCTCTCCAACGCCTGCTTCTTAGATCAATTGGAGATTGTTTATCTAGTGGATGGGAAGATATAGGAGCAATCTTATGTCTGCTCACTTTCTACCCCAACTTGTTTTAAGCACCAAAACTAGTCAGCTTCTAGCACTTAATCAGCTTAGGTCTTCATGCAATTCACATGCTCAGCTCATTTGTTGCATTGGTTAGAAGTAACAAATAAATCTATGAAACTTTGGTCACCACAAACTGAACAGAGCTTCTCCTTACCACATTTCAGGACTTGACAGGGTAATGGTTCAATGAAACTACTATTTTTCAACTTATCACTTGCTAAAGCATTCCAAAACCCTTTTAGACTGATATCTCTTCGACGGGAGTTTGTTAAAAGCATACAGTTATGTTTCCCTTAATCAATTTTAACAAAACGAGCATTACTGGGAAAGCCCCAATTTAGCTACCATTATCAAGTTAATGCAGAATACCTTATTTTAGTCTGGCTGCAGAGGTTTAAAATCACTCCTTGAGCTGTCTGATTATCAAATTTAACTTTACAAGTGTCTTCGGGTCTCCAATTTACTTCCAGCTGACGCAACGAGAAAGCCCTAAATCTTCTCTATAACTATGAAATTCTAGATTTTAAGTAGATGTCTTTGTTCCAGCATCTCCACCAGCTTCATAATATTTAATTTAGAACATCTTTCCCGAAAATCTTGCCTTATTTCGTTCACTATCATCATTTGCCATAAATTTGCATACAGTTGCCAGAACAGTTGCCAGAATCTCCCTCACATGAGACCAGACACCTGTTTACATGAAAAAAACTTGGCAAAACATATATCAAACGTGACCAATGAAGTATTTAACACTTTAGGAACGAAATCCCCAAAAAATCGGACTGAAAAATGACCATTCTGGCAAAAAATGATTTTCCTGTAGCGCCGCAGTGTAATTTTTTGGCCATTGTGCTACAAGAATATTTTAAAACCAATTTTGGCACTTTTTAGTCATTAATTCCATTTTGAATGAGGTTTTTATGGTAAACTTTGATCATGGTGTTATTTGTGAACCAATTAATCCATATAAATCCTTTAAAACCCTTCAGAACCTAAAGAAACAAAAAATAATAAAAACCTAAAAGCAAAACTCGAAAATTTCACTCAAAACCAAAAATTTTCTAAAGTAAGTAAAAGAGCAGACTTAAGCAAATGAGCAAACTTAAAATAAAAATGACAATCAAAATATAAAATTGAAGAAAACAAGTTCATGACTTAACAGAGATTAAAAGGATGACCGCTAAGCTAGTGAGCTCAACCACAGAGCTATGGACACCTGCACCAAATCTAGACTGGTTTCTAAAATATATGCAGACCCAACACAAGGAAGCATCCCCTTCTCTACTACACAGTCGCTCAGGCTATGCCTTCCCACTTCAGTGCTATTCAGGATGGGCAAAGAAGAAAACCTGCCCCTAGATCTGTCTCTGAGTTTCCTTCTCACACTAGGTTTATCAAGCTAGTTCAGACTCTCCTTCCACTCCCAAACAATTTAGACCAAATCAACACAGGGATACATAGCAATCTATGATGTTCACCTAGAAATCGTAACTCCTTGCTGATCGTTCACTCTGTCACCCAAAACAAATTTATGGGCATGGACAAAATAGGAAATGTTGGAATCGAGAAGGGTAAAGACAGGAATTTCAGCTGTGTGATCTTCCATGGGAAAGAATGATCCAAAACCAGAACTTCTAGACCATTTTTCCCCAAAAACATGAGTGAAGAA
>LPNX010734984.1:261756-287254 GCA_001517045.1 Pseudotsuga menziesii
TCCCAATTCCAATTCTTTCCCACACTCTTCCCATTCCTAGGAAAAGTAACTCCTGAACCAAATTCTGGCAAAAATTAATGGTTGGGGAAGAAAACAAGAAAAAGGGTAGTTGACAGTTTTGATGGGTTTTTCCTTAACACATGGCTTTCCCCAAAGACACTAGGTTAAACATCCCCCCCCCACAACCTTATCCTTAGAAAAAATCATGCCCCCATCTCATTATTCAATGCATTGGCATAGCTGATTGTGGGTCTTTGTATTAATTTTCTTATTTACATGATGTTCAAAATCATAACATGTCGGCTAGCACAAAATACCATCGGCATCAAATTTTAATCGTCGTAACATTAAATGCTAAATCAATGGTGGTGCTTTTGCCTTTAACTCCACACCATGATTAATTACTTCATGTATATATATAATGCAACAAGGTCAAAATCGGGGTGTTACATTCCCCTCCCCCTTCAATAGCGCTGTCCTCAATGCTTTACAAAATTTGAACAAAATGCTACACTGGTATCGCCTCAGTGTTCCACAAAATTGAATAAAAACGGATGTACCAATTGCATGCCATCCTCCAGCTCCCACATTGCCTCGTCAAGACCGTAGTGCTCCCATTGCACCTTTACCTTCCCTATGGCTCGGTTCCAGAGCATTGTGACCTTCCTGTCGAGGATGTGCATTGGCTCAATTTGGAACTTTCCCTCTAGTTCCACCTGAATCACATCCCAATTTATCACATGATTAGGATCATGTACATATTTCTTAAGCAAAGAAACATGAAAAACATTATGAGCCCTAGTGCTAGCAGGAAATGCAAGTCTATATGCAACTAGCCCTATTCTTTTAAGCACTTCAAACGACCCACAGTATCTAGGCGCCATCTTGGCACAACTTCCAAGCTTCAAGGAAATTTTCTTTTCCCTCACTCTGAGGTAAACATGATCCCCAATATTGAATTCTATGTTCACCCTATGCCTAGCTGCATAACTTTTATGTCTGTCCTGGACTGCTTTCAGATTATGCCTTATCTTTACAACTTCCTACTCCATATCTTTAAGCAATTCTGTACCAAGCACAACCCTGCTCACTGGATTATCCCCAGTAACTCGTGTCCTACACCTCCTACCATACAAAGCTTCATATGGACTCATCCCCAAGGGTGCTTGTTGTCCATTTTTATAAGAAAACTCTACCAAGTGTAAATAATCTTCCCACTTGGCTGGTTTGTCCATCACATACATGTGAAGAATGTCTTCCAACACCTGGTTAACTCTTTTTGTCTGCCCATCAGCTTGAGGATGGTAGGTAATGCTGAAGTTTAGCTTTGTACCCAAATATGCAAACAATCCTTTCCAAAAATTGGAAGTGAACTTAACATCTCTATCAGAGACTATTGCCTCAGGCAATCCGCGTAATTTGAAAATATCCTTCATGAATATCTTAGCAATGTCATCAGTCTTATGTGTAGACTTAACCGGTATAAAATGTGATGCCTTTGTCAACTTGTCCACCGCAACCATGATGGAATCATGTTTTCTCCAAGTCATTGGAAATCCTGTAATAAAATCCATGGAAATAACTTCCCATTTCCATTATGGAATGGGAAAAGGATGCAACAAAGCTACTAGGTGTTGATGCTCAACTTTCACCTGCTGACATTTCATGCACCTTGAAATATATTCAGCCATGTCCTTTTTCATTCCTGGCCAAAAGTATCATGGGTGACTAGAATATGGAGCTTGATGGATCTAATCCATAACAACCCTCCTCAAATATACCACATTTGGAATATAAATTTTTCTCTTATAAGTAAGGAGTCCATCTCCTTCTAATTTATATCCCTCATACTTATTTTCAAGGCTTTGTTGTTGCAACTTGTCTTTTACCTACACATACAATTCATCTTCAACAACATGATTAACAATCCACTTCCTCAACTCCAATTGGAAAACACTAATGGATGCCACATGCATTTCCTACACCTTCCTGCTGAGCGCATCAGCTACCGTATTCTCTTTCCCCTCTATGTGCTTGATCTCAAAATCAAACTCACATAAAAAATCCAACCATCTAGCTTGCCTAGCATTCAGAGTAGGCTTATCAAACAAATACTTCAGATCACAATGGTCTGTCCTTAACTCAAATATTCTTCCCATCAAGTAATTCCTCCATATCTTGAGAGCATTTACTATGGCTACAAGTTCTATATCATGAGTAGCATAGTTCCTCTCATGCTCCTTCAACTTTCTTGACTCATAACATATCATGTGACTGTCTTGCATAAAGACTCCTCCAAGCCCTTAACCACATGCATCTGTGCACACCACAAAATCTTTTTCTGGGTCTACAATCCTCAATACTGGCGCAATTGTGAGAATATTCTTCAACCGATGGAAGCTTTCTTCAAACTTCGGGGTCCATTCAAACTTTATTCCCTTCTTTTGCATGGAAGTGACTGGATGTGCAACCTTGGAGAATCCTTCAATAAATATCCTATAGTATCTTGCAAGTCCCATAAAAGATCTTGCATCTGTCATGTTTCTTGGAGTAGGCCAATTCATAATAGCTTCAATCTTGTCAAGTTCCACAAATATACCCTCTTCTGAAATAATGTGACCCAAGTACTGAATTCTATCTTTATAGAAGTCGCACTTGCTCAACTTTGCATACAACTGATGCTCCCTGAGCAATTGTAATCTCAATATTAGATGTTCTTCATGCTCTTCCTCATTCTTAGAATAAACAAGAATGTCATCAAGGAAAAAAAGAACAAACTTGTCCAAATACCTACTGAAGACATTGTTCATAAGGCTCATAAATGTAGCTGGTGCATTTGTGAGACCAAATGGTACCACTACAAACTCATAATGTCCATACCTTGTTATGAAGTTTGTCTTATGACTGTCTTCATCCTTGATTCTCACCTGATGGTAACCAGACCTCAAGTCAATCTTGGAAAATACCTTTTCTCCTCTCATTTGATCACAGAGGTCATCAATCCTAGGCAAAGGATATTTATTCTTCATTGTGACTTTGTTCAACTATATGAAATCAATACACAACCTGAGCATACCATCTTTCTTCTTCACAAATAGGACTGGTGCTCCCCAAGGAGACACACTCAGCCTGATATACTTCTTCTCATATAACTCTTGCAACTGCATATTCAACTCTATCATTTTTGGTGTACTCATTTTGTAGGGTGCCCTTGACACTGGTGTTGCTCCTGACACAAGTTCAATTGTTAAATCTATGTCCTTCTTTGGAGGAATCCCTGGAACCTCATCAAGAAAACATCCCTAAAGTCTTGCAATACAGGATGGTCCTCCAACCAAATAGTTTCATTCTCTACTTCCTCCACAATTGGAGATGCATACAACTAGAAACCTTTCCTACAAAATTTCTTCAATTGCATTACTGAAATCTGCCTCACAGAAATCACTTTCGAAATTCCTTTGACAACTACTGGGTTCCCTTCTCTATCCATGCATTCAAAAGTCTTATTGTAACAGTCAAGCTTTACCCTGTGAGCTTCCAACCAATCCATTCCTATAAGAACATCATAGGAACCAAGTGGTAGAACATTCATATCTACACAAGTGACCAATCCATTCATCACCAATGGGAATTTCTCTACCACTTCACTAACCTTTCTTTTAGTTCCAGTGGCTAGCTGAACTAACCACGATTTTTCATGCTTTACTTTTTTAAGGGCGCAAATCTCCACTTCTCTAGGAGAAATGTAACTTTGAGTAGAACCAGGGTCAATCAAAATAGAAACAGATTGCTCAACAATATTACCTATAACTTCAACCACCATTGACTAGTGATCTTCCTGGTGGTCCTCTAACACTACATAAATCCTAGGAACGGCTCTTGCCACTTGACCCATT
This sequence comes from Pseudotsuga menziesii, assembly GCA_001517045.1. NCBI lineage: Eukaryota > Viridiplantae > Streptophyta > Pinopsida > Pinales > Pinaceae > Pseudotsuga > Pseudotsuga menziesii. The sequence goes on from LPNX010734984.1 coordinate 265,653, forward strand.
GTTTCTACTTCTTGGACGTTATACATTGGCCTTTCATTCTCACTCTCAAGTGGACATAACCTGCGCAGATGGGGTCCTCTGCATTTCCAACACTAGAGAGGCTCTCTGTTCTGCTGCAGATCTCTTGGTTTCTCCCCCATCACTCTAGCCGAATGCTTCTCATCTTGCTCTGTTTGATTTTGTTGATTCCTTAATTTAGAAGGTTTGAAACCTTTCTTCCTTTGTTCAGACTTCTCATTCTTCTTGTCCTTCCATGTCTTATGATAATCAGGTTTTCCTTTGCTTTGCTCATAGCAATACTTAGCATTCCTTATCGCTTCTTCCAAAGTTATAGGTTCATAAAACTCAATTCTATCTCTGTAATACTAAGGCAATCCACTCATAAAACCCTGTATTTTTACCTTTTCATCTTTGATGTACCTGGCATACCTCAACAGCTCCAAGAATGTGTTGGCATACTCTTCCATGGTCTGTTGTCCCAATCTTAGCTCATGGAACTCTTTTATTTTATCATTATAGTACCTGTCAGAGAGGTACTTCTGCTTGAAATGCTTCCGGAACTGTTTCCACACAATATTCCTCTCATTAATCTTCTTTACCTGTCTCAGGTGCTCCCACCAAATGGATGCTCTTCCACTCAGATTGAAGATGGAAACTCTTGCCATCATATTTCCTGAATATTCCTGGACTTGGAAATATTTCCTCATCCCAAGAAGCCAAGCTTCTGCTTCTTGACCGTTCTTTATATCACCGTTGAAGGTGGGTGGCTTTTCCTTCTTAAACTCATCTCATGAGTTGTTTTTATAATGCCTCTTTCTCTTTTCCCCATGAGATAAAGAGATGGAATCCTCAGTGGATCCTTTCGAGTCAGGAGATCGACTAGAAGACCTTCTTCTTCTTCTTCTGGTACTGCTCTTGCTACCTTCTGGTTTTGTTGTATGTCTCCTTGAGCTCATCCATCGTTGGATGTCTGTCAAACATTGAAACATGGCAGCATTCAGCTGATGCTACTCTTCTTGAGATTTAATCAGGATTCTCATTGTGGCTACAATGTCTGGCGGCATCTGTGGACATCTCCTTCCATTAGACTCTATGTCATCATTTCCAACTCGAATGTTTTCCCTCATAGTGTCTTGCGCATGCTCATAGGAATTTCGTGCATCATACCAATCGTGGGTTCTCATGGCTTGAGTTAAAAACTCACCTTCTAACATGTACTATGACTCTGCAAAATGTGTTATCAAACACCATTTATTAGATGCATAACAATTCAAAAATTAAAACTATTTACCAACAGCAATGTTAATGTTCAACTTGGCCCCCTCTTTTTGGCCCAGCGCTGCAACCCACAACTCTATTTTTTCCTCTTTCTGGCCCAATGTTGCAACCTGCAGCTCTAATACCACTCTATAGTGTACTACAAGTTGGTATCACAGGGTACTCTCATCTTTCTAACAACTGATGCCGGCCCATCTAGATCCAATGTTGCAACCCGCAACTCTGATACCACTCTGTCGTGTACCCATGCCTGATTTTCATGCGGAACTAAAAAAAAAATATTAAAGAACCTCTGTCATTCTTTAAATCACCGAGCATGGCTGTGAAGACACTCTTCAAAATCCCTGATATGAATATAAAGTCCACTATTTAAATCCACTGCAAGATCAACGATTGAAAACCAATCCCGCAAAATCAACGATGCAAAAATCTTGTATTGCGGAATTAGTAAAATGGAAAACATGATCCCACAATCCTACATTCCACATGCGGAAAGGAAATTGTGGAGTGGAAATTGTGGACACCAGGATCTACGAAAATGCATTTCCGCATCCCACATCCTACAGAAAGGAAATTGCGGAAAGGAACTTGCGGAAGCTGAGATCTACGAAGCTGCAATCCCACATCTTGCATCCCGCAATCCTGCAAATTGCAGAAAGGAAGATTTTAGCAGGAAATTCAATTTTTTTTCATTAATTCGTGGATTGATCTGACTATTCAAGACATCATCACTTCAATCATCCCATTTCCATAACTCCAACTAAAAAATGCATTGAATGAAACATACATAGATGCATATAATTACCTGAAGCAAATCATCAATTCAACACATTAACATGTTCATCATATTTCCTTAAGAAAATACAAATGCAGATAAATATTAATGCAGAGAAATACAACTGAGAGGATCAATCATAGACAAGAACACTTATCTTGAGGAAGTTTATTCTGCAACTAGCTATGTCGCTGAACCATAGGCCAATGTGCTCATCAGTCTCTCAGTAGCACTGCAACCCACGAGTTGGGCATGATTTCCCCAAGGAATAAGGATCACTTAGTAGGCTCACACATAGCCAAGGGTTCAACAAAACTCATCCAAGACAACACAGTTGGGTTTATCAAGATGTAGGCACCAATCCTATATACACATTCAGGATCATCCAATCCAACTAACAACTGGGTTTATCAGGTTGTGCAGCCAAGGATCATACACAAGGATAACCACAACAAGACATAGCTAATCCAACAGATGGGTTTATTAGGCTACACATAGTCAATATAAGGCTTACATAAAAGATCATCCAAGCCAACAGATGGTTTTATCACACTATACAGTCAATCCATATCACTGCTGGGTTTATTAGGCTTCAGGGAGATTAAAAGGCTAGCCACTAAGCTAGTGAGCTCAACCACAGAGCTATGGACACCTGCACCAAATATAGACTAGTTTCTAAAACATTTGCACACCCAAAACAAGGAAGCATCCCCTTCTCTCCTACACAGTCCCTCAAGTTGTTCCTTGTTGGTCGCTATGGGCAGACCCGGGTTTACTATAATGTACCAACAACACCCCTAGCTCACTGGCCCTTTCGGCGATAGACCGCGAAGCGGTCTGAAGTCTCACCCGAAGTGATTCTAATGGGTTGGCCAAAGACTCAAGTGTCTTAGAACAGGTTCTGAGGTGTCCTGGGGGTTCTCGCAGCTCTTCTTAGCCTGCGAGGTCTCTTTCTCTACGATGAGCAATTTCCTCCTTACTCGCGATGTCTCTAGCCCTTATCGCATCGCCACATCCTGGGCAACACACAACTCTTTCTCGCGCTAGGCCCTCAACCTGCGGTATTGCACACCACAGCTCCTCTGCTAGTGCGATATCGCCTCTCTGCGATATCCTACCTCCGGGGCTCAGCACACCTAGCGTTACTTGTGTTCGACTCACAGGACTCAAATTACAAGGCTGTTTAACACTGTAACTCTTAATCGTCTTAGGTGAACCATAAACAAACTCTTACACTGAATACTTAGAGACCTCGACTTGCATTTATCCTTCTATAATGCTGTAAACTGAATGAAAACATACATACATTTAACTGCAAGCAAATTTCATGTAATGAATGACAGATATGATGAGTAAATACAATCACATGAAATTGATCACATAACACTCGGGTTTTACATGGTTCTTCCAGGGTAGAAGCTACATCCATGGAATTGTGTTTCTTTATTATAACTTGGGGGAAGCAAACACAGTCCAACTGCACCGCATATGCAGCTAGAGATCTTCTGGGTAACTCTGCACACAGCCTGGAGCCCTTCTCTCTTAGATCTCTTCTCTACCTCTATATTGCTTCTCTACAATATACTCTTCCCTCTCTGTCAATCCCTGCGGATTGTTACATACATGCTCAATGAGCCAGCTACTGGTTACAGTAAGATAACTACCGCTAATAACAGAACCAGAGCTTGGCTTCTATACAACTGTCTATGAGCTACTAGCTAAATGGCTCAATGGCTCAAAATGCTAACTGGCTAACCTACCTTCTATGGTCTACTGTCTAACCTTTTACAATACAAAATATATCCCTTTATAGGCGGCCCGAAGGTCTCACCATTACAACACTGTGGGTCTGTCCCAACAGTAACCCAAAACCCTAACTAGTGACAGTAAGCATATCTGTACTTGTAGTAGCCGCTTTCCGTCACACCACTGCTCTCTGCAGTCTTCCATGATTCCTGGCGCTGACCATGGGTACTATGCACCGCTTCCCTTCACCACAACTTCCTGCAGTCTTCCATGCTTCCCAGCGCTGACCATGGGTACCAGCGCTGCTTCCCGTACTTCTGTCCTTCGTCTTCAATACCTCGGCCTCGTCGCTCCTTTTCCTTTATGAGGGTAGCTAAGCCCTCCTGTCTTCATCGCTGCCTTCAATGCAGTGGGTGAGCTCTCTCTTCTCAGCCGCTCAGGTACTGTCATCTTCCTTGACTTCTCTGTTCCAACAGTCATGGTTTCCAGCTCTGATCTGTAGCTAGAAACAGGCTACGGCATCATAGCTTTACCTTATCTCTTTATCTCCGCCAAAAACTGTCTTTCTGCCAAAATGGCAGCTTCTCCTGTAGCTGCGGGACCCTGCTCCAACAGTCCCCTAACACTTACTTGTGGCTCATCCCCGAGCCACTACCAGCGGGCTTCTCCTACTGTAGCTTCTCCTTGGCTTCCTGCGAAGTCCGCTGAAGCTTGTCCCGAAGTCCTGCGACTTCGTTCTGCATCGCTTTGAAATGCTCTTGTGCTGCGTCAAGCATAGCTTGACTAATACTGGAGTCTTCTGTTACGTCAATTTCATTTCTAGTGGTAGTGAACTCCCTAAATTTCTACTCAACCGTATCGACTATCTCAGTGATTTGTTCCTAGTATGGTTGAAGCAGGTCATTGATTTGTATCTCCGTTGTTCTCAACCGCTGCGCTTCCTGCTGCAAGCGGTTCATCTCTGTCGTCTTTCTCATCTTCTGAAGAGCTACTAAGCTCTTAATTTCTTCCTTCATTGCTGCCGTGGTATTCTCTATCTGCTGAATACTTTGCTGGACTTGTACTTTCTCAGGAGGTTCATCTAACTCCGACCATGCATTCGTTGCCTCAGTTAGCACTGACAGTGCATCGTCGATGCGAGATTTCATCTGCATGGAAGTGAGTCGAAAGGCCTCTACTCTCACTTCCTTGTCTGCCTGGGGGGTGCCCGGTGTGCGAGCCTCAAGCTCAGCGATCTACGCTTTGTGGTCTTCCTCCATCTTGGCCACTGTTTCTTCCATCCTGGTCACTGTTTCCTCCAGAGCCTTTGCTCTATCTGCAACTCTTCTTATCTTCTGCGGGAGAGGCAAGGCGAACTCAATGTTACATTGGGGTAACTCCAATGCGATGCTCTGTAGGACTTGAGAGAGATCTTGTTCTCTTTCTTCATATGTTCTTAACTCATCTGCCTTATGCTGAAAGCTGGTGGTGAGTGCTGCATTATTTTGTTTCAGCTGTGTGTTTTGTTTATAAGTCGCGAGCTCTCTAGCTCTGAGTTCTGCGCTTAGTTGCTGCTGGATCATCTGTAACTGATCAATGTGAAACTCTGCGAGGTTAACCTCAACAGGTTGCCTAAACTGTATTGGTGGGTCCGTCATTGTCGCAGGGAATCGGATGCTCCCTGGTGGTATCAAGACTGAATTGATGTGATCCTTTGCAAAGATCTCCTCACGGGAAATCGACTGTGTTGAACTTTCTCCTGTGGGTGTCTTGCTTAATTGGGTGTGGATTACGACAGTCTTCTCGGTTATTCTTTTCAACTCCCCAAGCTGCTGATCTATCGCCCCCTTGCATCTTGCCCTGCGATGCCTGCATCGCCTTAAATGTGTCACTCATTTCGTCCCTTATTCTTGCTGCAATTTGGTCATAGTCATCGTCTGTCAGTTTAAGCTCCACAGCTGTCTTGTTAGGTTTGTGTTTTTTCTTCTTGGGTTCCTCCAATGGTGATTTTTCTGCATCCTTTGTCTGGGACTCCACTTTGTCTTTGCCCTTGTCCGATGGGTCTATCTGTGCGATACCTGATGGTATTAGTGTGGTATCTTTGAACGCTTCCTTCCAGTCATCATCAAAGTCTTTGATGACGCCTTCAATATCCTGTGCTGTCATCCTGAACCAACCAGGAGCCCAATCATCTCTTTTAGACCTTTTTGGCCTTAGGTAGATTCTATGGCGGTCCACCATAAAATTAAGCCGATCATCATATGTGTCCACAATCTCCTTGCTGATCCGCGGTGTTTCTTGGAGGACATTCCTCAACAACCTATAGTATTTATAGAATACTATTGCATTGACCTTTTTCTTGGCTGGGATTCTAGTCTCCCATAAGTTTGCATAGAGCGTGCCCCTGGGCTCGCCACTTGCTAGCTGTCGAAATTGGGTATGGGGCGGCTCCTTCCACCCAACGAATGCACAGAGTATAAGCAACCATGAGAAGTGCAACGGATGGCTTACCTCATCCTGAGCTATCAAGCAATATTTCAGAAACATATTTAACAAAAATAAAGACCAATTGAACTGTTCCCCCTCTGCAACTTGTATGGCCAAGTTAATTACTGATCCTGTGACTTCCTTTGGGCGAACCTTGGTTAACAGTCTGCCTGCAAGCAAACTAGCTATAAATCTGAGTGTATTGTCTGATAATCTTGCAATGTCATAATCTCGACCTCCTCTCTGTAGTTTATACTTGGCGACTAGGGCTGGTCATAGCTTGGGATCCTTGGTCTTTCCTGTTATATCTATCTTCGAGTCTTGACTAGTCTTGGACAGCCCGGTGATGCGTTGTATTAGGTCGATGTTCAGGTTGACCCTGTTACCAAGCCAAAGGTAACCTCCATGTACACAAGAAAGTAGGACGTGCACCACGGCGTTAACCTCTGCGCCTCATCCAAAATGTGGTATTCTCAACAGATTGTGCAGGCCTGAGCGCTCAAGAATCTGGACATGTTCCATGGGAACATATTCATCTGCACCTATCCTGGGGTTCCTCTGAATCATAAGATAATGATCTGGCCGGAACTGAAGGTATGTCTTACTGTCACCCAGATTATAATCTACAAATTTAACAGTAGCGGCATATCCTAATAGATCTCCATCTTCCCTTACTCGAGAATCAATATGTGGTATGGGAATAGGAAACTTACCGCTCTTGGGAATTTTTACCTCTAGTGCGCCTTCAACTCGTGGCATAATGTAGTCTATTGCGCTATGAACTTCCTCCTCCGGCTCCGAAATGGATTCTTCTATTATTTGAGATTGGCTCCTCGTCTGTGGAGGCTGTCTGGTCTGGGATGAACCTGGCATGACACCCTTAGGCGGCGTCGTCATAGAAGCTGTAAGGCCACCACGTTCGAACCTTTCTATAATCGATTCTATAGGTTCATCCTCGGACAGAACCCACTTGGTGGAATACCCCAAATGGGCAATGGCTGCAAAATAGTGAAATCACAGCACTCTGTAACTGAATGAGCTCTACACAGGGAAAACTTAACAATGCACTCTATAGCTCTCGGGTATTTGCAAATGTAACCCTCCCAAATGAATAATTTCTACTTTTGTGTCGTCGGTAATAATCCCGAACGCAACGGTCATCTAGGCTGAACCCGTCGGTCGTATTAATTGCATGGACGAGACCATACCCGTCATCCCGATCCTTAATAATTGCTGAAATCTGATCAAATTTCCCTCGAAGCGTGTGTGTGCAGGCCCCGGTCTCGTCGAATATTTGCCAAATATGGAAAATTAATTGTGTTGTTGCCAAATCTTCGGTAAGATATACCATTCATTTTTTCATTAGCTGCCTGTTAGAAGGCGACTTGACTAGCCCTCTGTCTCATTGCGAACTGGGTACGTGGCACAGAGAAGCATCGCGTTGCTGCGATGCCACACTGCATCACCTGCGCAAAAAACTCATACGATTCTTTTTTTTTTTTCTCAAGCCGCTTATGACTTGCGCAAAATGAACCATCCTTATGTGATTCCTTATACTTAGAATACCTGCCGGTGTAGACTAATTCCTGGTGCGATGCCTCCTTTCAACTACACTGGACATATGCACCCTCCTGCTGTATAAGCTATGGCTGAGAGGTGGAGTGGCTATCACTATAGAGCTTAATCCTACTGCCATTAATCAATGTGGGAAGAAGCTCCCCATTCAGTTTGCTGAGCTGAATGGCACCTCCCTCTGTAACTTGCTGTATCTGATATGGCCCTAACCAATGCATTTTGAACTTCCCTGGAAACTTAATAAACTTACTGTCATAGAGGAGTACTAGGTCTCCAATCTGAAGAGTCTTACTCTTAATGTGTCTTTCATGCTAAGCTTTTTCTCGTGCCTTCTGCACTTTCTGATGAAATCCGGCGATGAATCTGTCTTCCTCTAAGGCAAGCAACTGCGCTAGCCTTTCATGCACCGTGTCTATATCAATCATCTCGGTGATCTGAGAGATTCTTAAACTGGGAAGAATATACTCCATAGGCATAACAGCCTCCTGTCCATACACCAAGCTGAAAGGTGTGTGTCCTGTAAGTTTTTTACATGTAGTCCTATACGCCCATAATACAGCATTAACTCTGAGGTCCCAATCGTTCCTTTGGCTGTTGCAGATCTTAGTAAGACTATTTTCTAGAATCTTATTAAAGGCCTCCACCATACCATTAGCTTGTGGGTGGTAGGGAGTGCTCTTATGGTGCTGTATCTAGAATTCTTCTGTCAAGGCCTCAATAGTGCGGTTCAAGAAATGTGTGCCTTGATCGCTCATCAAAATTACTGGGCATCCAAATCTACTGATAATGTTTTCAAACAGGAACTCTGCAGCTGTAGCAGCATCATAATTTCCTACTGCTTTGGCCTCTGGCCACCTAGTGAGGTACTCTATTCCAGTGATGATATATCTCACACCAGTTCATTTTCCTGGTGGGTTGATAGGACCCACAAAGTCTATAGCCCACTTGTCAAATGTGCGTAGCGTAATCTACGGTCGCAATGGCATTTCATCTTGTCGTGAAGGTTTTCCCACCCTCTGGCAGATATCGCAGCATCTGCAAAAGTCCTTAGTGTCTTTATGCAATGCAGGCCACCATAATCCTGCAGCTAGGATTTTCTGCGCAGTCGTCTTTCCTACGAAATGACCTCCTGCGGTACCCTCATGTGCCTCTCTGATAATAGCCTCTTTTTCATGTGGCATCACACATCTGCGCAGGACTTCATCTAGACCTAACTTGTATAGCTGTCCTGCGATCAGGGTGAAGTATGCTGCTTTAACAACCAACTGATTCTTTTGATGCTTAGTAAACTCAACAGGTTCCAATCCTGTAGTGAGAAAGTGAATGATATCAGCATAGTACTCGTCTGTGATTTGGATAGAAAACAACTGCGCATCTGGCAAATTGTCCTCTAGATTACTTGGCTCTTCTCCTAAATCTATTCGTGACAGATGACCAGATCCGGCGTTCAACTTGCCTGGTTTCACGATGATTTCAAAATCATACTCCTGAAATAAGAGTAACCATCTACAGATTCTTCCCCCTAACACTGCCTTATTGACCAGATACTTCAATGCGGAATGGCCAGTAAACATCTTGAACGAGGCACCCAACAAGTAGTGCCTGAACTTCTGTAGACCGTACACCATAGCTAAGCCTTCCCTTTCTATCGTGGTGTAGTTCTTTTCTGCCATCGATAGCTTTCTGCTGGAGTATGCGATAGGATGATCAATACCTCCTTCTCTTGGTTGCATTAAAACAATCCCTAGTGCGATGCCAGATGCATCCACATGTACATGAAATGGCTTAGTCCAGTATAGAAATACTAAGATGGGTGTTGTAACCATCTTCTCTTTAAGTGTGTCTAGGCTTTGCTGGCATTCCTCATTCCATAGGAATTTTACATCTTTCTTTAACAATTTTTCCATCAGTGCTGTAATCTTTGCATAGCCCTTGATGAATTTTCTGTAGTACCCGGTATGACCAAGTACTATCCTCAATTGTTTGACTGAGTTGGGTGTTGGGAGATTTACAATGATGGCAATCTTTGCAGGATCTACCATCAAGCCTTGCCTGCAAACAATGTGACCCAACAAAATACCAAATGGTGCAAAGAATATACATTTTTTCAAGTTTAGAGAAATCTAGTACTACCTACATTTCTCTAACATCAGTCTTAAGTCTCCTATGTGCTTGTCAATTAATCCAAATACAATCCACATGCCAACAATATCCAAGATAATCATCAAGATCACATTAAGATATATGCCAAGATAACCATCACCATAGCCTCCATAAAAATATTCAATGACTTCAAAGAGATATACCAATATATAGGCTCACATACTAAGATCAAAGATGAACTCTATCTGTGAGAGACTAGCACCATTACAAGAGACACCCAAAAGCATGAACCATACCTTTTTGAATATCACAATATGAAGAAATAATATACAAGTCAAAATAAACTCTAGATCATGTCATCACATAGCTCTCACAACACGCTTTCCAATGATCCAAGAAATTTGTAATTATGATTCCGTATGAGCAAGTTATGCCAATTTTAGTGAATCTCTTCAATCCTCAAAGATGCATAAAACTTTGTCCTCCACAAAACTTCGGACTTTTCTCCAAATGTTGTGAAATACCAAAGAGAGACATGATTGATGAATAAATGAAATTTTGATCTTCTATCTATAAAAAAAATTTCAATTTTTAATTGAATATGCAGACATGCAAATAACAAATTAATAATTAGTTAAAGTAATTGCTTTTTGTTTGGTCAACTAACCCAAAAGATGAGGTAAATTTGTCTTGACAACTTTAAAAATTAAAATATCTTCAACCGTGAGGAGTTAGGAGACACTCCACATATCAACAGAAAGGGATTGACGTGGACCATCATCTTATGGATGGATTATTTGCAAATACTTGGTCCATTTCCCTTAAATTCTTCAATTTATACAGGATGTCAAAGATCCCACACATAAGGGTGGCAAAGACCATGTTACCTTATGCATAAATTCCAAGGTCAAAGTCTTCAATGGACATCATCAAAGAAATAAGGGATTCAATGGCCTTCACATCAACAAGGAGGATGGTTCCACCATGTACTCATCATATTAATGGTATCAAGGACCCGAACACCACCAATCAAGTGCGAACACCGACTTTTTCAATAATATCATCATCATTATTATATAATATGGCTTCAATGACTTCAAGGGATTCAAAATCATTATGTTCAAGGTCTCCATATCATTAAAAACATATCCAATGGTTCCACTATATATCTTCATCACCATAAGAGTACCAACACCCCAAAAGAGGGGTACAAAGACCTCACTAGTAGTTTGCACCACCTTATGGGATTGATATCCATGATCACAAGGCTACAACATGTTATATGCGTCCAAGGACCATCAAACCACCATATGTGTGGGTTCAAGACCCAAAATTCCAAGGAAACCAAGGACCCCATAATAAGGGGTTCCAACATACCACCATAAGTGTAGGTTCCAAGACCCAAGTCTCTACATGCAAGAGGATCAAGATCTAAGCTTGTGGGCTTAAGGACTCCACAAGAACTCAACCAAACCAAGACCATCCAATGCAATAAATGGGATCCACCATCAACACATCAATGGATTTACACACATGAGCCACATCATCCATCCAACAACCAATCAAGAGACCAAAACAAGTACAAACATAACATGCAGCAAAAAGACTAGTAACCAAAGATCAACCAAGAGTAAGGAACTCGACAATGGACTCAAATGGGACCAATATACAACTTAGGGGCAGTTGACCAAGTCAATGGGTAACCAGGGATTTTTCCATTGTTTCAAGGCCTACAGGGGATTCAATCTTGGGATTGGACAAGATTGAAATGGATCCTCTGAAATAGAAAACCACAAACTAAATGCTAACCCTTAGGGGATCCATAAGGGGTACCAAGACTTAACAATTGGCATTAATGACCAGAAACTGTTGGCTTCAATGAACTTAATCAACAATATCCCCCTGTTTCATTGATGACAACACATAACTCCTCTTGAGAACAAACTCCCCTATTCACAACTTCTCTCCCCCTTTGGCATCAATGGCAAAGGGAAAATCCTTTGACAATACTTCTCCCCCTCAGGGCATGTTACCCCTGTCATCAACTTCTCTTCCTTTTTCAACTTTTCTTCATGTTTGCATTAATGGCAACAAGAACTTCCTTTGGCAATATTGCTCCCCCTATCACTGGGCACTTATCCTACTTTGATGGAATTGTATTCTGTCACATGGATACTGCTGGGACCCACTTTTATAGGATACTAAGAAGAGTGTTATCGTTGATCTCAATTCTTCAGAACTGCTAATAGTCAAGTACATATCTCTTCATATCACTGATTGATAGTCTTCAAAATGATATTCGGGGTTTCTCAAAAACCTCATCATTTCTTGATTTATGGTGCAATCTACTAGCTTTCTTCTCCATACTTTTGTAGACTGATTATTGTTCATGACATTCAATTGAACTTGCTTTCTTATCCAAACTTTAACTTGTCGCTCTATCCTGCAATGTTTTCCAAAATAACCATAATGATAACAATTATAACATTGAACAAAAATGTACCTTGATTTCTTTCTGGAGTGATTTTGTCATGAGCTCTACAATGACTGGCTTTGTGACCATAGTTGTTACACTTGTAGCAATGACCATGGAACATTATAGGATATCTCTGAGCAATAGCTTCTCTTAATTCTTGTTGATTTTGGGATTTTCTAAGAGTACATTTATTACTGTTATCCTTTTCTTCTTTTTTTATGAAGCTTTTACTTTCTTTAGTGTTCTTCTCGATCTTAGAGTTTGTCTTCAACTAAGTAGTTGTTTTGTCCAGGTATTCCTTCATAGAGAGGATATTCAATTCTTTTCTTTTACAAATTTCCATATTTTCTTGGAATTGTCTTGTTAGGTCTTATTCAATTTTCTTGACTTCATCTATCTGTCTTTTCATATCAATGATACTATCTTCCATCTGTCCTTTTGAGTTCTAATCTTCCTCATGAGATTTTTGCAGTTGCCCTTGTAGTACTTGATTTTCTTTTCTGAGTCCTGAGAGTTCCTTTTCAAATTCAAAATTTGTTAGGCATACCTTTCATAATTCTATATTGAAGGATTTGATTTCAAATTCTTGTTTTCTTCTTAGTTTTTCTTCAATCTCATGACTAAAATGAATTCCCCTTTTATCACTTGGATCTTCTTTCTAACTGGTGGTACTTTCCTTCTGCAAATTTTCAACTAAGGTACTAATCTCACTATCTTTGTCTTGGAGCTTGCGAGACAATTATTTCTCATTATCTTCTAGTTGTCTTCAAAGCCTGTCAATTTCTTATGACTGCCTTTTATTTTCTGCGGATGACTTTTCAAGTTCATCTTTCAAGAAGATGGATGTTTCAAGTGATAAAGAACATTTTGGTACAACAAAGTGGTGAGTCTATCTCAAACTATTTTTATCTTAAGAGTGCTTATGGGTTTTGTGCATTGAATTAAATCAATTCAACTAAAAGAGTAAATCCAACCCGGTTCCATTGCTCACAATATCACCTTACTTTTGATCTTGAAGTTGTTCCCCACACATGTGTTTTTGAATTCACAATTTGGACACCTACGAAGATTGCTCACCTTCAAATTTAAAAAAATAAGAGAATATAAATTTTCTAAAATTGTGCAACCACAAATATTCATCATTTAAAAGAGTGCACATTGATAAGTAGCCACAAAACTTATCTTTATAAAACTGAGTTATTCCTTTTATTATTCCCTGCCTTTCAAGCTAGCAGGGACTATATGATTCGGGTTGTCGTCATTTTCATTAATCTTCACATAAATTTATGCACTTTTTTTCCTAAGTTTTCATTAAAAACTAATAAAGAACATGTTTTCATCTCTTTGTATTTAATACACCGTTGTGTCCACGAATCACACTTCCTTCTATTTAGTACACCGTTTTGTCAACAAATCACAAACTTCTACCTCTTATTTGGCCTTTTATTGAGGCAAAGGAGAAATCCAAGGACAGTTGAATACCATCTTTCATTTAAAAATTGGATTAAAATTCCAAAACATACAAAACATATGGAAAGGTGAAGTAATGTTAGAGTTGGTTAACATTACTTCTCAAACAGTTAATGTTTGGATATCGATACTACTACTTTTTACTTCAAGTTCTTCAAGTTATTGTGGCTCTTGGCATGTTGGCCACCTGCATACATTTCTATCACTGCACCGCCATATTTCAACACTAAGGCTTTCATCATATGATTCATCCGATTATGCTCCTCTTAGTTCCTCTCACAAGCTTGTATGAGTGGACTCCCTTACTACTGGAGCAAGCTTGGATGAGTGGAGTCAATTACTACTGGAGCTATGGTGACACAGTGAACAGTCCCTTACGATTGGAGCTATTGGAGCTATGGTGATGCAGTGGAGCATTGATGCTTTCTCTAAGATGGATAGAAATTAGAATCTATTTATGTCTTTGTTTTGATCTACACAAATTTGACATTAGTTTTCATACCATGTAAACATTCTATCAAGTTTAGTAAAGCATCAACAATGACAGATGTTGTTTTTTAATTCTCTTTTGCATGAATTTTCAATTTGTTTTTCTTCTACTTTGCCTTCTATTTGGGTTTAGGAAGTAAGATCTTAAGCCAAAAGACTCATGAGGCCTTAAGACTTCCGTAACCATACTTTGTAGAAGCCTGACCATATTGACATAAGTTTATTAAATTACAAAGAAACATATGTATATGTGCTCTAAGAAAAGCTGGGACTTACACAAGTTCAATGTTAAATTGGTGCCTATCTCCATATTTTTTTTAAGTTGACCAAGGAGGGATAAATCTTAACATACCTGAAGCATGCAGAACATTGATGGCAACTAGCTTAAATTTATCGAAATCCTAGTTAGTGCTCTAGACCTCTACTTTAAACCATGGACGAGCCAAGAAATTAGATCTCCGATGCATTTTTGTTGGAGCCATGGTCGATAGCTCACGGGACAACCACGTGGACAATCAATTTCCTTGCTTGATTTAGGCTCTTCTGAAAGTTAATGATGTAAGACCTCAGGATCAGACTTCGGGATCTCAGCACGTTGTGAGACCAAAGCTATATTCTTTCTTAAATCCTCCAAAAACCTTTCAGAATCATCACCCTACAAAAGCAAGAAACACAATTAATTCAAATATCTCTACATTTAATTACTTCAACTTTATGACAATACAAGCAACCAAAATTGTACAACATTATCATCTCTATTGGCCCAGGAATTTACAGTAATACGACTATGACAGATGCTCACCTACTGCCTTAAGAAATAGGTAAAAGAGTTAATAAGCCAAGCCAGGTTATGGGAGGTTAAGTGCTATCCAAATGTAATGTTTCAGAAGAAATTCTTTAGTCGAAACATCTAAACATTAAATCTTTTTATTTTAACCTATTAACAGAGATTGCATCAAACAATTCAAACAGTAAGAGCAAAATCCAAAACGCACTATATCTTTGAGACGAAAGTTTAAAAAATAATGCAGACAATCACAGTACACTATAGTACATTTCTACATATTCGGTTTCCATGAAATTTAAAAGAAGGCTCATGGGTACTAAATCAGGTAAAAGAAATTGATGTGAAATTGGTTCAAAATGCAGACAAATGCAACTTTACAGAAGAATATCTAAAGAATAAAAAAAATCATTTTAACCAATGAACACAAATATCATCAAGTATTTCAAATTCTGTAAGGAAAAGGGATTCAATATGAAATCCTCTAAATCTATAACAAAATCCACTGCATAAAATTCAAAAAATGGTCCACTTGCAATGCAGATATTGTTTTGCTTCAATCGGTGTAAACTAGGTCGCTACTATCACCCAGCATGACCAACAGGTTCTTCATCTTCAGGCTGAAAACAGTGATGTAGCCGGTGCATACTCATAGTTAATTCCCAGGATTTATGTTGTCAGCTGTTATTTCCGTGAAAATTCCAGATAGCATATAAAATGTGTTTATGTTTTTACCAAAATGGAGTAAGCCATGCAAAAAGTTGAAACTAGAGTCGAGACAGAACATAGCCAGATGTCATTCATTATTCGCTAATTGGAGATACATGCATATACTATTCATGTGACTAATAGATGACATCCAAGTTTTAATACTAGCTTTAGTGGGAACTTGGAAGCTAGGGCACATAGCAAAGGTGGGTTTTGTAAAACATGTGACGTTAAATTCTCAAAACCATACTGTGAATTTTCAAATAATCGCATCTAATAGGAATTTGCCAATTGAATATACAGGCATATATTCTCTCCACGTGCTATGCATGCAATCAAATATGCTGCAGCAACTGTTCTACTTCAAGCCTGGCAAAGTTCTCGAAAATCCAAATTTATCCTTCCACTACACTATAATTCTTAAAAAAATCAATATTTATAAATATCCATATTTATACAATAATAAAATTATAACAAGTTAATATACATATACCAATAAAAATTCACTAATACACCCACAACGTCAACCTTATGAAAGAGTGATACATACACCATATAATCTAAATACAAAACATATTCAAAATGTAAAAATAAATCTTTTCAGAAATAAGCATATGAAAAAACACTAATCATTTTCTCTGTAAACACACTTTATTATTTTTTGAACCTCACTTTAACTTGTCATATTGGTTTTTTTACATTTTATATGCATCCAAAAATTGTCATATTGGTTTTTTTTACATTTTATATGCATCCAAAAAAGGACTAGTCATCTCGGCAAAGTCCGTTTGTAACAGAGATAAGAACTATGAACCAGATTTAAAATAGCGAATCCGTGCTTCTAATAAATATAATTTCAGTTTCTTAGACCAGAAAGTATAATAATATTCAGTTTTTACTTTTAAAACCTAATGATAAGAAAAAAAACTAAAAATTATATATCATAATACATTGGAAATTACATAAATATAATATTATCATAAAATATTTAAATTATAAAAAAATAGAAATTAACTATTATATAAACAATAATAACAATTAATTTATTAAATTAAAATGTATATAAAGTAATTTATCAATGTACATGTTATTGCCGCATATTAAAAATTATATATCATAATACATTGGAAATTACATAAATATAATATTATCATAAAATATTTAAATTATAAAAAAATAGAAATTAACTCTTATATAAACAATAATAACAATTAATTTATTAAATTAAAATGTATATAAAGTAATTTATCAATGTACATGTTATTGCCGCATGTTATATCAGTCATTTTTTAAAAATCGAATGTTTTGTAACTTCCATTATTATGATATGAGTAGGAAGGGTCAACAATGTTTAAAAACAAACGACATTATAATAACTCGATCCCTTTCTTCATTCGATTGATTGCTAGGTTATTTTCATGACGGATCTAACTCATCTTATAATTGCTTCAAACGTGCCATAAACCAATTTTATAGACACTCTAGTGGAATAATATCAGAAAGCCTGCATAAGCAACTCAATGACTTAAAAAATGGCCATCTTAGTACTTCAGAAATCTCTAGGAATACTTAAAAAAGGAACATATATCTGAAGTCATAGTCATTGAATTGAATGAAATATCTGCAGAGGAATTATAAGAGATATAAACATGTACACTACCATATCACTGGCAGCATACAAGCAGGCTGCTGCAACAGTTGCAAAAAATGAAAATACCCAATAAAACAGGGTTGTATTCCATGGACCTGCAGGTCCTTAATTACTCTACATATGTAGGCAAGCAGGAGCAGGGTGCGTGCTGTTGGGGATGCTGCAACTACCTGAGAGAATTGTCTTTCCCTCAAGATAAATGCTTGATAGTCTGCTACATTAGGAAAAACAACTCCAATGAAGTCTTATGCATTGCATACTGAGTTAATTCCCTAATCCCACGTAGTTGTAAAATGTGTTTATGCATACACTGATACACACCCGGGCCTGGGCGGATTCATCACTTAGAAGTCAGTATATCATCCTTTACGGTTTATGGTCATGCAGTATATGTACAATCCAATTTGAAATAAAATAACAACTCAATAGAGGCCAAAAGCAAGGATGCTAGGGCACTGAATTTCTATTGTAAGCTGTCATTTACCTGAAATATTGAAGGAAAACACATGGCCTGTAGCTGTAGTGCATACTCATAGTTAATTCCCAGGATTTCTGTTGTCAGTTGTTATTTCCGTGAAAATTCCAAATAGCATATAAAATGTGTTTAGCAAGGATGCTAGGGCATTGAATTTCTATTGTAAGTCATTTACCTGAAATATTGAAGGAAAAAAGATGGCATGTAGCTGTAGTGCATACTCATAGTTAATTCCCAAGATTTTTGTTGTCAGCTGTTATTTCCGTGAAAATTCAGATAGCATATAAAATGTGTTTATGTATTTACCAAAATGGAGTAAGCCATGCAAAAAGTTGAAACTATAATAAAGACAGAACATAGCCAGATGTCATTCATTATTTGGAGATGTATGCATATATTATTCATATGTCATTCATTATTTGTCAATTGGAGATACATGCATTTATTATTCATGTGACTAACAAATGACATCCGAGTTTTAATACTAGGTTTAGCCTGAGAGAGTTCTCGAAAATCCAAATTTAGCTTTCAATAATATATATTCAATGTTTGATTGTAATAATGTGTTTCGGGGTGAATGTATGTTTGAGAGAACCAAGCCTAGGCACCTAAATGATTTGATTTTAATAGATAGGATGTTGGCAGATTTAGGGAGAGAGACTAGAGTTAGGTTTCAACTTTCTTTGGATCACTAATAATATATAGATTTACATTCAATGCTCATGGATCAGATGCAAGTAAGCTTTAACTTTCAGATACTACAAATTTGAAAGATAAAGGAGGTAAGAAGTAAGAGGAACAGACATGAATTTACTGATTTTGCAAGCTGCTTTGTTTGATTGTAATAATCCTTTCCTTATATAATAATTTGATTGCTCTTTACAATACAAATCTTAAATCATGGTTATTAGAAATTTATACATCCCAACTACCCAGTACTTCAATCTAGTGGTGTATATATTTATATCAAAATATCTATAACTTTGTTTTGCAATAAATCTAATACTTTTGCTTATATACACATTTGTTGGATCTACTCTGGTTATTAAACATTCTTACAGGAAGATGGTTGAAGCCTATCTTTCTTTTTATTAGCATAGCTCCTAGCTATACACAACCTCCCACTTGACTATTAGATTAAATGAAGGTTCTAGCATTATAATACCCCATTTCTATAACACCTCATTTCTATAACACATAATTGCCCCACTTTAAAACAACAATTGAATTTGTTGATAAAACAATTAAAATCATATTTACATTTGCTAACAATGTTAATATTTGTTGTTGTCTCCATGAATGAGCTGCAGGTTTAGATCATGGTTTTGAGAAAGCAACCCAAGCAGAAAGAGAAACTTCAATAAATTTTGCTAGAAGGAGCACTCATGGAATCATAAATTTATGAGGCCAAGCCTATCCATGAGGACACTATGTGCGATCTTGGTGTAGGAAATAGATTCTAAAATACCAATACAGCCAGATCCCTAGACGGTCCCTAGACTTCCAACATATCGACAATTGTGGCTCATCTGGTTATTGAGAATACCCTTTAAAGTATCAATATAGTCTATTATTCTTTTGAGCTTATAATACATTATACTTTTAACAAGCTTGTTCTTCCTATTAAGGTTCAAGATAGACTTGTGAGGCTCAAGGCAAGGACTTGCTGCCTTGCAGCCCGACTTGTTAATTTGTGATTTCAAGTTTATTCTACTAACAACCAACTTTTTATTTTGAATTCTTCACTGCGGCTTTGAGATTGGTATGTGAGTGCCTATTCTTTCTGCAATGTGTTATTTTTTATTAATATTATTTTTATTTTGATTTCTATATTATTGTTGTTTTTTTACATATATAGTAATTTTGGCCATTTAGGTGGTAAGTAGTTTTGGGACGAATTTTGTGACTTTATTTACAATTAACTTAATTATTATCATCTTTATATTATTTATTCAAATATAATTTAATGAAAATTTTCAATAATATCTAATACTTTTTTTTTACTAGGAGAATCGACAACTGGGGCGATGCACGTACTTGTGTTACACGGAGAATTTGGCATCCTACCTTGCTTGTCAAGAATTTTTTTATAGGATGTTTTAATTTTAACAATGCCTTTTATTTGAAGTTTAAATCTTAATTTTACCTCTCATAATAATAGTTGATTTTTTCCTAAATAACAATCATAATAACTATTTGAAACACTGAATTCTCATAACTACTATAATTGAATATCGACACCAAGTTACATGTAGATGAACATATTGATATGAACTATTGTATTTCTACCATGTAAGATCAATATATTGGTTCAGATGACGTAATAGTGTTTTTATTTTTTATATTAATTAAAGAAAGTTTACTCACAAAAATTAAAATTTCCATATTATAGATATGGAAATATAAAGATTAAATGAAAATACACATTTAATTACTAATAACTAATTAGTAATAGTAACAAATAACTCCCTCTCCCACACTCTTTCTCTATTAATGAGGTATAACCAGCATAGATCCAAATCCTAGGTTCTATCACGTGTCAAGAGGGATCAAATCTTTCGAGGTGCAAACCTTAAGTATTGCACTCAAGGAGCTATCAGCTTTGGTGTGTCCTATATATAGCCATTGATTTGATTCAAACCAGAAGACGCGTCTTTTTATTTAAGGTCAACATAGAATATTTTTATTATTTTTTATTTTGTTAGGAACAAACATTACAACATCTACCCCATACATGGTATGGTTTTAAAACCATGTGCAAGGCCCTCCTAAAACCATGGGTTGTATAGGAGGCCTTGCACATGGTCTTAAAACCATTTGCAAGGCCCTCCTAAACCATGTACAATAAAACCATGGGTTGTTTAGGAGGCCTTGCACATGGTTTTAAAACCATTTGCAATGCCCCCCTAAA
Source organism: Pseudotsuga menziesii (assembly GCA_001517045.1). Taxonomy (NCBI): domain Eukaryota; kingdom Viridiplantae; phylum Streptophyta; class Pinopsida; order Pinales; family Pinaceae; genus Pseudotsuga; species Pseudotsuga menziesii. The sequence goes on from LPNX010734984.1 coordinate 286,560, forward strand.
CCATGTACAATAAAACCATGTGTTGTTTAGGAGGCCAAACCATGTGCAAGGGTAAAATAAATTTAATTAATTTTTTTTTGGCGAATAATTAAATTTTAAATTTTGTATTGTTTTATTAGGTAGGAACATTACAACATCTCCTCCATATTAGGTTGTTTTTGTGGCCGACATTTATTTTGGCGGATAATTAAATTTTTTTATTTTTTATTATTTTTTTTTAATAACAAATGCTACAACATCTCTCCCATATTCGCAATATTATTTTTGGTCGAAATAGTATCGACAAACGCTACAAGATCTCCCTCATACTGAGCTCTTGGCGTAAAAATAAAAATGCACTTCAAAATAACTAGTGAAATTGAAATTCACAATTCATTAATGACATATAATTTTTTGAAATATGGATATTTATTATGTGTTTACATGTTAATTTGAACTCAAGTATTGTTAAAAATATATTTTCTTTATTATTTTTCAAATATAAATCAATAAAAATTTCAACAATATTTAAAATTTATGGATATCAAGTCTTCTAATTTTTAAGAAACACAAACTTGAAAACCTTAACATGAAATTTGAAATTGAACTTAACTTTGTTAAGTTATTATAAAATAATCGTAGAAGGCCTTTGATTGCATGTAACTTATTAGAAAAATAATTTTAGAAGGCTTTCATTATACGATTTATTTTTAAAA
>LPNX010735048.1:2782-20385 GCA_001517045.1 Pseudotsuga menziesii
CACCTGCAGAAGAACCCCTGTAAAGTACCTGCTCGATACCCTAGGTAAGGAAACTAAGGTCACCTCAATATAATCAATGCTCAGGTGGACAGTCGCAGGTGGGATTGACCATATGGGTAGGGTAGCAAAGCCCAAAACTCTCGAAAGAGCCCCTAGATACGAATACAATCCTATAAATATCTTCGGTGCTACTCAGTTATGACTAGGGGTCATCCCAATCAATAACCGCTCACACTGCCTCGTGCTTAACTCCCTTTTGAGAGGAGGATCCTGAGAAACACTAATTATAGCAAGGAATTTCACACTCTCACCTGGACAGACACATACATGTTGTTGTTTAGTGGTCTTGGAGAATTTACTCACTATGAACTATTCCAAGACCCTAAAACCTAATCTTGTTGGTGTACCCTATCAAAGAAAATAGTGTAATCCATTTTAACTAAGTGTTGATTTTATTTGGATTTATTACTCAAAAGAGGTATATGGTCGTGGAACCAATGGTGTTATGATGCAACATGAAGTAAAATGCACACCTAACAATCAATGCAAATGCATTGTGTCGAATGAAAAATATGGCATGCTACTACGTGAAATGCAAATTTTTTCTTCAAATGACAAATGCAATCATTCCTATATGAAATCCTGACTAATACTCTAAGGAAATATAGTGCAAGTACCATGTGAAATGTAAAGTGCAATGCATAATGATGCAAAGAAGCCAATATTTTTGGATTTTTGGAATAAAAATGAGATAATAAAGAAAAAGAATGATTCTACTAACCCAAGACTTGGCAAGAACAATCAAATAGCACTCACACAAAGTACTAAGGTAAAATAAATCTAATGCACTAATCCCAAAACAAAAAATTGAAAATGGAATGACAAGAACCTTCTTAAAAAATAAATTTACCCTAAAAAAGGTGTCTCTGGTTAGAAACAGAGGTGTATACTGACTCTAGCAGTATCAAACGAGACTCAGTAATCATCAAAATTCACCCAACAACAATATATCTTCATCTAGAATGAAAAACTAAAGGCATACCCGACTGTTCGCAGTAAACCTGCGTATGTATGCGGATATAGCAGTCAAAGCCGCGTGTATACGCGACTGTGAGTAAAAAAATCACGTACAAGAAGAGAAATGTATAAAAATAAAGGAAAACAGATGAATTGAGATAGAATTCACACCAATTCAGACACTACCAGGAACACATGCCCCCATACCCGACTCAGAAACAGAGAAATAAAATCAATTCAAGAACATTGAATGCCGATAAAAACCCCCAAAGGACAACTACTAGGAACTCCCCAGTTTAGTCGCCAATTCTGCTACTGAGAGAAATTATTATGGCTTGGGGTACCACAACAGACAACTTAACTCCATAAATCCATCCTTTCCTATATGTAAGAGAAACCAAACAACTAACACTAAAGGATATTGATTCATACCTTATTCCAGATGGTTGGTGTAGATCCCCGTTGAGATTTCCAACTTCATCTTGAATTTATAAATTGCTTCCTCAACATTCAATAAACAAGAAAAACATACTATATATAATTGTGTTAGCTCTACTCTAGCATATATAATAAATAACACATAATCATTTGAAATCATCCTTGGATAAAATATTCATTCAAACACACATTATTGGACAGGAAAAGATATTTCTATTAATATAAAATTAGAGATTACAATGATTACAACCTCTGTCAGCATGTCTGTGAATCAGATAAACTGAGTCCCCCACTAGGGCCTCCACCACTTCAATCCTCCATCTCTCGATAGCAAGCTCACTAGCAAAAGGCAAGCTTGGGAAGAACACGAAAGTGCTCCAAGGGACAAAGGGGATGCACACTCAAGCACAAGTTCTGGCAACAATGGACTATAGTTCTCTTGCTCTCAATTTCCCATATGCCTTCAATGTATCCAAAGGTTTCCTTATATAGCTCATCAATAGGGTAATGAAAGGTCAAATCCGAGCGATCTCAAGGAATATGGAAGGCCAGGAGACAAGTGAGTCGGATTCACATCAAGGAAAACTCCAAAAGAATTTGTATTTTTTCACATATCCTTATGTATGCGGTTTTAGAGGCCAAACCTGCATATATACAGAATAAAGGGTTTAAAAGTCGTGTATGGAAATTTAAGTATGTTTTTAGGGATGATCTAGGAAACATCAAAGGAAGAAAAATGGTCCATGGCATCTAAAGAGTCTACATAGGGACAGGGAAGGCCATAAAAGTGTGATTCACCATGTGTGGTAAAATCAGCTATAACAATATTGGTTAGAATACCCTATCTTGTGGGCTGGTCAGTTACTGTGTGAAGCTGAACCCGACTAACCCAATTTTTTCCCCTCAAATCAAAATGTAATGAAAGAGGGTCAATCCACTATTAATTGAATCTTGTTGATAGCATGAAGGTTGAGAACATATAATCAACGCCCCATAAAACTTCCTTGTTACCATTTCTTGTGCAAAGGACTTCCAATTGTTGGAGAAATTTTAGCACATTAAGGTTATAATTGAGGATAAATGCTACTTGTTCAAAGGTACATGAACAGGCCCTTTTAACACGGCTTAACACTATTTGAGGCATGCTTGATGGAGAATACATGCCTATACTTTCCATATATGCACAAAACTATAAGAAGAGAGGCTTTGTTGCTACTATAGGATAAGTAAATGAGGTTAATGTCTCCCTAAATTCATGAACATATACTAAAAATGGATTGAATGGGATTTGCATAGAGATTTTATATGGTTTGGATACTGATACCTTCAATTTCTGTCAAGCTGCGATGAGGGCCTTCCAATTGAATCTGAAAACCATTATGGCATTGGTGATATTTACTGGGTTTAGAGAATTTGAGCGAAAACAATGCAGAAAATGAAGAAGAGGATCCTTTGGGGGAGATGCATAGTTCGAATCATTGAGAGAATAGGAGGATAATTCAAGTTGGAACATTGATGAATCAAGGGATTTGGGCGTTGGCGAAGAAGAAAATTGTGATTTGAAAGCAGAGGAAAATGTGGAATCGAAGCATGATGGTTTGGATAATTATGAGTGTTTTGGGAATTAAGGTTGGGTGGATTTGTATTTGGGGATAAATAGTTTCCGTGAGAGGGTTGGTGGAAGCATTAGGTAGATTCCCTTTGACAACCTACTACTCTGTGGTCAATTGTGATGGCTCCTGCTCTATTGGGGATTATTTTTTTGGGGCATCACTAGTAACATGAATGCTAAAATGACAAGCAACTATGGCTATAGCTCTATGCTAATGATGAGGTGTCTTGAATTTAGCATTTTATTTATGTTTATGCCTTTTTTTTAATGTGCTTTGAGGCCTACATTCTCTATAATACCGCTTCTATTCGAATCAAAATGGAAAAGTGAAATTAATCAAGATTTAGTCAAACTTTTTAGTTTGTGTTTGAAAATTTGAGTCATGAAGTCTCTTAGTTCATTTAGGTTCTTGCTAGAAAATGTGCACCAAGGAGAAAATTAAAGTTGCAATTCTGAATTTTGTAAAATTGCATGACATTTGTATCAAGAAAAACATATTTGTAAATAGTTAGTACACCAAGATGATGGAATATATCTCGGGTGGAAGAGATGTGTAGAATTTGTATTTGCATATGGGATTTTTTTATTCATATCTGTAAATTTATAGATTCAGTGTTAAGATGGACCTATGTTATTTTATAGTCCAGTTTAGTTGGGGTGATCCTTTAACTCCATGTACACTTGCAACATCACATTGATTATATATGGTGCAATGGGTGCATGGGATATTGAGTATGGACATGAGCCCATATCCATCTTAACCTAGGAATGATTAGTCGAAGTTGAGAATGCATATTCGCCTCACCAGATTTGCATTCATGTCTTTGATTGACTATTGGAAATCTAATGATGATAGAAATACCAAGTGATGACCTTGAGTGTTTTGTGGTTTAAGGGGGAGAAAAGAGGAGGATCCTTCAATCACCTCCATATTTTTTTTTCTCCTCTCTAGATTATACTTACGGTACGTTAAATCTTCCACAATAAAAAAATCCAAATGAAAAAATTATAATTGAGAGTGCAATGAGAGTAATCCATTGTTGTCATCATGTACACTTAAAACATACTAATAAATACATGACATTATTTGCTTTAATGGATTGCTAACCTACCAAATATATTTATTACTAAAATGCCTCATGAATGTCACTTAAGTTCATCATCAAAAAACAAATTCTCACCAATTTTCATTATTCCATCCCTAAATCTATAATTCGGAGAGGAATATTTTAATTAATTTTCCTATATATGTTTGAGTTTTTGTTTTTTTCATTTCTAAATTTAATTCAAGACTATGTAAACATGAAATAAATATACATTTTAAACTTGTTTGGTATATATTATAAATAATTATATTTGATTTTAATTTTTTTAATAAAAACATAATTACATAAGCTATTAATAAATATTTAACCTCTTATCTTACATGGTAGTGAAGAAAAAAATGTTAATTTTACAGACATACAACATATTTGGTGTGCATTGATTGTCAAATTGGATCTTGGCAGATCAAAAACAAACATTTCTGTTCACCAAATATATCATGTTAAAATTTGGACTTATCTTGAGAAAAAATTGAAGAAATTCCTCAATCTCGGACAAGACACATCTCCATCCGAGCCAAGGTGGTCAGTTCTCTCTACGCATGCACCCTGCATATCCCACATTGATTGTGTTGGTCTCGAGACCTACATGAATCTGATGTGGGTATTTTCCATATTTATACCTATAGCATCGATTAAACCTGCACGATCGAGCTGACAGATGGGGTCATGGGCATCTGTGTCTCCAGAAGGTCAAATGTAGATGCTTCGATCACTAGCACAGGCACTCAGTCTGGTAAGTAACAGTTTTCTATGCCCATTGTGTATAATATGTCATGGGTGTCATGCAATTTTTGAATTTATTGGATGAAATTATCACAAGGGTAGTGTTGATCTCGGTTAAACAGAGGAAACCCATAAGGGGTTTGTTCTTAAACTTGTAATTGCAATTGAATTTCTGGTTTTTGAATTTCTCACCAATTTTCATTATTCTGTCCCTAAATCTATAATTTAGAGAGGAATATTTTAATTAATTTTCTTATATATGTTTGAGATTTTGTTTTTTTGCATTTCTAAATTTAATTGATATATGTCAAACCTGCCAAAACCCAGAGAAATATTGAGCATTCCAAGAAGTGACCATTGAAGTAGTGCCAAAATGGTTCAGCATATTTTGATGTGCCCCCTTCCCACTGGTCTGTTCCTTGCTTCCACTCATTGAGGTAGTTTTCATGTTAATCATTTATTTGGGGTTTGGGAATTGTAGAGGTTATTAAACACCAACTAACTTTAGGCCTTAGGATATGTCATAGTCCATAAAATTATGGATGTTTTCATCATTTGAATTCATGCTTATATGCAGCCTGCAAATTCAAGCTTTGAGTGTTTGAAGTGTGGGAATTCATGGTATGCATCCAGAGATTCAATATCTTCCATGAATCTCTTCCTTGATGATAGAATTTGTAAACCCTACCAATCTTGTTGGAACAACACCAGTGACAACTGAAAAAATTGAAGAAGTGGAAAAAGAAATGGTGAGCCCTCGCAAATTAGACAAGACAACAAATGGAGACTCTATATAGAAGGAAATACCAGCAGCACCACCCATTCAAGGTCCTCAAAATGCTTCCGATGATGTTGCACAAGTACCTCCTGATTCAAACCCTATATAGAACTAACTCAATATTTACAAAGGGCACACACCAAATACATTCGATGCATTGTAGAAAGGGTGGTTTGTGAAAATGTAAAGATGGGTAGGATATTGTTGTATATTCTTGTATCATCTGAGTCATGAAAGACTATAGTTTCAACACTACAACATCCTGAGTTGTTTTGTGTCACACTTTAGGAAGATGCGTAGAAACAAATTTGGGGCATTTTGCTGCAGATATTGTAACATGTTATTATTGAAAATCAATTACTAGATCTTTTAATTCCAAATATAACAATTAGATTGCAAAATCGAAATAGATACATGGTGTACAAGGAAAGATTGCATTCAATTTATTCTTAGTAATTACAAGATCAGATGATTATTATAGGAATTCATGCACATTGCTGGAAAAAGAAAAATCCTTGGATGAATTTGATATTATATAATGGATGGTGTTCTAGAACTATAGCTTTGAGACATTTGAGATTTTTTGTATGTACATTGTGTGCATGACATCGGTTACTATATGGATAGGCTTTTCAGTAGTTTGTCCATGTATTTTTGTCTGGTGGTTGTCCTATTTCACTGTTGTGTACAACCACACATTGTTCTAGTGTTATGTAGAACTGTTATTGGTTTCTTTGCAGTAGTGTGTGGTTGTAAAAAAAGATTCCAAGGGAATTCGATTCCTAGGACTCATTTCCTTAATTGGAAAAATATTTTTCATCGAATTATCAATAGTTATCTATAGTATATGCACTTAACTGTGGAAATGAGAGTCTGAAGGGAATTAATTTGGTGAGGACTATGTGGAAGAAAACATCAATAGCCTTATAGATGAGGAAAGGAACATACAGTTCCCTTTTCTTTATCTATTAACTATTTACAGTCCACCAGTAATTATGGGGCCCATGTTTAACATGCGTATGATGTTTCAGTGCTTGGATTGAGCTCATGGGTAGTGGTTATAACCAAAGTAGGAAATGGGTTCATGTAATAGTCTGTTATAGTAAATTTTGTTTATTTATTTCTCTTTATTAGAATTTGAAGTTCAATAATATGCTTTTTTTTCCAAGAAAAATTTTGTATTTGATATTTCAAGAGTGAAAGGGTGAAAACACGAAGTTGGGAAACAATTCCATGAAAAATATTTTTTTTGTATAATTTCCAATTTCTCCACCGAGAAAAAAGTCAAGAATTTTTTTTGGCCGAGAGTTGTTATATTTCTCAGACAAGAAATTAACCACGGTTAACATTCTCTCGTCCGAGAGTTGTTCCATAGTTGGATAATGTTTCGTCCGAGAGTTTTAAACCTTCTCGTCTGAGAGTATTGGCATAATTTTTACATTAAACTCTAGGAATGGTTTCTTGACCGAGAGATTATATTCCTTTTTAACTCTCAGTCGAGAAATGTTTAACTATATAAATCCAAACCTCTTCCTCGCCTAGTCGACCATTGTCATAATTTTCCTGGTTTTTCACTCTCAAGATTTCACCACGAAAACCAAGCCATTGCTTTTCACGCTTGGTTATTAGCTTTTCCAGAATCTACATAGTCCATCCTCTCCATTTCACTTGTTTTTTGGTCAGGGTAAGAGGTTTTTGGGCTTCTGCTTAGTCCACCATCGCACCATTTGACGTTTTTTGGTCAGGCAGGGTAACAGTTTTTCATGCTTGGTAAGGCCTTTTCGGGATTGCAAATAGAGTTTGGGCACCTATTTCATGTTCCGTTTCAGTCGACCATCATCATCATTCCAATTCACACCAGGGCGAAGGGGTTTCCACTCAATTAGGTTAGAATTTAATATCCTGGTACACGCATTTTTTCATTCTTTACATCCGAAGATACATGCTACATTTATTTCCTGAAATTACCAGTTCTCAATTCGTCATGTTCAGACTCTCTATCTTCTGGTTATGCCACCATTTATGTATTGAATTTACCATCTCTTGGGGGAGCAGTATAAGTGTTAACAAAAACACACCCAAGCCATCAGAATACAGCTGCAAAATTCTAGTTTAAATCATAATTTAGAGGGTTTAAATATCAATTTTAACAATATGGGTTATCTGTGTGGTTTTAAAAACAAGGATTTAGTCTAGAATAGGCACTTAAAAGTGATAACGTTGCAAATTGACGATAATAGCAATTTCCCAGTAAAAAATTGGCCGATTTTTATCTAAAATCGACTGGAAAAGCGGGGTGTTTTGGTTATCTTTTATCCTACGCATCCCGTCTAGTATATTTAGTATGAGTTTACTACCCAACTGTAGTGTGATAATGTCCAGCTGTAGGGTTTGCACCTAGCCTATATATATCCCTGTTTGTGCTCTTAAACTTTTCTTTCCTATTGTGGCACTGTGAGATGCTGAAGTGTGGAACTGTGAGGTGCTGAGGTGTTCTATTTAGTTATGAGAGCCCACATATTGAAACGCTTGCTACCGGAGTCTAGATCTGGCCCAAATTTGAGGCATGCTCTCTAACCACCTATGAATCAGGGGCATGGGTCCCTTTAATAAACAAAATCATGAGTGATAGAAGTATTTTCCATTGGGAAGCCATCATTTATTACTCTTTGACAGAAGCCATCAAAGCTGCAAAAGAGACCAAACTTGGTAAGTAGCCTAAGTTTTACATTAGTGCCTACTTGATGGACATGATCTATGCTACCAATGAATTTACCAGAATGGACTTTGAGACATGTTGTTTCCATACGAGCATATCGATTAAGACATCTTACTGACAGACGATGAGAGCTCTTGGGCCCTGCTAGGAATTGATTTGGTATTTGATAACAAACCTATAATTAGCTTAAATAAATAAACCATGACCGAGCAATCAGTCAGTTGAGAGGGCGAGCATATCTAGTCGAGAGGGTTGAGTAGTGATACATACGTCAGCCAAGGTTACCTCTTCAATGAACCCTATGATTAAATGTGCCTTTTGGATAGGAGTGCTTTGACTAGATGTAGCAGGTGCCATAGATGTAAATAAGGAGGTTAAAAAGGAAGGGGACTAGTCAGATAACAACATGGCTAATGAACTAGCAATAAATGACTAGCTATGATGAGTAAATAAATTTTATATATGCTTAGGCCAGCATTCTTAGGATGGAGATGGCCCTTGTTATTTTCTTATCATTGTTGTTTCTCACACTAATCCCTATGATAAGCCATACGCTACTCTATGTTGTGGTCATAAACCTAGTGGTATTCATATAATTTGTTAGGCTGACATCTAGGATGGTTCTAAGCACATTTGTGTTTATCCTACTATGGAGGAGTGAAAGTGTCTATAAGTGGTGTAGTAGCAATGGGAGGAGCAACAATGGGTATTGGTGATGTATAAGGCTATTAGGTTTGGTGGTTATGCTGTAATATCTATATGGGTGGTTGTTATTGTTAAGGAGGCTAGGCTGGGGAATCCTATGGCTATATAGTAGATGATACAATTCCAATATGGGCTCAGTGTCTCGGGCATAGCTGGTAGGAAATAGAGCTAGTGGAAGAGGTACCTTACCCCCTTTCACCATAAATTCTACCCCTCAAAACTAGTCACTTTTGATTGAGTTTGTGCACGCAGGCTTGACTGAGAAGGAGAGGAATTTACTTTATTTCATCAAAGAATACTTTATTTAGGATGAGTAATTCCTTATGAGGAGGTCTTATGAACTGAAGCTGGTTCCTAAGAGTTTTATTTTTTCCCTTTCCTACAAAGGAGTGAGCAACCAGCCCTTGTTTTACCTTGGTCAGGTCATTCACCATAGATTTTAACAACTTGTTCACTTCCTCCATGCTCATAGGATTCCTGTATAAAGGTCACTAGTATAGTGGGTTATTAATAGTCCCCCACCCCCCCATACATAGGTGTTCTTGGGCTAAGATAATAGCACCACTCCATCCATTCCATCGTCCTAGGTTGAAGATATAAACCTTGGGTATAGGTTGTTGAATCCTACTAGCCTGCCCCCAATAATTTAAAGTCTAGTGACTATGAAGCTCTTCCATAGAATGTGACTAGGGGAGATAAATATATCCTATTATATTGTGGTACCTATGATTTGGATTCCTGACTTTAAGTAAGTGGTTGTTGTGGAAATTTTAGTTTTCCTTAAGTTGATGGTTGAATTCCATGTTGTATGCCAATGTTTCAATTATCATTTGGAGAGGTATCCATGCACAACCTAGAGAACCAATCTTATTTCATAAAGTTTACTTTAATATAATTACGTTGAATCTATCCAAGTGAAACTATGCCAGTACTAAAGTGGAAGGCCTAGCCATGGTATACATGCTCCATATGTTTGATCATTATTTGTTAGGTGGGTATTTTAAATTCTTCATAGATCATTGAACTATGAAGTCAATAAAACTATGTTGGGAGGTCATATGTAAATATGGTGACTCTTATTTGCATAATTTGTCTTTGAGGTTAACTATCTCTATCTACAACATCATAGATAAGCACCAGTAAGAACTACTGTAAACACACTATTTCAATAAGTAGAACATGAACACCATAAATTAATGGGAATAAGAAGAAGCATCAAGCTATTATGAGTATAGAGCTTACTAATAATACTTACAGTAAATTTATTAGCTATGTAATATCCATAATGTATGAGCATATTGTACAATGATCTAAATATCTTTACTAGAAGAACCCTAGTTATATCGGTATTCTATGTAAGTTCTTATTAGAAATACAAAGCATAGTTTTTGAGGCTGATCCGGACTAGGTATGTCCCTTCGTGTCCACCATATTTTTTAGGCTGATCTGGACTAGGTATGTCCTTTCATGTCCACCATATTTTTGAGGCTTATATGGATCATATCCAATATTAGATGCTTACTAGAACTACTCAGTAAGATTGAAAATAGCAATTATAGGTGGAAGACTGTAATATCACAAACTGGATCTGGTATAGATTATAGATAATTTGACATTATGACTCTTGACACTTCTATGATCAATACATTCCTTAACCTCTTTTTTGTTTGTAAATGAGGGTGTAATGATTGAATAGGGTTTATTATTAGGAACTTTCACAACACAATTCAAAGTTCCTTAGCATACTAGACTTGTTGATATCTGTACTCAGTAATGATCCAATATCATAATTAACCCAGATATTCATAAAAATTGTAATATATATCCATAAATAATAGCAGCATAGAAATAATGTAGATACAGCAAATTATCAGATCTGATCTGAGAAGTACCTTGGACAACAATAACTGAGATGTCAGTCTTTTAAGGATTAACATAGTTGAATTGTAGATGATTGTACAAATGCTTTTAGTGATAAAAGTGATTCCCAAAGTATGAAGATAATGACTGCCTAAGAATGCCCCATCTATGCAAATAATTAATTTCCAAGATTGATGGTTCACACCATCTCAAATAGTGATAAGGGTGGATCTCTTGATGGATGTAGTAACTTTATATAAACACGTAGATTTATGAATATGCTTCAACGAAATGGAATATTTGAGCATCACGCTCATCTAGGAGCACCTTCCATGTGTTGATCCCTTCATCTTATGTGCATGTAGATCTTAAATAATAATGGAAAGTCAATATCTGAGGGTTGTAGGAGTTTGATGTGTAAATGCAGATGATGAATAGGCCCCAATGGAAGTGGGTTTACTTGAGAGCTATGCCCATTGGAGGAAGGGAATCCAGATAGACTAATGACTCCTCTCTTTAGTGTATGCAACCCTTAAATATGTGAACATGATATATTTATTACTCGATCCCTCTTTTCTAGGGAAATTTAATTGAGCCTTCTTTGCATTATTTCCTTCCTGTAGAGATCACGCTTATTAAACAGGCTGATTTCTCTTGTGATAATCCTCTGCTCACTGGTAATTTGTTGCCAATAGAATGAACCCTTGACCATAGTAAATCAATGCCCTATGCTTTTGAGGAGGAATGGATGGAGATAATCACTATTTCAGTGTACAATTCAGTTGTAGCAGTATAGAGGAAGATTGTTTCTCAGAACTTGGTGAAGACCCCCCTTTCTCAACAATGATAGGATCGCTACCATGATTAATGAAAAAATACACCAAACTATAAACTTTAAGGAATCTCCAACAATTCCCTAAATGTTAGAATAATCAACCCATAGTTACCTACCTTAGACATTAATTTTAATTAATTTTGTCTTATTACCTAGTTTCCTAGATTCCACTCTATGCTAGTTGTCTTCTACAAGTCCTAGAAGTCAACACATGCTAAAACTGAGTCATGGAGTGCTTGGGGAACATCCTGGAAACCATATTTAGCATGTCTTCTTTATTCCAGATCCTCCAAAGTGCATATCTACTTTTTCTGAAAAGCTACATGTTTTATTGAGATTTAAGGCAAAAGCAAAAGCTAGACTAGGTGTAGTTGACTTGTTTTTTGCCCACATCATCCTCCCTCCTTTTATCCTAATAAAATAATGTATGAGTTTTATTTCCATCCCTCTTTAGGTTTCCTACTTTACTTATCCAATTCGTGAGCATATTGGTGGATTTGGAAACTGCTTTATGCACCTATAGGGGATTTGACTAGATTTAGTAAGCCTGCTTTTTGACCTTTTTGAATGGAATCCTTATGCATTTGAATCTCTCATGTAATTATATATTACAGAAGACTATTACTTCATAAGGTTGGATATAGTACACTTATTGAATACAGATTGGTGTTATGCTCCAATTTCAGTCTCCTTTGGTGTTAATTTTGGATGTTTGATTAGCAATTTTGTGAGTGTAATTGTTCTATCTCTTGTGTTCAATTTCCACATGGTATCAAAGCCTTTGTAGATTGATTTATATCCTTTCTTATTGCTATTTTAGGTTCTACATCTTGACTAGGAGCACATTCTGCTGACTGGAGGGCACAGTTTCTGAGCTATGGACCAATCTCGGAAGATCATCTTGACTCCATTCAATTTATTTGAGTGGAAAGCTGAGATGGAGATACTATTGAGAGAGAAACATATATATAGAGTTACTATGGCAACAAAAGGAGATCCCAATGCAGCTACAGAGAAAATTAAATGGCACAATAGGAGGGATGAAGCCTATGGTCTTTTGTGTCTGAGCATTTCAAGAGACCTCCTCTTCCATCTTGATGGATTGAAATCACCTAATGAAGTGTGGAAGAATATAGAATATATTTTTGGAAAGACAGATGAGATGAGAGGACATAAAATCAAGAATGAGCTGATCTCATTGATTCCCAGTAGCTTCGAATCATTGCAACTCTACTTTTCCAAGTTTAAGGCCCTTTTTTTGCAGTTGAAACAGTGTGGAATCGAAAAGAAGGAAGAAAAAATAGTTTTGGCCATACTTTCTAAGTTTGGTCTTGACTATTTAGCATTTTTTTTTACCTTCCCTGCCACCAAGTTGACAGCTCGAGCTTGGAAGATGCCTAAGCTTACAGAGTTCATGGAATCCCTCACACAAGAACAAGATAAGTTGGTGATGATGGGAACCATCAAACCTTCCAAATACCAAGCTTTGGTTTCCAGAGATTCAAGGGTGGATTCAAAAAGCAAGAAAAAATCTAAAAATACACCTGAGCAAAAGAGAGAGAATAACAAGTCTCAAGAGGATCCCCAAGGTTCCAAGAATAACTCCCATAAGAAGAAGAATGAAGGAGAAATGAGCAACTGCACATACTATAGTAAGGGATATCATCCTAAGAGCTCTTGTATGAAAAAGCAAATTGACATGTTGACACAACTCCTGGAGAAGAATAACGTCTCCCTTCATGATTGCTCAAAGAAGAGGGGAGAAGGATTAAATTCAGAGGATAGAGAGAGAGTACATGCCTTGGTTGACGACACATCAAGCTCACCTATATTAATCATAGACTCTGGAGCTTCTACACATATGGTTTCAACAAAAGAGATATTCTCCTCCCTTGACATGTTGAAAGGTCCACCAATAGTTTTGGGAGACGACTCTCTCATTGACAGTTTGGGAAAGGGAAAGATTGATCTTGACCATGGTAAGTTCAATAATGTGTTGTATGTTCTAGTTCTTGCCTCTAATATCTTGTTAGTGTATCAAATGAATCATACTAGGTCTCCAAAGACGGTCATCTTCTCCCTTGATGATGTTGAAATCACTGAGATTTCGAATGGTAAAGTAATAGAAAAATGTGTTGTAGATCACACTTCGAAGGTATACAAGTTTTCCTATTTTCTACCCTACTCAAACCCCTATGCTCTTCTGATTCATGCTAATGAAGAAAGAAAGCTTTGGCATGAAATATTTCTCCATCTTAAGTACAATTATCTTTCTGATTTGAGTGAAAAATATATGGTCATAGGGTTACGAAAGATCAAGTTTTCTAAGGGAGTATGTCAAGGTTGTATCCTAGGAAAACACCCAGAACACAAGTATGAGAAATCTAGTCATGAGAGAACCTTTGCACTTGTTGAGCTGATCCATAGTGACATTGCTGGTCCATTCCCTCATATTTCCATGATTCAATCCAAATATGCACTGACCTTCATAGATGACTTTTCCAGGTATTGTTGGGTTTACTTCCTAAAGCATAAGTTTGAAGTTTTTGACCTCTTTTGTCACATGCCCCAATTTTGCAAAAATAATATTATCATATTTGATTTTTTTTCAAGACAATATGTTAAATTTTATGCTAAGTTGTAATTGATGACTCAGTAGAGTCAAAGATGTTGAATGTAATTCTAAATAATTTAATTATAAATAAATAAAAGTGGAGACAACAGCTTGGGAGAGCTATTAAAAGAGTGTTTACTGGTTAAGTTGGTGGAGGAGACTGGGTGGAGAGCAAATAGACAAGTGGCAGCATCCTCAAACACATCCAATGTTGCAGGTGGCAACCTCCCTACATTTGGGGTCATGATTCCCCAAGAAAGTGGGATCAGAGCAGGAGGCTCAATTAATGACAACTAACCCAAAAAGACCTCAGAAATCTTAATAAAAATGCCCATTGAAGAGAGCTGAGGATGCTCATTTTCCAAGAAGAAAATCATTTATATGAATGTACTTCAAAGGATTTCTTTGGGAAGGGAATTTGTGGAAGGTGTTTGAGGGGTAAACTGCAGAAAGTGATCTAGTGCATCTTTTCAGCTAAAGGATCTTATTGCTAAGTGCAGAGTGATTGGACTAGTATTTGTGTGGAAATTAAGGCCAGCAATAGATTAATTTTACTCACAACAATTATCAATTGATCATGCAAAATTGCTAACAAAAGAGAGACTGAATATGGAGCTGTAACACTAAATTGTATTAAATGAGTGTACAATAGCCAACCCTGTAATAACATAGGTTGCTGAATAAATAGAATACATCAAGAAATCGAATGCATGAGGAGGCATCCAAATCTAGCATAAAGCAGGCTTACCAAAAATAAGCAAATCCCCCATAGGTGTAAAAAGCTGATCCCAAATCTGTCATGGAGCTCACGAATTGGAAAAAAGGAATAGGCAAGCTAAAGAGTGGTGGAATGGAAGCTCATACATGCTTTTGCATGGACAAAAGAGAGGAGGATGTGTAGGACAAAAAACAAGTCAACCTCACCTAGTCTAGCTTTTCCTTTTTCCTTAAAACACTGAAAAAGCAGGCAATAAAGCAGAAAAAAGTAGAAGGGCGCCTAGGAGGCCAGGAATAAAGTAGAATTGATTCCTTTAGCTCTCCCATATACTACATGAGTCAAATGTGGCAAGTTTGACCTCTATGTATAGGCAAATAGCAACTTGCACAAGGTGGGACACATGAACTAGGCAAATAAGAAAAAAATAAATGAATTAATGTCTAAGTGGGTAAACTATGGGTTGATTATTCTAACAACCCCCCTTAAGCCTGACTTATGAGTAATATATCAGAAAATTATAGGGCCTAGCAACAAGGCTTAGTCACCCTTTACATACTGCAAATCCATTTAAACAAGGAAAGAGGCAAAACCAACTTGGGAAAATCCTCCCTTAAACATGGACTGTAAACAAAATTGTAGAATCTTGTCTTCACTCATGCTTTCACAGCATGATCAGCAATCCCCAGTAGTGATTTGAGATTTCTGAAGGTCTTCTCACAAAATTCTTTGGTGAAGATATCAGCTACTTGTTCTGAAGATGAACAGAAGAGTAGGTGAATGTTGCCATCATGCACAAGTTCTCTGATGTAGTGCGTATGGATCTCAATGTGTCTGGTTCTCTGCTTCTGAACTGGATCCTTGCAGATTCGAATGGTACTCTGGTTATCATAGTATATGGTATTTGAGTACTCAGGTTCGAAACCACACTCTCCAAGTAAACCCTGCAACCATAAACATTGAGTTGTTGCATTAACAACTCCTCTGTACTCTGCTTCTGTAGATGAGAGTGCAATGGCACTCTGTTTCTTGCTTGACCAGTTGATTGGCCTTTATGCAAGCATGAACACATATCCTGATGTGGAATTTCTGTATGTGCTATCACCTTCTAAATCACTGTCAGTAAATCCAATCAATTCAAGATCAGATTTTGCTTTATAGAAGATCCCATGTGTCCTTGTTCCCTGAACAAAGTTAAGGATCCTTTTGGCTGCTTTCCAATGGATATCTTGAGGCTGATCCATGAATATAGAAGCCACACTTACTGCATAACAAATATCAGGTCGAGTATGTGTCAAATACAACAAACAGCCAATCAATTGCC
This sequence comes from Pseudotsuga menziesii, assembly GCA_001517045.1. Taxonomy (NCBI): domain Eukaryota; kingdom Viridiplantae; phylum Streptophyta; class Pinopsida; order Pinales; family Pinaceae; genus Pseudotsuga; species Pseudotsuga menziesii. Next base: position 19,229 of record LPNX010735048.1, read on the forward strand.
TATACAGTGTATTGTTTACCATCGGTGAAGAATCAGCTTCTTCCAGCTTCACTCCTGAAAGGAAAGGAGTTTTGCTTGCTTTTCAATCCTTCATTTTGAATTTGTTCAGCAAGTCCAAGGAATATTTGGACTGGTGCACCTTGATTCCAGCTTTGGTTTGAGAGATCTCAAGCCCCAAAAATTGACTTAAGAGCCCCAAATCTGTCATGGAGAAGGCTTGGTTCATAGCTCCTTTTAAGGAAGCAATCTCAGCCTGTGAGATTCCTATAATGAGGAGGTCATCAAAATATGACACAATTATCATTAATGAACCATTAACTAACTTCAAATAGACATTTGGATCTGATTTGCACCGAACAAAATTCAGTGATAGCAAGAAGCTATCAATCTTGGCATACCAAGCCCTGGGGGCTTGCTTTAGCCCATACAATGACTTTCTCAACCTGCACACAAGAGAAGGGTTAGTAGCAAAACCTTGAGGTTGCTGCATATATATCTCCTCAATGAGATCTCCATTCAGGAAGGCACACTTTACATCCATGTGATGTACCTCCCATTTCCTTGAGGCTGCAATGGCTAGAGCTAGCCTGATGGAGTCTTGCCACTGGGGCAAAGGTCTCATTGTAATCTATGCCATGAACCTATGAGTATCCTTTGGCTACCAATATGGCCTTGTAATTTAGTGGTGAACCATCAGCAGCAAATTTGGTCTTATAGACCCACTTACACTGTACTAGTTTTCTCCCTGGGGGAAGATCCACTAGCTCCCATGTGTTGCTCTTCTGGAGTGAGCTGAACTCCTCCTTCATGGCTGTTTTCCATATTAGATCTCCTACTGCTTATTAATATGTTTGAGGATCAGACTCCACCATCAAATAGCATTTTTCAGCAAACATAGGATCCTTCATGCACAGACCACTCTCAAATTGAGATCTAGTCCTCCTTGGGTCATTGGGATCCCCAGCTAGCTCACCTGATACATGTAGTGTCTTGGCTGCCCATTTTGGCCTTATGGGGCTGTTAGGGTCTACAATAAACTCATCTCCATCATAAAAATTAGAATCAGCATGTTCAACAAACTCTTTACTTACTTCTTGAGGTTCAGGTGGTGAAGAGGCTTCACCAACTTCCACTTCTGCAAGGAGTTCTTCTTCAAA
>LPNX010735048.1:21619-179804 GCA_001517045.1 Pseudotsuga menziesii
GAGCTGATATTCTTTCTTTTCAATACCACACTGTTTCAGCTGCAAAACTAGTGCTTTGAACTTGGAGAAATATAGCTGCAGGGATTCAAAGCTTGTTGGACTCAGAGAAATCATCTCATTCTCGATTTGATGTCCCCTCATCTCATCTGTCTTTCCAAAAAGATCAGCAAGATTCTCCCATACTTCATTCGGTGATGTCAATCCATCGAGATGGAAAAGGAGGTCTCTGGAAATACTCAGGCACAGGAGGCCATAAGCCTCATCCCTCCTGTTGTGCCATTTTATCTTCTCTGCAGTTGCATTGGGCTCTGCTTCTGTTGCCATAGTCACCCTATAGATTCCTTTCACTCTCAATAGTATCTCCATCTCTTCTTTCCATTCAAAGAAATTCAAGGGAGTCAAGATAGTTTTCTGTGATTGATCCATAGCTCTAGAAAATCTGTCCCGGCTGTCAGTAGAAGGCTCCCAGTCTTGATGTTGAACCTGCAAAACAATTTTTGAAGGAGAGAAACAACCTACAATGGCTCTGATACCATGTGGAAATTAAGGCCAGCAATAGATTAATTTTACTCACAACAATTATCAATTGATCATGCAAAATTGCTAACAAAAGAGAGACTAAATATGGAGCTGTAACACTAAATTGTATTAACTGAGTGTACAATAGCCAACCCTGTAATAAAATAGGTTGATTAATAAATAGAATACATCGAGAAATATAATGCATGAGGAGGCATCCAAATATAGCATAAAGCAGGCTTACCAAAAATAAGCAAATCCCCCATAGGTGTAAAAAGCTGATCCCAAATCTGTCATGGAGCTCACGAATTGGCAAAAAGACATAGGAAAGATAAAGAGTGGTGGAATGGCAGATCATACATGCTTTTGCATGGATAAAAGAGAGGAGGATGTGTAGGACAAAAAACAAGTCAACCTCACCTAGTCTAGCTTTTCCTTTTTCCTTAAAACACTGAAAAAGCAGGCAATAAAGCAGAAAAAAGAAGAAGGGCACCTAGGAGGCCAGGAATAAAGTAGAATTGATTCCTTTATCTCTCCCATGCACTACATGAGTCAAATTTGGCAAGTTTTACCTCTATGGATAGGCAAATAGCAACTTGCACAAGGTGGGACACATGAACTGGGCAAATAAGACAAAAATAAATGAATTAATGTCTAAGTGGGTAAAATATGGGTTGATTATTCTAACAATTTGGTTGCTGCTCCACCAGTTCTCAGCCAAGCATACCAGGAACAGGCTCGGGGGTCCTAAGGAGACACTGTTTGAGTGCTATCTAGGGGTTGGTAGGGAGGAACGACCTCCCAACACTATTGTTTTCTAGCTTAAACAGGTTCCACAGTCTTTTATTTTACTGTGTTTAAAATTTTATATGTGAAACTAAATTATTAATGGATGATTAAATGTTTAGTAGTGAACTGATAGAGATTGTAATCCTTAAGTTATTTGAAATGTTGAATTTGTAATTGATGAAAAACAATCCTACCTGTGTTTTTCCTTGTCTAGAATGGACCAGACCATACTCTAGCACAGGCAGTATATTTTAAAATAAATGAAGGATAAGAAAGAAATATGAAATGAAAATAGTTATTATGTATTTCGGAGTATTGGAATCAATCATTTTTGTAGATAGTTGTTTTCAGAAAAGAATATTAATCTTGCTAGTTAAGTTTATTGTTTAAACTAGACTGTGTAATAAGAATGCTAGAAAAGAAATATCCATAATATTTTTACTGATAGCAATGTATTATATTCACGAGTTGTTCAAGTAGATAATTTGTTTTTTTTACACGGTACTTCCTTTTGTAAACTATACTTTTAACCTGTAACAGAGGAAATAGAAACAACTCAAATATAATGCTTATCTTATCATGTTAAGCAAAGAATTAAGTATGGTTCTGGTAGTTTATTTCTTTTACTCATATTAATAACTAACTAAACCTGCAACTATTCAAACCCAGGTAGGGTTTAGTAACATAACTAAATTCTAAAGACAAATTAATTTAAAGATAAAGAATATCTTAACAAAGAATTATTTAGCTCTAACAACATTTTTATATAATCAAAACAACTAAGATACAATAGTAATTTTGTTGAAATATTGTAACTTCAAAGAATATTCTATATGTATCTTTTGTGGTCCCCGATGGTCCTACCGGGAGAACCACTTGTATTATCTTGTACCCCGATGATTCTAATTAGAAGAACTAATAAGAGTCATGAGGTTGTCCCCTCTAATTGTAAAGGTGGGTCATTAGCACCCCAGTGTGGTTAATTGAGCCTACATGTGTAACTCGAGCCTACATGATTAACTCGAACCTACATGTCAGATGTTTTAATTGAAGTGAAGGGATGAATATAAATAGAGGTGTATCTCTCCTCATTTGAACACACACTCTCACTTGTGTAGCGCATTAGTGGAGAAGAGAAGTAGCTGGAGAAGGAGGAGGATCAAGATTTGATCTCCTTGTTGGTTTTATCTTTTTTTTTTTGAGGCATCTATATTGAGGAAGCTTTTGCTTGGTTTTTCCCTTTAGGGTTTTCCCAGGATAAATCTTTGTGTTCTCCTTTTGTATGGTTGTGCTTGTCTATCTTTCAGTGATCCTGTTTATATGCTTTTGTTATGAAATCGAAATGAAATACTAATGATCTAGCTTAGCATATGAAAATTTAACATGGTATCAGAGCCACCCTGAAAGAAGACATTGTGCAGCTAAAGAATATAGGGATTCTTATTTTTTGGGTCTCTATCCATGATCAATCTACAAAATAAGGATAGACTGACTCTCCATTGAAGGGTGCATCTTTCTGTCGAAGCGGAATTTGATTCCGAGCATTTTCAGTTTTGGTGCGGAAAATTAGGGCTTTCTACAGAAGAAGATTTTTTGAGTGAGCCCAGTATAGGATTGTTATCCTCATCAAAATCGAATTTTAGAGACCTAGATCAAGAAATTTGGCTGGGTGAAACTCCAGGAAAGTCAAACCCTAGTTTGACCCCGATCTGGAAAAAACCCTAAATACTAAAAATACTAAGTTTTGGTACATTCGCTATATCCTAATATTGGAGAAGGATCAGGAGTTTAAAATTTTAGAGGCTGAATATAAAATCCTTATTTACACTGTGTCCAAAATTCAGCCTCCGATTCACTATATTCTGGGAGATATGATCCCTCCAAGTTAGGGTTCCAGACTCTTCCAGAATTTATCCCTAAACAGGACACCTGGGGAGAATTGCTGTAGCGTGGGATACAGAGGTCCAAATGGAATTCCTGAAGCTGTTCCAGAAATAAAACAGACTTTAATTTCTATGGTCCAAATTTCTGAACTGGAAGATGAACCAGTGACATGTGGCATGTCGTACAACTTCACTGTTCTGAACAGTCCTGTAACAGGTCACCTTGGGAAAATAATCATAAATCCCAATTGGTGAAACCAATTATAATGAAACCTATGGTTTTGGATCAGGGACATGTGAGGTTACCTCAGTACAAAATTTCATACATAGAGGATCAATAATTTCGTAGATATCATAGAAACAGTAATAGGCATTTCTGTAGAAGAAATTGGAAAACTAGGGCTTCTTGTTCCGGGAGCTTCCGTCCACTATTTTCAAAAAAGGAGTACATTCGACAGATCCATTTGAAGATATCTATATTTATATCCAATAAAATATGAAATATTCAAAGTTTTGAAACTTAGGTTTTCTCTGACAAACCCTAGATCAGCCAGCTCCGGAAGCAAGACGAACACCTCAAATCTGTAAGATCTAATCTTTTGCTATTTGCATTTGAGGCTCTCATTTCAAAGTGATCTATCACATCAGCTTGATGATAAGCTTGGTGAAGTTGAAAAATTCCAAGAATGGAAGTATTTGATCTCTCTGAAGAAAATGAATTGGACACCTACATGAGTAAAGAGGTTCCAGTTCCAAAGGGAGATGAGGCTCAAAGCCTTACACAAGAAGAACTTGGTCAAGGCTAAGAAGATCATTGCTGATTCAATTACGGATCAACTTGGATCACAAGTGTCTTCCCTAAAGACACCAAAGATGTTTAATTCATTGACCAAGCTATCTGAAGGGAAGAACATAAATCAGAATATGGCTTTGGGAAAACAGTTGAAGAATGTGAAGATCCAGAATGCATAACATCTTGAAGCGGTAGAAGAAGAAGCTTGTCTCATAAGAAGAGAAGAAGAAAGATGGGAGCAAATTGAAGATCAAGATCTCACCATTCAAAGAAGATCCCTCAAGTGATGAGGAATATGAAGAACTCAATTCTTGACAAACCTCTTATCCATCTTATCATTTGGATAAGAAATGATGATTTCATGGATGAAGAAGATGATGAAGCAGAATGATCAAGAAGGAGTCTACCCATGAAACAAACAAAAGATAAGTATTCAATTGTCATTTAATGATATTGTTTTGTTATGCATTTGATTATATTCAGTTGATGTGTTGTTTGCATGCATGTGATGGGTAAGTAGCTCATGGTTCTATACAAATCTCCATTGTTACTTATCTAGAATGAAACCTATTTGCTGATATATTGGATTAGTGCACAATCTCAATGATGTCATGGTAGAGATGGAAGGCATATAGAAATTTTCTGTGAGATATGGATGAATGTTTTATTGGCTAAATAGTTGCATGATGCATAAGAATTTGTCATTATGCATATGTAGTTCTAACCATGCAACTGGTGCATTTGAATTGTAGGAAAGGTCCTGTACAACCTCCTAAAAGAAAAGAAGGATGAGACTTATTCCGAAGAACAAGTGATGAAAATTCAATAAACATGAATCTGAAGCTCCCAAGGTCAGAGACACCATGATGAAAGAAAGAGCTTCAAATAGTGGTAGATCCACCTCAAAGGATGAATACCACCATGGGTATGAGAGATAACTCAAGATGAAGAAAAAAATTCTATGAAAGAAGTTATGATCAAATAATAACAGTTGATTATGGGGAATGATGTATATGATATGATTTTGAGACATAAAGGGAAGCACATAGTATCTTCCATATGGATCTACAAGAACAAGTGTACAAAGCAAGAATTGTGATTTACCTCAGAAAGAATAGACTATGACATGACATACTCTATTGAACAGTATATATCAAGCATAGAATCACCTATACAGAATGAAGAAGGAAGATAATACTCCACTTTAGGGGGAGTGACTATAGAATATATCTGAGTTCGACACAGTACGACATGATGGACAGCTTCCTGATGGATTGAGACTTTACCAAGAGTAAAGTGGGTTCCAACCTTCAAAGTTGAATGCAGAAGGCTAGGATATGTTGATGATTTGACAAGACGAACTCATGGAAGATGTTATGATGATGTTTGGGATATAGTACTCAAACTAGAAAGCAAGCATGTGGTATCTTACAAATGGATTTGCAAGATAAAATATGTCGCTGATAGAAGTAAGGAAAGACTTGTGGCTAGAGTTTTCTATAAGAAAGAGGGAATTAATTTTGAAGAGACACTTACTCCAGGAAGCAAGGTACACTTCCTTCAGAACTATGATGGTAGTTGCTTCCATGATGAAGTAAAGACAATCCTTCCTTAATGGTATGATTGGCGAAGAGTTTTACATCGAAAGGATTTGAAGTTGAAGACAGATGGACTCATATATGTAAGTTGAAGAAGGGCCTCGATGGCATGAAGCAAGCTCCCAAAGCTTGGTATGGGAGTTTCCTGTCAATTATGGGTTTTACCAAGAGTAAAGCTGATCCTAACCTTTATCTCAAGGTTGTAGAAGATGAACCTGTCATCCTGTTATTATATGTGGATGACTTATTCTTAATAGGGAAGGAGAAATAGATCATGGAAAGCAAGAAGAAACTAGCAGAAGAATTTGAGATGAAAGACCTTGGGTTAATGCACTATTTCCTAGGTATGGAAATATGACAAAGTTCAGAAGAAATACTTCTCAAACAGGGAAAGTATGCGGTAGAGATATTGAAGAGATTAAATATGTTGGAATGCAAAGCCATGGCCACACCCATGGATTCCAACCTAAATCTGTTAGATGATGACTCATCAAAGTTAGTAGATGCGACTCATTATAAACAAATCATTGGGTCATTGATGTACTTAACAAATACCAGACCAAACATTTGTTTTGCTGTGAACACCTTAATTCAATATATTATTCAACCAAGATGGGTTCATCTAGTAGCTGCAAAACATGTGATGAGATATCTAAAAGGGACTATAGACCTTGGTCTATACTATGATGGTAGCCATGACTACAGATTGTATGGCTATACAGATGCAGATTGGGTTGGAAGTATCTCAGACAGGAAAAGCACATCAGGTAGATGCTTTTGTTTGGGGTCTGTTATGAGTTCATGGTTTAGCAGGAAACAGTCCAGTGTTTCTCTTAGAACAACAAAAGCAGAATACATAGCAGATTGCTCTGCTAAGTTGTGAAGCCATATGGCTTCGGAAGCTGATATCGGGTCTCCTTAACCTAAAGATGGATACTACATTGATTCTATGTGATAACAAGAGTTATGATAATAGAGAACCCTGTGTTCCATCGTAACACATAGAAATCTGATATTTCTACATACAAGATAAAGATGCAGATGATGATGTTTCAGCATTCCCATACTGAAGATATAGATGATGCTTTAAGTATTCACATACTGGAGATACAGATGGTGATAGTTCAGTATTCACATACTGAAGATGTAGATGATGATGGTTTAGATGGTGATGTGCTGATGAAGCCTCTGTCCCGAGTAAAGTTCAAACACTTTCGAGACAAGCTTGGTGTGGTTTGGAAAGACCTTCCTTGAAAGGGGGAGTAGTGATGTTGCAATGGGATTGTATCATCCTGGGACATATGTCCAAAAGTGATCCGGAGACCTCGGTCTTCGAGAATGAAGAGGGATTGTATCATCCTAGGACATATGTCCAGAAGTGATCCGGAGACCTCGGTCTTCGAGAATGAAGAGGGATTGTATCATCCTGGGCCATATGTCCAGAAGTGATCCGGTGACCTCAGTCATCGAGAATGTAGCAGGATTGTATCATCCTTGAACTTCGGTTTAGAACGGATCCGATGAACTTCGATCATCGAGAAGGTGCAGGATTGTATCATCCTTGGACTTCGATTCAGAATGGATCCAGTGAACTTTGGTCATCGAGAAGGTGGCAGGATTGTATCATCCTTGGACTTTGGTTCAGAATGGATCCGGTGAACTTCAGTCATCAAGAAGGTGGCAGGATTGTATCATCCTTGAACTTTGGTTCAGAATGGATCCGGTGAACTTCGGTCATTGAGAAGGTAGTAGGATTGTATCATCCTTGAACCTCGGTTCAAAATAGATCCGGTGACTTTGGTAGTCGAGAACGTGTGTTGATCCCATAATTCCAATAGGAAGGATTGTCTGAGTTCCACAACTGTGTTGATCCCGTAATTTTGAAAGGAAGGATCGTTAGTAACTCTGTAAATACCTAAATCCCATAATTACGAAAGGAAGGATCATTGAATTTATCCCATAATTCTAGTAGGAAGGATTGTCTGAGTTCCACAGATGTGTTGATCCTGTAATTCTGAAAGGAAGGATCGTTAGTAACTCTGTAAAGACCTAAATCCCATAATTCCAAAACGAAGGATCGTTGGTAGCTCTGTAAAGACTTGATCCCGTAATTCCAATAGGAAGGATTGTCTGAGTTCCATAGATGTGTTGATCCCGTAATTCCAATAGGAAGGATTGTCTGAGTTCCATAGATGTGTTGATCCCGTAATTCCAATAGGAAGGATTGTCTGAGTTCCACAAATGTGTTGATCCTGTAATTCCGAAAGGAAGGATCATTAGCAACTCTGTAAATACCTAAATCCCATAATTCTGAAAGGAAGGATCTTTAGTAGCTCCGTAAAGACTTGATCCCATAATTCTGAAAGGAAGGATCGTCTGAGCTCCACAAATGTGTTGATCCATAATTCCGAAAGGAAGGATCGTTAGTAACTCCGTAAAGACCTAAATCCCGCAATTCCGACAGGAAGGATCGTCTGAGTACCATAGACATGTTGATCCTGTAATTCTGAAAGGAAGGATCATGTTGATGTTTTGATGATGTTGATGTTTTGATGATAATGATTTTATGATGATGATGATGTACTGATGGAAAGATCAGAGTGTGATGATGATGATATTTTGATGTTTTGATGATGTTGAATGTTTTGATCATAATGATGTTTTGATGATGTTGATGTTTTCATGATGATGATGTTTTTATGATGATGATGATGTACTGAAAAAAATATCAGAGTATGATGATGATGTACTGATCGAACGATCAAGAGTATGATGATGATGATGTATTGATCGAAATATCAAAGTGTGATGATGATGATGATCAGTATGTGATGATGACGACATACTGATCAAAATATCAGAATATGATGATGATGATTCTATTCAAGAGTTGAAGTATGATGATGGTGCTGATCACGATGTTACTAATCAGAATGTGATGATGTTGCTGATCGAAATGTCAAAATTCTGAAGATGTCTTTGTTGATCGAAAGATCAAAGTGCTGAAGATATTGCTGATAAAAAATGCTGAAGATATTGGTGATGATCGAAAGGTCAAAGTGCTGAAGATGTTACTACTGATCGAAAGGTCTAAGTGCTGAAGATGTTGCTGATCGAAAGGTCAAAGTGTTGAAGATTTTGTTGATCGAAAGGTCAAAGTGCTGAAGATGTTGCTGCTGATCGAAAGGTCTAAGTGCTGAAGATGTTGCTGATTGAAAGGTCAAAGTACTGAAGATGTTGCTGATCGAAAGGTCAAAGTGTTGAAGATGTTGCTGATGTTGATTAAAGAAGTTGTTGTCGTCAAATATTGATGACGAAGACTATATGATGTTGAAAAACTTCCAATTATTTATAGATGTATTACCCTGATGATGTTGATGATGTCCTCTATCTCTCTCCTAATATTGTTGTTGTTGATGTTGTTGTAGAATACCCTTCTCGTTAAGGGGGAGTGTTGAAATATTGTAACTTCGAAGAATATTATATATGTATCTTTTGTGGTCCCCGATGGTCCTAGCGGGAGAACCACTTGTATTATCTTGTACCCTGATGCTTCGAATCGGAAGAACTAATAAGAGTCATGAGGTTGTCCCCTCTAATTGTAAAGGTGGTTCATTAGCACCCCAGTGTGGTTACTTGAACCTACATGTGTAACTCGAGCCTACATGATTAACTCGAGCCTACATGTCGGATGAGTTAATTGAAGTGAATGGATGAATATAAATAGAGGTGTAGCTCTCCTCATTTGAACACACACTCTCACTTGTGTAGCACATTAGTGGAGAAGAGAAGTAGTTGGAGAAGGAGGAGGATCAGGCTTTGATCTCCTTGTTGGTTTTATCTTTTATCTTTTGGGGCATCTATATTGAGGAAGCTTTTGTTGGGTTTTTCCCTTTAGGGTTTTCCCAGGATAAATCTTTGTGTTATCCTTTTGTATGGTTGTGCTTGTCTATCTTTCAGTGATCCTGTTTATATGCTTTTGTTATGAAATCAAAATGAAATACTAATGATCTATCTTAGCATATGAAAATTTAACAAATTTATGTTTAATTAACTAAGTATTTTAAAAAATATTTGTCCTTTAAATATTACAAACAGATTATACATGTAAAGGAGTAATGACATGGTTGAAACCCTCATTTCATTTCTTAGTAAGCTAACAGAAATAATACCAATGAATGAACTAAACTAATACAGACTAGTCACAATTTTTAGTAATAAAGAGTATGTACAAATACAAGCTTAAGTATTTATAGTATATACATATAATAGTATTAACATAAATAATATCGTTTATAAATTAACAATTCTTTAAACAAAATGAAGGAATCTTTAAAGAAAGAAATAGAGATTATTTCCTTAAACCCTAACCTGGAAATCCTTGAGTCACTGAAACAATCTTAAATTATTTTAACAGTAATCGAAAATAATTAATAACAATAAAGAAATTATTATCTTAAAAGTTAAATAGGGTAAAAACCCTAGCTCGTAATTATGAGCAGAAATTACCTAGTATTCTTTAATATACAAAACCATTACAGTAGTAACCTAGGATAAGCAATAAAGTTATTCTTTTTATATAAACATTTAAAGAAAAATTTAATTCATTCACACAGAGATAAAATACAAATACATAAAGGAGAACGAATTTAAGCTTAAGACAGACTGTCTTAAAGATATTTACATTATATCAACGAGCCCAAAGGCCGAATGTAAGTCAAAACATTAACAGAGTACAAAAACTCAGCTAAGAGCTGAGCACCCATATCTTGTTATGGAGTATGAACAAGTATTAACATAGTATTACAAAACTGCAAGTTCTTCACTAATCCGATAGGAGAGAATTACAAGACACAGCTTAAATATGAAGTCACATTGTGAAAAGCAAGGGTTTAAACCAAAGAAAAAACTATAAAAATGTAGAACAACAACCCCATACTGGGTGCAACACGGCTGAGACTTCTTTTAACTGCAAAAATTTGTACAAGCAGGGAGAACCATGTTGGAAACTAGAGCTTACCGTGGACTATTCATGGAGCCATTTGTGCAGCACGACTGTCAACTATGGATATGAGTTAACCTGCATTGTAAAGAGAACCAGAGTTAATTAAAAATAAAAAACCCTTATGCAGAATGGAACTGTAAATAGTAATAGATCTTAATTATTTATGTACCTCAGCTAGAATTCAGAACGATGGAACCTCGAAGGAATAACAACACCACAACCAATGCTAAGAAGATCCAATCCCTCATTCTCACTGAGGATGGAGACAATGGGACTCTGGTGCATTTCACACTAACAACAAGGGTGTAGGTAATCCTGAGCAATGGCTACGAAATTCAACAAGCATGGAGTCGGACTGTCACCAACATGTAAGCAAGAAAACTAAACTCCAAAACCATATGATGAAGGAGCTTCACAATCACACACAATAAGCTTAAGCTTTCACCAATGACAGACCACGATAGAAGGGTAGCAAAAGGAATTATAGGCAGGCTGTAAAGCCATGTGGAAGGAGGGCAGTGAACTCTGACCAAAATAAAGAAATCACACTGGAAGCGAGCAACAGAACCCAGCTCAAGGGAGTAATACACGACGAACACCAGCGTTGGAGCCTCTATAACTATTTTCCACTCATGGCCACCATGGGAGCTTGCAGAGCATCCCAAAGGGCCAACGCAAATGTTGGAACTCGAATAAGCCAAGGGTTAGGGTTGACAACTATTTATACAACTAGTGCATGGCCAAGGAATTTCCACGTGGCTGCATTAATATAATCATTAAGTGGGTCGACTTTCCATAGTCACCTGTGATCAGTAATCACCAATTATTCTCCCAAATGATTTCATCAAGCAACATATAAACACTATAGTTTGCGTGGGTTTCATATCTTACGATAATTGTTTTAACGTTGATGTATAGCTCATCATTGGCGCAGGTATGCAATGTTATAATAACTTTATCATAGAACATAATATAATTGTATAGCCTCGTAACCCAAAAAGAAACCTTGCATATTATATTGGTAAACAATGATACGAGATTTTGCTAGTAAATCTTGTGAGAATTGTATTTCTCTATTGTAAGTTTGTACCAATAATTAACTTGTGAAGATATTAAAAGATTATATAAACATGTATCATTGGTAATATGCATAATACCTATATAAATATTAACCCTTTTTGAAATGGTTACAACCCATCAAGCTTATATAGTAATATCATTCTTGTGTGATGGGTGGTGTAATGACTAAATTGTTACCAATATTAATTAAAGACTAATGTGAAATCATGGACATATAAATAGTCTAATTAATGGTGTAAGAATAACTATCTAATAGTTACAGTTTCTCTTACTTGCTGGCATGAAATTTATACATAAAGTGGAGATCTTTGCATAGCATCATTTTGGGTAGATTCATCAATATTTTGCAAGTGCAACATTATTTAAACCTTATATGTTGATAAACAAATAGTTCATGCACATTTGTAAGTCTTAGAACTAGCAAAGTAAATGTTATCAAATTGTAAAAATAGCAAAATGAAATGCAAGAGCATTTCCTAGGAACTCTTTTACTCAGTTTAGATTAATGAGATCTTATCTTAGTTTTAAGTTTTTACCAAAATATTGAGGTTAACATAAGATAAAAAAATTGGCTCTATAAGAAAAACACCAACCTTGGAAGTTGTTCCTGGATAGAACTTAATACAAGAAATGTATTATAGAATTGATAGAATATGCATATTAAAATTAAGATTATCAAGCAGATAAAATAAAATGTTCAGAACCAAAGGAAGTGGTACTATCGCTACTTACACTACAAGAAGAAATACAATCAACTGAACTTATTTACAATAGCAGCTGAAGAAAACAGACTGTTTTACCTTAAGGAAGTGGTTTGGATTACAACAGCTTATCTAATAAGCTTATTATTTTTTTACAAATAGAATTATTGCTGTAAACCTGCAAATAGAATTATTGCTGAAATATGACTTTGAATCCTGGGGCTTTATGAAATTTAAGATGTTACTCGATCATTCATACCTGTAAACCTGTAAGAACAAGTAATCCATCTGCGTTAGCATAAATGCTAAGTAAGCCCTGGGATTCAAAGTCAGATTTCACCTACTGTCATAAATAGAACTCATCAGTAAACCGAATGTAGAAATAATGTGCAAGTTGAACTTAATATGGTGTTAATAAGAAAAATGTTATGTTAACATAATTGAGTTTATGCAAACTAATCTATTAACTGTTTCTTTTATTGCTAACCATTAGCTGTTAGTCAACTACAGTCTCAGCATTTTATATTATTCAAAATTTTATATTTTCATGAAAAATCGGGGTTTTGACATGTGGTATCAGAGCACAAGGTTCAAACACTAGGTCTTGATGAATCCCAACTAGCTTTCATGAAACAGTAAACTGAATTATTATGTTGACGTATTTTATTTTAAATGTTATTCAACAAAGAATTGTTTTTTTGAAGTTTAACATACAGGTATGGAAAGGTTGGAAGAATATGCAGAGGAGGAATCTCCAGTTACTGAACCAGGAAATTTACCAAGAGGTTCTATACCAGAGGATTTAACTACCAATTCCTCATAATTGTTACAAACTATAAAATATCTAAAATTTGAAATGGAGTCTGTAAAGCGAGAAAATGAAAGGATTCTGAGGGCTCAAGAAGAGCTGAACTAGATCCTAACTGGAAAATTTCAAACTGAGGGAAGGGGTAGAAGAACAGATTTAGAAGATACAATTCATCAACGTAAATCTAAAAAGATGAAACATACTAAAACTAAAATTAGTTCATCTTCTGAGGTGTTTGGTGAACAACGAAATTACCATTCTATCGGTGACAATAGTGATGATAATCAGTACATTAAGAAGAGGAAATACAAACCTTATAAGGAGATTTCTAGGGAATTCAAAAAGATAAAACCACCAACCTTTAATGGAGAGACTGCGAAGGGGGAGGAAGCTGAATCCTGGTTATTAGGGATGAAGAAGTACTTCCAAATATATAACTATTATAACCAGTTAAAGGATAGAATGGATATTTATAACCTCTCAGGAAAGGTTGACATTTGGTGGTAGGATTTGAAAAGAGTTAAGGGAATAAAAGAGAAGAATGTAAACTAGAGTACCTTTAAGAGGTATTTTAAAAAGAAATTTCTGTGTGAGCAATATTATGAGGAGAGAGACAAAGAGTTTTATGAGCTGAAGTTAGGATCAATGACAATGAAGGATTTAAATAGCAAGTTCTTAAGTCTACTTAGGTATGTACCATACCTTGTAGATGAGAAACCAAAGGTACAACGATTCCTTGGCTGTCTACCTTATCATATTAAGGACAGGATTGAATATGACAATCCAAAGAATTTAGAAGAAGCTATGAGGAAGGATAACTTATGTTTTGAACAGAATTGAAAGAAGGAAAGCTTGGCCAACTGGAAAGCTAAGAAAAATAATAATCAGTTTTAACAAAAGAAGAAGGATTTTGTGCCTAATAGAAATTCCAAGAACAATAAGGCCAAAAATTATTCTAATAACAAGAATTTCCAAGGAAACAAGAGCAATACAACCAACAATCAGAATAATTCTAAAGATAAGGAATTTGCAAATAATCATGGAAATTTTACCAAGAACTTTGAGCGCAAAGAGCCTATCAAGTGTTGGGAGTGTAATGTCCCACACTATGCTTCAATCTGTCCTAATCAGAAGAAGACTGTTAGCAACATTCATAATATACAGGAGGAGATGACCATTGGGGAACTAGCAAGGACCATGCCTAGAATCAATGCATCCTTGGAGGATCGACAAGCTAAATATCAGACTTCCATGGTGGAAGTAGAAGGTATGATAAATTAGACCCCTATAACTATTTTGATTGATCCAAGAGCTAGTCTCAGTTATATTGCACCTAAAATAGTAGAAAAATGTAAGTTATCTGTTGAAAAATTTGAGAATTCTTGGTTGGTACAGTTAGCCACTGGTGCTAAAAGAAAGGTAACTTGTTCTGTAAAAGAATGTGCAGTAGTTATGGATCATTTTGAAACTGTTGTCAAGATTAATGTTTTGCCTCTTGGTTCTTATGATTTGCTGATTGGTATGGACTAGTTAGAACAACATAGAGTAATTCTAAATTGTTATGATAAAACCTTTACATGTTTAAACAGTGACGAAAAACTAGTAAGTGTTAAAGGAATGCCTAGAAAAACCACAATAAGGCAGATTTCTGCTTTACAATTTAAAAGAGTTGTTAGGAAGGGATGTAAAGCTTATGTAGTAACTATAACTTATGAAGAGAGTCTAATCAAGACAGATAAGTTAAATTTGGAAGACATACTATTCTTAAAAGAAGATATTGATGTATTCCATGAAGAAATTCCAGGACTACCTCCAAAAAGGGAATTGGATTTCACCATTGAACTGGTACCAGGTGCAATACCTAGTTCAAAGGCCCCGTATCTAATGAACATATTGGAACTTAATGAATTAAAATATCAATTTAAAGAATTAATTGATAAAGAGTATATTCGACCTAGTGTGTCTCCCTGGGGGGCATATTCGTTAAGAATAAGGATGAAACTATGCGACTTTGCATAGATTACTGTCAGTTAAACAAGATGACCATAAAAAATCGATATCCGTTGCCCCACATAGATGATCTTTTTGATCAACTACGTGGAGCCAAGGTGTTTTTGAAAATAGATTTGAGGTCTAGATATCATCAAGTAAGTATTAAAGATGAAGACATCTTTAAGACAAATTTTAGAACTAGATATGGTCATTACGAATTTGTCGTAACGCCATTTGGGCTTACTAATGCCCCATCTTTTTTCATGTGTTTAATGAACAACATTATGCATAAGTATTTAGATAAGTTTGTGGTCGTGTTTATCGACGAAATTCTAATCTATTCAAAAAATGAAGAAGAACACAAAGAACATCTAAAAATTGTTTTGCAAGAGTTGCGAGATCATCAACTCTTCGCAAAGTTTAGTAAACGTGATTTCTTCAAGGATAAGATTCAGTATTTAGGTCATGTGGTGACCAAGGAAGAAATTTCCATAGATCCTGAAAAGATAAGGGCAATCGAAGATTGACCAGTTCCTAAGGATGTGATGGATGTTCGATCTTTCATGGCCATTACCAGTTACTACCAGAGATTCATTGAATGTTTTTCAAGGATTGCAAATCTGATAACTTCCTTGCAGAAGAAGGGAAAGAAGTTTGATTGGAACCAGAAATGCGAGGAAATCTTTATAAATTTAAAACTTTATTAACCAGCACACCTATTCTAAGAATAGTTGATCCTAATAAAGAATTTGTAGTGTGTAATGATGCCTGTAATGATGGCTTAGGTGGTGTTCTGACTCAGGAAAGGCATGTTATTGCCTATGAGTCAAGAAAGCTAAAAGTTCATGAAAATAATTATGCAACATATGATTTGGAATTAGCAGCTGTTATACATGCTTTAAAGATGTGGCGACATCACCTAATTGGCAAAAAAATTATTTTAATGACTGGCAATAAAGGATTGAAGTATCTTTTAGATCAGCCTAATTTAAATGCTAGACAAACTAGGTGGTTAGCTTTCTTAAGCGAGTATGATTTTGAAATTCAGCACATAAAAGGTAAAGAAAATAAAGTTGTTGATGCATTGAGTAGAAATGCAAGGCTGAATTTTGCAGTAGCTATCAATACTTATGCTACATATTTGGATGAACAGCTTAAAAAAGGAATATAATAGGATGAAATTTACCAAAATTTACAAGCTAAAACTAAAGAAAATCCAATAGAAATCTTAAGTAAAGGTTACAGTTTAAATACAAAAGAATTTTTACTGTATAAAGACAGAATGTTTGTGCGTAACGTACCTAAAGTTAAGCTGTTAATTCTGGATGAAATTCTCAAAACTCCATATTCAGGCCATCCAGGTTATCAAAAGACTATAACTATGTTAAGAAAAGAGTATTTTTGGCCAAATATGAAAATTGAAGTAGCAGAATATATTGCTAGGTGTTTTGAATGTCAACAGCTAAAAACTGAACATCAACACCCAGCTGGTTTGCTTCATCCATTACCCATTCCTAGCTGGAAATGGGAGATAATTAGTTTAGATTTTATTACTGGGCTTCCTAGAAATCAAAATCAGAATGATTCCATCATGGTAGTAGTTGATAAGTTAATCAAAGAAGCTCACTTTATACCTGTTAAAACTACCTACAAAGCTGCAAACATAGCTGATATTTTTCAGAAATAGATTTTTCGATTGCATGGAGTACCAAAAGTCATAATCTCAGATAGGGATCCTAAATTTATAGGAAAATTTTGGATGTCTTTGTTCAAAGGGTTAAACACTACATTAAATTTTAGTACTTCATTCCATCCTCAAACAGATGGACAAACTGAAAGAGTGAACCAAGTACTAGAAGATCTATTAAGAATGTATGTGAAAGACTAGCCAGGTAAATGGGAGGATTATTTGCATTTGGTAGAATTTACTTATAATAATAATTATCATACATCAGCCAGATTTAGTCCGTTTGAAATTTTATATGGATGGAAATGTAATACTCCTATTTCTTGGATTAATCCTGTGGATAGACTGGTATTAGGTCCTTCACTGTTAAAGGAAATGGAAGAAATTGTAAAACAGGTGCAAGGTAATCTGAAAGTGGCATAGGATCGCCAGAAAACTCAAGCAGACTTAAAAATAACTCCAAAGGAGTTTCAGGTAGGTGAACATGTGTTCATCAAGGTAAGGCCCAAAAAGAGCTCTCTGAGATTGGGAATTTTTGCAAAATTGGCACGCCGTTACTATAGTCCATTTGAAATTCTATCTAGAATTGGACAAGTGGCTTATCAATTAGCATTACCACCAAATTTAAGAGTACATAATGTCTTTCACATTTTTGTTTTAAAGAAATATTTTCATTATGCTACTCATGTTGTTAACTGGAATGATGTATAAGTGGAACCAGAAGGAGATTTTCTGGTGGAACCGGACTGTATCCTCAGGCAGAGGGAGATCACACTTTAGAACTGCACCATTGGACATGTGAAGGTGCAATGGAAGCACCTTAATCCAGAGGAGGCCACTTGAAAATTGGAAAGTAAAATGCAAGATGCATATCCAATTCTGTTCCAGGGGAATTCTGAGGATGAAGAATAAATAACATCGAGGATGATGTTATATTCTAAGCGGGTGTGTATGTCACATGCCCAAATTTTGCAAAAATAATATTATCATATTTGATTTTATTTCAAGACAATATGTTAAAGTTTATGCTAAGTTGTAATTGATGACTCAGAAGAGTCAAATATGTTGAATGTAATTCTAAATATTTTAATTATAAATAAATAAAAGTGGAGACAACAGCTTGGGAGAGCTATTAAAAGAGTGTTTACTGGTCAAGTTGGTGGAGGAGACTGGGTGGAGAGCAAATAGAGAAGTAGCAGCATCCTCAAACACATCCAATGTTGCAGGTGGCAACCTCCCTACATTTGGGGTCATGATTCCCCAAGAAAGTGGGATCAGAGCAGGAGGCTCAATTAATGACAACTAACCCAAAAATACCTAGGCAATCTTAATAAAAATGCCCATTGAAGAAAGTTGAGGCTGCTCATTTTCCAAGAAGAAAATCATTCAGGTGAATGTACTTCAAAAGATTTATTTGGGAAGGGAATTTGTGGAAGGTGTTTGAGGGGTAAACTGTACAAAGTGATCTAGTGCAGCTTTTCAGCTGAAGGATCTTACTGCTGAGTGTAGAGTGATTACTGAGTCATTGGACTAGTATTTGGTTGCTGCTCGACCAGTTCTCAGCCAACGAGACTTGGAACATGCTCGGGGGTCCTGAGAAGACGTTGTTTGAGTACTCTCTAAGAGTTGGTAGGGAGGAACGACCTCCCAACACTGTTGTTTTCCAACTTAAATAGGTTCTACAGTATTTTATTTTACTGTGTTTAAAAGTTTATATGTTAAACTCAATGATTAATGGATGATTAAATGTTTAGTAGTGAACTGATAGAGATTGTAATCCTTAAGTTATTTGAAATGTTGAATCTGTAATTGATGAAAAACAATCCTACCTGTGTTTTTCCATGTCTGGAATGGACCAGACCATACTCTAGCACAGGAAGTATATTTTAAAATAGATGAAGGATAAGAAAGAAATCTGAAATGAATAGAGTTATTATGTATTTCAGAGTATTGGAATCAATCATTTCTGTAGATAGTTGTTTTCAGAAAAGAATATTAATCTGTCTAGTTAAGTTTATTGTTTAAACCAGACCGTGTAATAAGAAAGCTAGAAAAGAAATAGCCATTATATTTTTACTGATAGCAATGTATTATATTCATGAGTTGTTTAAGTAGATAAGTTATTTCTTTTACATAGTACTTTCTTTTGTAAACTATACTTTTAACTTGTAACAGAGGAAATAGAAACAACTCAGATATAATGCTTATCTTATCATGTTAAACAAAGAATTAAGTATGGTTCTTTTAGTTTATTTATTTTATTGATATTAATAACTAACTAAACCTGCAACTATTCAAACCCTAGGTAGGGTTTTGTAACATAACTAAATTCTAAAGACAAATTAATTTAAAGATAAAGAATATCTTAACAAAGAATTATTTAGCTCTAACAGCATTTTTATATAATCAAAACAACTAAGATACAATAGTAATTTATGTTTAATTAATTAAGTATTTTAACAAAGATTTGTCCTTTAAATTTTACAAACAGATTATACATGTAAAGGAGTAATGACAGTGTTTAAACCCTCATTTCATTTCTTAGTAAGCTAACAAAAATAATACCACTGAATGAGCTAAACTAATATAGACTAGTCACAGTTTTTAGTAATAAAGAGTATGTACAAATACAAGCTTAAGTATTTAAAGTATATACAGATAATAGTATTAACATAAATAATGTCATTTATAAATTAACAATTCTTTAAACTAAGTGAAGGAATCTTTAAAGAAAGAAACAGAGATTATTTCCTTAAACCCTAACCTGGAAATCCTTGAGTCATTGAAACAATCTTAAATTCTTTTAATAGTAATCGAAAATAATTAATAACAATAAAGAAATTATTATCTTAAAAGTTAAATAGGGTAAAAACCCTAGCTTGTAATTCTGAGCAGAAATTACCCAATATTCTTTAATATACAAAACATTATATCAACGAGCCCGAAGGCCGAATGTAAGTCAAAACATTAACATAGTACAAAAACTCAGCTAAGAGCTGAGCACCCATATCTTGTTATGGAGTATGAACAAGTATTAACATAATATTACAAAACTGCAGGTTCTTCACTAATCCAAGAGGAGAGAATTACAAGACACAGCTTAAAGCCGAAGTGACCTTGTGAAAAGAAAGGGTTTAAACCAAAGAAAAAACTATAAAAACGAAGAAAAGCAACCCCATACAGGGTGCAACACGGCCGAGACTTCTTCCAACTGCAAAAATATGTAGAAGCAGGGAGAACCATGTTCAAAACCAGAGCTTGCCATGGACTATTCATGGAGCCATTTCTGCAGCATGACTATCAACTATGGAGACGAGTTAACCTGCATTGTAAAAAGAACCAGAGTTAATTAAAAATCAAAAACCCTTATGCAGAATGGAACCGTAAATAGTAATAGCTCTTAATTATTTACTTACCTTAGCTGGAAGTGAAAATGATGGAACCTCAGAGGAATAACAACACCACAACCAATGCTAAGAAGATCCAATCCCTCACTCTCTCCGAGGATGGAGACGACGGGACTCTGGTGCATTTCACAGTCACAACAAGGGTGTAGATAAGCCTGAGCAATGGATGCAAAGGAGTTAAAAAGCATGGATTCGGATTGTCACCAACATGCAAGAAGGAAAACTAAACTCCAAAAACCCACGACAAAGGAGCTTCACAATCACACACAATACGCTCAAGCTTTCACCAATGATAGATCATGATAGAAGGGCAACAAAAGGAGTTACAGGCGGACCGTAAATCCATGTGCAAGGAGGGCAATGAACTCTGACCAAAATAAAGAAATCACAGTGCAGGCAAGCAACAGAACCCATCTCAAGGGAGTAAGACACAACAAACACCAGGGTTGGAGCCTCTGTAACTATTTTCCACTCACGGCTGCCATGGGAGCTTGGAGAGCATCCCAAAGGGCCAATGCAAATGTCGAAACTTGAATAAGCCAAGGGTTAGGGTTGACAACTATTTATACAACCAGTGCATGGCCAAGGAATTTCCATGTGGCCACATTAATATAATCATGCAGTGGGTCGACTTTCCATAGTCACCTACGATCAATAATCACCAATTATTATCCCAAATGATTTCATCAAACAACATATAAACACTATAGTTTGCATGGGTTTCATATCTTACGATAATTGTTTTGACATTGGTGTATAGCTCATCATTGGCACAGGTATGCAATGTTATAATAACTTTAACGTAGCACATAATATAATCGTATAGCCTCATAACCCAAAAAGAAACCTTGCATGTTATATTGGTAAACAATGATATGAGATTTTCCTAGTAAATCTCATGAGAATTGTATTTCTCTATTGTAAGTTTGTACCAATAATTAACTTGTGAAGATATTAAAAGATTATATAAACATGTATCGTTGGTAATATGCATAATACCTATATAAGTATTAACCCTTTTTGAAATCGTTACAACCCATCAAGCTTATATAGTAATATCATTCTTGTGTGATGGGTGGTGTAATGACTAAATTGTTACCAATATTAATTAAATACTAATGTGAAATCATGGACATATAAATAGTCTAATTAATGGTGTAAGAATAACTATCTAATAGTTATAGTTTCTCTTACTTGGTGGCATGAAATTTCTACATAAAGTGGAGATCTTTGCATAGCATCGTTTTGGGTAGATTCATCAATATTTTGCAAGTGCAACATTATTTAAACTTTATATGTTGATAAACAAATAGTTCATGAACATTTGTAAGTCTTAGAACTAGCAAAGTAAATGTTAGCAAATTGTAAAAATAGAAAAATGAAATGCAAGAGCATTTCCTAGGAACTCTTTCACTTAGTTTAGATTAATGAGATCTTATCTTAGAATTTGGTTGTTTCTCATTACTTGGAAAAATGGTTTTAAGTTTTTACTAAAATATTGAGGTTAACATAAGATAAAAAGATTGGCTCTATAAGAAAAACACCAACCTTGGAAGTTGTTCTTGGATAGAACTTATTACAAGAAATGTATTATAGAATTGATAGAATATGCATATTAAAATTAAGATTATCAAGAAGATAAAATAAAATGTTTAGAACGAAAGGAAGTGGTACTGTCGCTACTTATACTACAGGAAGAAATACAATCAGCTAAACTTGTTTACAATAGCAACTGAAGAAAACAGACTGTTTTACGTTACGGAAGTGGTTTGGATTACAACAGCTTATCTACTAAGCTTATTAAATTTTGCAAATAGAATTATTGTTGGTGCTTTATCAAATTTAAGACGTTACTCGATCATTCATACCTATAAACCTGTAGGAACAAGTAATCCATCTGTGTTAGCATAAATGCTAAGTAAGCCTCGAGATTCAAAGTCAGATTTCACCTACTGTCATAAATAGAACTCATCAGTAAACCGAATGTAGAAATAATGCGCAAGTTAAACTTAATATGGTGTTAATAAGAAAACTGCTGAGTTAACATAATTGAGTTTATGCAAACTAATCTATTAATTGTTTCTTTTATTGCTAACCGTTAGCTGTTAGTCAACTGTAGTCTCAGCATTTTATATTATTCAAAATTTTAAATTTTCGTGAAAATTTGGGGTTTTGACATCTTCAAAGTCTTTAGAGCCTTGGTTGAAAACCATTATGGGAGGAAACTAAAGATCCTCATATCTAAAAATGGTGGTGAGTATGTCAAGTCTGAGTATTTAGATGCAGCATTCAATCCATTACACACCATAGCAAAATGGTGTTGCTGAGAGAAAGAACAGATCACTGAAGGAGATAGCAACCTACATGATGGAGGCTAAGACTTTACCACCAAAGTTTTGGGCTGAGGATAGAAAATTTTCATCCTACATCCAGAATAGCATGCCTCATAAGCATCTTGATGGTATCACTCCTTTCGAATCTTGGAGTGGGAACAAGCCCGATGTAACCCATTTCATGATTCTTGTCTCAAACGTTTGGGATAGAATTCCAAGTAAAAAGAGGAAGGATTTGCAGCCCCAAAGCCAAGAGTGCCTATTTTTTGGGTATTCTAAAGATTCAAAAGGGTAAAAGATGATTAAATTGAGCACTAACAAATATTTCATTGAAATAAGTGTTCATTTCCAAGAAGAGCCTTTAGTATCAATTGAAGTTGGAGAGTCTTCTTCACCACCAGATCCGTTGATTGTAAGTGGGGAGACTAATGAGTTTTTTGATTCTGATATGTCTGATAATTATGATTTGATTACAGATACTAATAGTCCTACAAGACCAAAATGGCCAGAAAAGACCATTCATGCAGCTGGAAATCCTAGTGACACTAGGAGGACTAGACCTCAGTTTGAGAGTTCCCTTTGTGTGAAATATCCTCTATTTGCTGAGAAGTGCTATCTGATGGTTGAATCATATCCATAGACATATGAATATGTGGTAGATGATCCAATATGGAAAAAAACCATGAAATAAGAATTCATCTTGCTCCAGAATAACAACACTTGGGAACTGGTTGATCTTCCTCCAGGGAGGAAGCTAGTTCAATGTCAGTGGGTTTTCAAGACTAAGTTTTCTGCTGATGGTTCAGCTTTGAAATATAAGGGAATATTGGTAGCCAAGGGATACTAACAAGTACATGGTATTGAATATAATGAAACCTTTGCACCAGTGGAAAAGATGGACTCCATAAGGATAGCTCTAGCCATTACAGCTTTGAAGCAGTGGGAGGTACATCACATGGATGTGAAGTGTTCTTTCCTAAATGGATATCTCACTGAAGATATTTACATGCAGAAACCTGAAGGGTTTGTTTCTAATCCATCTTTAGTGTGCAGGTTAAAGAAACCATTGTATGGGCTTAAGCAAGACCCCAGGGCTTGGTATCCCAAGATTGATGGATTTTTTCTATCACTGAGTTTTGTTCGATGGCAGTTTGATCCTAATGTCTATTTGAAGTTGATTCATGGTTCTTTGATGATTATTGTCTTGTATGTGGATGACCTTTTTATTACAGGAATTTCAAAGAAAGAGATTTCCTCCTTGAAGGATGCAATGAACCATGCATTTTTGATGACATATTTGGGATTGTTGAGCCAATTATTGGGTCTCGAAATTGCTCAATACCAACATGGAATAAAAGTACATCAGTCCAAATATGCTTTATATTTGCTGAAAAATTTCAACATGAAATATTGCAAGCCAAGCAAGACTCTCTTCCTTTCAGGAGTTAAGCTTGAAGAAGTAGGTTCTTCTGCTATGGTAAATAATACACTGTATAGGCAGTTGATTGGGTGTTTGCTTTATCTTACACACACTTGGCCTTATCTATCTTATGCAGTTAGTGTGGATTCAAGATACATGGATCAGTCTCATGAGATCCATTGGAGAGAAACCAAAAGAATCCCAAATTTTGTTCAAGGAACAAGAACTCATGGGATCTTCTACAAAGCAAAATATGATCTTGATTTGATTAGGCTTATTGACAGTGATTGGGAAGGTGAAAACACAGATCGAAAGCATACATCAGGATATGTGTTCATGCTTGTATAAGGACCAATCAGGTTTTCAAGCAAGAAGCAGAGTGCCATAGCACTCTCATCTACATAAGCAGAGTATAGAGGAGTTGTGAATGCAACAACTCAATGTTTGTGGTTGCAGGGGACACTTGGAGAATGTGGCTTCAAATCAGAGTTTTCAACTATTATCTACTGTGATAATTAGAACACCATTCAAATATACAATGATCCAGTTTAGAGACAGCGAACCAAGCACATTTATATCCATATGAATTACATCAAATAGCTTGTGCATGATAGCACCATTGATCTACTCTTTTGTGCATCTTCCAAACAAGTAGCAAACATCTTCACCAAAGTTTTTTGTGAGAAGACCTTCAGAAATATCAAATCACTATTGGGGATTTCTGATCATGCTATGAAGCATGATTGATGACAATATTTCCAAACATTTTGTTTTTCCTATCCATGTTTAAGGGAGGATTTTCCCACTGGGTTTTTGCCTCTTTCCTTGGTTGTATGGACAAGCAGTATGTAAAGGGTGACTAAGCCTTGTTTCTAGGCCCTATATTTTTCTGATATTTACTCATAAATTTAGGCTTAAGGGGGGGGTGTTATAATAACCAACCCATAGCTACCTACCTTAGACATTAATTTTAATTATTTTTGTCTTATTACCTAGTTTCCTAGATTCCACACTATGCTAGTTATCTTATACAAGTCCTAGAAGTCAACACATGCTAAAGCTGAGTCATGGAGCACTTAGGAAACATCCTAGAAACCATATTCATCCTACTTTATTCCAGGTCCTCCAAAGCACATATCTGCTTTTTCTGAAAAGCTGCCCGTTTTATTGAGATTTAAGGCAAAAGGAAAGCTAGACTAGGTGTAGTTGACTTGTTTTTTTCCCACATCATCATCCCTCCTTTTCTACTAATAAAATCATGTATGAGTTGTATTTCCATCCCTCTTTATCTTTCCTACTTGACTTAGCCAATTCGTGAGCATCTTAGTGGATTTGGAAACTGCTTTATGCACCTATGGGGGATTTGACTAGATTTAGTAAGCTTTCTTTTTTACCTTTTCGAATGGCATCCTTATGCATTTGAATATCTCATGTAATTATATATTTCAGCATCCTATTACTTCATAAGGTTGTCTATAGTACACTTATTGAATACATATTAGTTTTATGCTCCAATTTCAGTCTCCTTTGGTGTTAATTTTGCATGTTTGATTAGCAATTTTGTGAGTGTAATTGTTCTATCTCTTGGGTTCAATTTACACACTAAACATAATGAATCTCTGCTGCAATGAAGTATATAATGGTGAATCTAGATGATTCACCCTAGAAATTGGTTAGGTTGTATAGATTTCGGCACTGACTCCAATTAGGTCAAGGAAATCCGCCCTAAACCCTAAGTAGCTCACCGAGCTCCTAAAATGTGTTTCCAAAAGATGAACAATAACAATGATAACCTTTTGGTTCAACTAACCTTCTTATGTATATTTTAGGGTTTGCATGTCATTTTAGGGTTTGTGGGCATGCTACTTTTAGGGCTTGCATGCATGTCACTTTTAGGGTATGCATGCATGTCACTTTTAGGGTTTGTGTTACGGAGATAAATTCCTATGGCTTAGGGTACCACAATAGATAGCTTGAATCCAGAAATAAATCCTTTCCAATATTCAAGAGAAACCAAATATCTAACACTAAAGGATCTTCATTCGTACCTTATTCCAGACGGGTGATGTAGATCCCCGTTGAGCTTTCCAACTCTAGCTTGTATTGATAAATTGCTTCCTCAACAATCAGCAAACAAGATAAGCATACTATATATATTTTTGTTAGACCTAATCTAGTAAATATAATAAATAACATATAAGGATTTAAAATCATCCATCGATCAAATACTCATTTAAACACATATTATTGGATAGGAAAAGACATTTCTATTAATATAAAAACAAAGATTACAATAGTGACAAACTCTGTCGGCACGTCTGTGAATCAGAGAAACTGAGTCCCCCACTTGGGCCTCCACCATTTCAATCCTCCATCTCTTGATATCAAGCTCACAAGCAAAAGGAAAGCTTGGGAAGAATGCAAAAGTGCTCCAAGTGACAAAGGGATGCAGACTCAAGTATAAGCTTCGGTAACAATGGACTATAGTTTTCTCGCTCTATAATTCCTCCTCTTCAATGTATCCAAAGGGTTCCTTATATAGCTCTTCAATGGGGTAATGAAGGGTTGAATCTGAGTGATATCAAGGCATGTGGAAGGCCAGGAGACAAGTGAGTTGGATCCACATTAAGGAAAACTCCAAAAGAATTTGGCCTTTTGCAAACATCCCGATGTATGTGGGTTTAGAGGTCAAATATGCGTATGTACACGAGAAAGGGATTAAAAGTCATGTATGGAAAATTTAGCATGTTTTGAGGGATAATATTGGAAACATCAGAGGTACAAAAATGGTCCATGGGGTCTAAAGATTCTGCAAAGGGACAGGGAAGGCCATAAAAGTGTGATTCACCATGTGTGGTAAAATCAGCTGTAACGGATGCCCCCTAATGTGTGAGGTCAGAGGGGTCATATGATGGCTGAAATACATTATAAGTCCATCCAAGAAGTGGACTGATGAAGAACCCAGTGGAAGAACTAGCCACCCAATCAGCATAATACAATGATACAACTCTGCATATAACTACAAGTACATATAGCAGTCCCAGATACATAAGAGTACAATAGCCATGAATAGGCATGATACAAAATATGACATGTGTGGTAATTGCCACGTACAATATACATAGATCAGAATCTCCACGATGAAGATATACAAAGGATCATGTTCTCCATGAAGGCTGAAGATATACAATGGATCAAGATCTCCATAATGGCTGGAAATGTCTGACATATACTGGAATCAAGTCACGAGACCTGAAATCTCATGAACACTGGCACAATTAAGGAGGTAGCATATAATAGATGCCACCAATATGGAAGGTCTTCTACACAAACTACTACAAGTACATGTCCTACTATGTGAATAGAGGTGTTGAGGTTGAACATAGTAGTCCAATGTCTGATTACCAGTCATTGATGTATACCGCTAACAGACATGAGATCACCCACCAATAATGATAATAGGAATCAAGGTACTAGAGTGAAAACTAACAAGTGTGTATAAATATGTTGAGGTCGAACACTTAAGAGAATCCATCGATCATGGTACATTGATGTATTCCCAAAAACTATCAATGGCAAGAGAACCTGCCACTGATGACTGCAAGTGTCAAGGCACTAAAAAATGACTCTAGATTCCTATCCCAGAATAAATGATCTGAATTCAATGGGATGAAATCCACTGGAAGGAGGGCATTAAGGCATCCCCCATCATCCAACATGAGGTACTCAGCAAGGCTGTATAATATGGAAGAAATCGATCATAAGGTGTACAAACCAGTAACTGTACCGAGAATGGCCGACATGCAAAGTCAAGATAACTGAGGATTGGTCGACTCAGGTTTCAACTTCCTTCGAACAAGAGCATAATGCTGAATGGTGACTGAATCTAGGTAGAATAGAATCGATATACAAAATTAGGACATCTCTACGACACAGGAGGCATCGATAGAGGCTCCATAGGGACTGGAAGCTTAACCAGTCGGTGGAGATAAACTCAAAGAAATGAGTACAGATCCTAAAGTTAAACTACTAACCCAACAATAGATGTGATATACAGTGCTCTGTTTGAAGGAAACATGACTCGACAGCTGCAAAAGATAACATCTTTCCTTCTTCGGATTTTTGGTTTTTTAATTTTTTTTGGACTTTTTCAAACATTTAAAAATCTTGA
Organism: Pseudotsuga menziesii; assembly: GCA_001517045.1. Taxonomy (NCBI): domain Eukaryota; kingdom Viridiplantae; phylum Streptophyta; class Pinopsida; order Pinales; family Pinaceae; genus Pseudotsuga; species Pseudotsuga menziesii. Next base: position 49,806 of record LPNX010735048.1, read on the forward strand.
AAAAGAATAAAATCGCTTTAAAGTTACAAACTAGGAGGAGACGAGTGTCAAATGGTTAAACAAACTAGTTCCAAGCAATGGAACATACCTATGCTCAATGCAAGGATATATGTGTAGGATAGCAACACTCGGGGGAAAGTCCCCTCCCAGTAAAAATAGTGAATCAAGCTGCAAAGGATATATAAAATGGCTCTACGTGGCTAGATATGAAACAAGCTCAGGCTATATGGCCGATACTCAAAATTAGGGAAGCCGACATAAGGCTCAATGAGGCTAGCAAAGCTCATGATAATGCAATTACAACTTGATATAAGGAAGTCCTAAGGGAACATGCCAACAAACAGATGAAGAGGAGTATGAGGCTCTTGCAAAATGTCATGGCGGTACTCTACAATGGACTCCCACACCCTAAAGGAAAAACTATCAGCATGGGCACCAAATGCAATCAAGGAACTAACTAGAGTACCCATGTAAGGTCAAGCTCTAACATTCACATCATGCCACTTCTAAAACAACAAGAAGGTTCCAAGACATGATAGAATGGGTTCATACCTACGGTTAAAATGAATGTTGATAAGGTCATGCAAAATGCAAATGGAGGTTAAACCTAACCTATATGCCAATTTAAACATCATACCTGAAATCAACACGAATGGCTCAAAACAACGGTCGAAACAGTGGTCAAAATGGTCTCCTACATCATATATTAGTCAAAAAATGGTCCAAATGGATTAGAAACGGTCCAAAACTATAGCAAAAGGGGTAAAATTTTTCAAAAAATTGAAAAATTTCTATAAATAGTAAAAAATTCAAAACATTATATAACATTTGAATTTTTTACCCAATTGAGCTCAGAACTTCAAACGCGAATTCCGGGAGATCCAGCCAGTGGAATCCGACACCGTTTTTCCCAGGTAACTTCCCATGTCCTGCTCTTTTATTTTCATGTAAAATTTTCAGTTTTCCATGGTCCATATTGAATTCTAGGCCATCCTAATTTATACACCATGACCCATGCAGAAATCAAGGATTTTTCCCCGTATAGGGCTGGCTATACGCGGAAAAATGGCTCAAAGTCGCATACATACATGGCTGTTTTGCAAACAGTCATGTATTGGGCTATGTTCAAGCTTTTCTAAGACATCTAATGACCCAAAATTGAATTAAATGTGTAGGATGGTTCTAGAATGGAGGGAACGAGAGCATAGGGATGTAGAAGAAGCAGTACAGGCTGATCTAATGGCTCAACAAGCTCTTCGTGCATGTGGGATCTACAAGTTTTGGTGTCTCGATGGCTTAAGGGCCAAACCAAGATTGTTACAGATGTTAGTAGACTAGTTAGTAGACTACTGAGATCCTGACTCAGAGTCTTTCTAGATCGATGGGATGTCCCTCACTATAGAGGTGGAGGACATATACTTCATTACTAGATTGTCTCGATGGGGTGAAGTGGTGAACCTATGCTCTCGCAGTCCTGGAGGTGGCCTCACCATAGATGTGTACATAGCAGTGTACTGTTATCCGTACATGGAGAAAGTTGGGAGTCAGATCCCGACAAAATCCATACAAGTGTTGGGCCTAAAGGCCATACTACTGACACTCGACAAGATAGCAGGGCTAGCCTCGCTCCACCAGGCCTCGCAGCCCTTGATGTTATATGCAGTGGAGTGCATGAGGCCCACAGTTTAGGATTGGAGTACTGCACTGTTGAGAAACATGAAGCAACAGATCAGTGACTGCAAGATGTGTAGGGTGAGAAACTTCGGTTTCAGCAGTATACTGAGCATGTTCTTATTTGAGCGTGTTCCAGGACTCAACCCCAGATTTGACATTCCTCTACATGGGGTTCGAGATCCATCCCAATGATGTTGGGCAAATGCGATGCACAAAATGGGCAGAAGTAGGGTGTCTAATCCCTACCCAGCTGATTTCTTTCCATGGTGGCAGCAGCAGATAGTTTCGATCGATGATTACCCCTATGTGGGGATAGATTTTCGGGGAGATCCCGACATGCCACTACCACTAGGATCAGCATACGGTGACATTAGTAACAAATCCCGACCCTCTTTTTAAAAAAATTTGAGTTATTAAATTTTTTTGGGTTTTTTGATATATGGAATCAAAAGACATGTTTTTGGTGTGACGACACATAATGATGATATATCATATGCATGCAGATGTAGGACCATGGCGTCCTGAAGGCTTCCCTCATCATAAATGAAGGGGAAGAGGAGATGACATTATGGGTGTGGATGTGGAGCGGACGCTCTAAAGAATTCATACCAACTTCGTGCGGCTGACACATAGGGTACCCATGGCGCAAGTCGAGGACTTGCTTGAGGCCATGCAGCGTTAGGTGGTGGGTGTACCATGAGTATGGGTGTGGTTATTTCAACGGCTAGCTAGAGCCGTGGTGTGCTTCCACGAGCACAACCCTCCTCCTCCTCCACAGGCTTAGATACCTGGGAGTGATTCATTTTTGTACTACCATGTATTTATACTCTAGTGGCTCAGAAGCCCCATTTTTGTATGACACTTATATATTATGATGTCACTTTTTTGATGTTTAATGAAAAACTTTTATGATGATCGATTTATTTATTTACATGTGTAAAAATGTATGTTTGTGATGAGCTTATTGTCTGTGAAACAAATTCCAATCTAACACATAGTTAGCATATGAGTCAGCAACTTGATTATTAATTATTGGAACATGTATGTATGTTATGTTGTCAAATTGTCGTTCTAACAATCTCACACATAAGAATATTTGTAATAATGTTGGATTCTTAACATGATACAATCCATTAAGCTGTGACACTACTAATTGCGAGTGAAGACATACATCAAGAGAGAGAACACCATGTGAATTGGCATCCCGTAAAAGATCGATAACGACACTATACTCAGCAACATTGTTTGAAGAGGGTCGTAAACATACGCCTCCTAAACAAAATACCGGACCTATAGGAGTATAAATCACCCAAGCAGCAGAGGCTGAGTGTTGAGTGTGACAGCTCACACCATCAACAAATCCTATGAAGGTGGAAGATTCCATCCACATCTGCCATAAGAAACGAAAGCTAATCAACAAACCCGATCACCATAAGAAGACCTACCTATGCAAAATACTGTACAATAATATACAATAGTCAGCCCTGGCTGAAATTCATGCATAGTACCTTTTAAGATAGAGCCCATTTCTAGGCTCTGCCAAGGATATCACCTCGTAATCTAGTAGCTCATAAGCACCCTTCTCTAACACACGTTTAACAATGTAAGGACCAGGCCACATGGGGTTAAACTTTTCTACCCCCAAGGGTTCTTTAGCTTGATCCCACAATAGGACCAAATATCATTCACTAAAATTCCTTGGATGGACAGATTTATTGTATTGGACCTTAACCCGACGCTTATTCACTTCTAAAGCCACCAAGGCATCTCGGCGCTACTCATCAAGCTACTATAAGTGGACCAAACGCTCCTCCAATGAGGAAGTGTCTGGTAAGAGCTCTATGGAGAGCTTCAAAGAAGGGATTTCACACTCAACTGGAAATACCAACTCCACTCCATGTAGAAACTGATATGGAGAAAAACCTGTGGCAGTCTTAACAACGGTTCTATAAGCCAACAAAGCAAGATATAATATGATGTGCCAATTGGTCTTGCTTTGTGCGATGGTTCGTTGGAGAATGGAATTGAGTGATTTGTTCACTGCTTCAACTTGTCCATTCACTTGAGGGTAATAACAAGAGGAATGCTCCTGCTTATACCCTAACTTCGAGGCCAACTCTCCCATCATCCAATTCTGAAAGTGCCTTCCATGGTCAGTGATGAGCTTCTTCAGAATACCGAACCAAGTAATGATCTAGTTGAATACGAAATGTGCGGCTGTCTCACCGTCGAATTTAACTGTAGGAATAGCCTCAACCCATTTTGTGAAGTAGTCAACAACCACTATAATATGATGATGCCCCCTAGCTGAAGCTGGGTTTCAATCCATGAAATTAAGCCCCCACTTAATGAAGGAACCGTCGGTGATAATTGGATGTAAAGGGGTAGGACGTGAGCACATATTACATGCAAACACCTGGAAAGGGTGGCACTTCTTGACCGCATTAACACAATCTTTAAAGATCGATGGCCAGAAACAACCCACTCTCAAGATTTTTTGGGTTGTAGAAATCCTAGATAAATGACCACCACATGCCCCTCCGTGGAAATCATTCAACACAAGCTCCACCTCCTCATGAGTTAAACAATGACGTAAAATGGAATCTACCCCACGGTGGTACAATGTGTTATCCACTATGAGGTAATTCTTGGATACATGACATAATCGTCGTCGTTCATCCCGTGAGAGGTGAGTAGGGACCTTCAATGTTTGTAAATATATGATAATATCCCCATACTATGGATCCAAAGTTGAGATCAAGAAGATGTGCTCATTGACAAACGTATCTTCACAAACTTCCTCGTCCTCCTCGCTTGGGAAATCAGATATAAGCTCTGCAAAAATCAATGATTTCTTCAATTTTGCCGAAAAGAACTCGAGATCGAATTCTTGCAAGATGAAAATTCATTTATTATACTTTCCCCCAGTCATCCTTCTAGTGAGGATGAACTGAAATTGATTGACATGAGTTACCACCAAGGTCTGGCGAAGGAGAATATAGTGTCTCAATATTTGAACTACATGAACAGTAGCTAAGGCAAGCTTCTCTACATGGGAATAATGGAGCTCTACATCTATAAGGTTCTAGCTCAAATCATATATGACATGCTCTTATAGCTCCTCATCCTCTTGAACCAAAACCATACCAATCATATCCATGGACGCGGCCACATAAAGTAAAAATTCACGGCTATAGTCGGGTGGACTAATCACCGGGGCCGATGCTAAGGCTCACTTAAGTGCATCAAAGGACTCCTAGGCTCACTCATTCCAACAAAAGGTAGTGTCCTTCTTCAAAAGACGCATAAATCCTCTAGTCAAATTGGCAAAGTTAACGACGATTCTCCGTAAGAAGTTTTCCATGCCTTGCAAACATTGAACATGTATAATGTTTTTCAAGGGAGACAACTTAAGTATTGCCTCAACCTTCAAAGGGTTGACTCTTATAGCCTCCTTGGAGACAATGAGCCCTAATAAGAAACCAGACTTCACACAAAAGATGCACTTATGAGGATTTAACCTGACCAAGTAATGGCAGCACCTTTCAAACACTAATCTCAAATGGTAGGAATGACACATCCTCTGACGAGAATGAGCAGTAAAGTCATTTAAAAAGACTTCAATAATCAATTTGAGATCATGGAAGATCAAGGTCATAGCCCGCTGAAAAGTGGCTCTGACATTTTTAAGGCCAAAAGGAATATTTCAATATGCAAAGGTACCCCAAGGACAAATAAATGTTGTTTTATGTTGGTCTTCAGGTTTAATTTGGATCTGATTGTATCCGGAAAAGCCATCCATAAAGGAAAATATCTCACTTCCTGCACACTCATCCAAAATTTGATCAATAAATGGCGTGGGAAAATTATCCTTAGGACAAGCGCGATTCAAGTCACAAAAATTAGTGCATATGTGAATCGTTCTCTACTTCTTATCAACCAGAACGGGGTTTGAAACCCACTCAGTCAAGGGAACGAGATAGATAAAACTGGCATTCAACAGCTTTTCTATCTCAACCTTAATCGCGAGTGCTTTTCTAGGATTCACTACACGCAAGCATTGTCGAACAGGCTTAGCATTAGGATAAGTTTTAATTTCATGTTCAACAATGCGAGGGTCGATACCTACCATTTCATTGTAATACCAAGCAAAGATATCAAGAAACTCTTTGAATATCTTGGTATACTTTTGAATCTTAGCATAGGAACATTCTGCCCCAATATAGACATTCTCAATCTTTCTAGGATGACAAGAGATATTGATAGGAATGGTAGGAGATATGTACGCCATGTTTCCATTAGCCATCGGACCAGGAGAGCTTAATGGAACCACAAGACTACCAATTCTCTCACTAATAATCTCCCTAAAATATTCATGCTCCAAACAGTCAAGCTCGGGAAGAAAATGAGATCTATGATGCAACTCTTCCAAAGGTGGCTCAACTCCAGACATGGCCTCCATAATAGCTTCATCTGATGAAAAAACACTATCAAGGAAGTCATGTGCATGAGAATATTGAACTACCCATGCAGGCAGCACATATGGGTCCTCCTCCTCCATATGCAAAGAGGAAGGACTAGGCTCTGCAACACACTTAATATTAGCTTGATAAGCTATCATAGTTGCAGGAAACGACATGTTTGTTTCTATGGGATCACTCGAAGGACTCGGTGTAGGAAGAATCCAAGGATCTTCCATATGGTTGGTGAGAAAAGACACCGATCTCAATTACAATGAAGCCTCATTGGAACTAGACCCTATCATAAGAACAGGTGCAGGAAAACTAAAGCTTCCCATAAGGGATGGATACATTCCAACACCCACACTCCCAGTTGCCAGCTGAGAGTTCTCAACAATCAGGATAGAGGCTCTCGAAGATACGGTAACGCATGGATTATTGAATGACGTTTGATCAATCGTAACTATATTCCCATTAAACAGAAAGCATACAACTCAAAATAGAGAAGAAGCTACGGCTTGCATACTGTACATCCAATTCCTACCGAGTAAGAGATTATAGTCAAGGGGCACACCAACCACCTCGACCTCTATTGCAATGGTCTTCCCTCCCAAATGGACCTTAAGAGAAGGAAGAATCCCATGCGGCCAAAATGATCTATCGTCACAATCATTCAACATGGTAGCAGATTTAGGTAACTCGAGGGAACCCAAACCCTTCCAACATGTAAAAGACATCACAGAAGCAACAACACCTTCATCAATCACAGTGCGCTTGACGGTCATGTTAAGACATTCTACATGAATCAAGAGAGACACATAGTAAGGCAAGTGAGGCTATAGTCCCACGGTTTCAAATTTGATGACAGAGGAATAATTATCATCGTTAACACCAAGGGAAGAAACCAAAGCCTTCCTTTGCAAAGGACAACTCTGAAGTACTTTGAGTGCAAACATCACACAAGGAGTGTGGCTCAAATCCTCATCCTAACAGAATAGTTCTGGGTGGCTCGAAAATTAGGATTGTGCCTGAAACGATTAAGGACTCCCTTAGGAATGCGAGGTTCAACTTCAGGTTTATCCACAGGTTTTTCAACATGCAAAGGACTCTTGGGTGGAGCAGGTTCCTTTCCAAGGTCAGGTTGTAATGAACCATAGTCCTTTGCATGAGTCACAACCTTAGTAGCATGCACCGTATTGATGCAACCATGACCACTAGACTCCAGCGGATCTTAATCACCACCAGACTGATCATGGGTCCTCGAGTTCATGTTTTGATTATGAGGTAAAGGGTTGGTCAGCACAGTTGGGCCCTACGCTATGAACCTCAATGCCTCTTTAATACGAGGGCACAAGTGAGTGAGGTGATCTTCCTTACACAACTTGCAAGAAAATGTAACCTTACCTTTAGACTGCTTGACCCCCCTAGCATTTCAGGCATTCTTCTCATTAGGATTGGAATTTTCATTCCTATTCCCACCCTTATGATTGTTCTTACCCTTCTTCTTATTCCTTTCAGGTTGCTGGTTACCCTTCTGGTCTGACTATTGCACTGAAATCACACTCGCCGTTTGGGTGGGTTGAGATGAATCTATGGCTTGTCCCGAGGAATATTGGTTGATAGACAATTGAATGACCTGTTACAAAACCGAATCCATAGGCTTGGCAATGTACAATCAACAATGCCATCAGCATGTGGTCCAGGTTTGAATTTAGGGTCGAAACTAGAACACAGAGCATTAGGAATGATCTCATATAACAAACCGGATTGAGCATAAATAAAGTCCAATTTTTGCGCCCAAAAAATGGCTTGTTCCTCATTATGAACTTCGGATGTAGAAACATCCTTCTCTATATAAGGAAGTAACAATTTAAAAAACCACTCAAGGAGAAAATTCAATGGTATGAAGGATTTAATCAATCTCTTCCGTCTATGCAACTCTTGGATATGGTCCGAGATATGTGTGGCTTTGTCTTGCCAAAATGTCGACAAGAGTTTTGTACCAACTTCGTAATGTACTAGTAGCTGGAATTGGTTGATAAAATTCATAGCGAGGTCATCGAATAAATTGAATGCCCCCCTAGGTAGCTCTATGTACCATTTTGTGGCAGGCCCGGTGAGGGTGCATTGAAACAACCTTAAACGGATCGAATATTCATGTAAGGAATTTGAAGAGCACCATAGGTGAAATGTAGTAACATGTTCACTTGGATCTACTCCTAGTTTGCCCTTGAATTTGGGGATGTTCTAGGGAAGCTTATTAGGGACAGCCAGCCAAGCCGAGTCATAAGATCCAAGATCATTCGTTAGTCTCGACAAATCAGGTAGATTTATTGTTGCGAGGAAAGGGATCCTAGGTTGAGTAGGTTGATGCCACGCTCCCTGATAATTTTGGTTCACATAATACTAATTACTGTAAGCACCATGGCCTTCACCATAGTTCCCTCCTCCCGTTTGACCCATGTAGGGTGGCATGGAAGCACCATAATGTGGTGTACCTTGACTATGTTGGCTTACAAAGCCATAATTTGGAGAGTAAGTGGGTTGTTGATACCTATACCCATAAGGTGAATAACCCTATCCATACTGCGACCCATAACACGGTCCATAATAAATCCCATGAGATGTGCCATGAGAAACTCCATAAGTAGGAATATGACTTCCAGAAGTAGGAACATGACCTCTAGAAGTAGGAATATGACCTCCTGAAACAATAGGAGGTACTTCACTTTGATACACAACTACACGAGTAGCAGTAGTATGGACATAACTCATAGCAACATTCTAGCCCGAAGGACCATGTGAATGAGGGGGAGGAATAGCATTCGAAGAACTAGGAATAGAGGATGAAGGGGCATGTGAAACTATATAAGTGGTGTTCCCTACAGTCATTCGTCTAGGTTCTAGTATCCGAATAGGACTACTAGCACCAGGTCTAAGGTGGACATAAGATGTAACCTCCACCGTCGGGATGGAGGGTGCAATGTGACTCGTGTTCCCAAACCTTTCCACATGGAAATGACTAGGAATGCCCCTAGGCATAGTGTTAGGTTCAAACTCTGACTCGACATGCTGGGATGAATCATGTGCAGGAATACCAGACATGTCATAACTAGTGCTCGCAGGTTCATGATAAGTCTCGTCACCTGGAAACCAATACTGACAACCTGTGAATGAGGGATCATACCCAGAGTGTTTAGGTATATCAGGTGAAGGATCATATGTAGAAGTAGGCTCTTCTTCCTCAACCTCGTGGAGTGAACAAAGAAGCTCAGGAATTTCATCTTCATGATCTTCCATCATGTGTGAATCAATGTGTGAAGTAGTCTGCCTGGACCGTCCATTTCTCTCTCCCAAAGGAGGAGGAGATGTAGAAGGAAGAAGTCCTACTAAATGACGAGAATGGTGAGGAGCCACACCTGAATCCACAATGACTCAGAAAATGAAAAATACTCTCTAATTATGCAAACCCTAATAAAGCTAGCATGCACAGAGCATACACCAATAAAATCTAAAGCCAATCACAAGCAATCAAGGGTAGGATAAGTGAGCTCATGAATGAAGCATGTATGTCTCGCCTAGGAGAGGCTTGAGAATCCCATACACAACAAGTAGAGGTTCGTAACCAATTATTTTGGCCCTCAGCTTCAACAATATAGCGACTATGCTATCTGACCCCAACCTGGCCAGGACACCTGCAGAATAACCCCTTCAAAGTACCCCTTCGATAACCTAGGTAAGGAAACTAAGGTCACCTCAATATAATCAATGCTGAGGCATATAGTCACAGGAGGGATTAACCATATGGGCAGGGTAGCAAAGCCTAAAACTCTTGAAAGAGCCCCCAGATATGAATACAATCCTATAAATATCTACGGTGCTACTCAGTTATGACTAGGGATCATCCCAATCATTAACTGCTCACACTACCTCGTGCTTAACTCCCTTGTAAGAGGAGGATCCTGAGAAACACTAATTATACCAAGTAATTTCACACTCTCACCTGGACAGACACATACATGTTGTTGTTTAGTGGTCTTGGAGAATTTACTCACAATGAACTATTCCAAGACCCTAAAACCTAATCTTGTTGTTGTACCCTATCAAAGAAAATAGTGTAATCCATTTTAATTAAGTGTTGATTTTATTTGGCTTTATTACTCAAAAGAGGTAAATGACCGTGCAACCAATGGTGTTATGACACAACATGAAGCAAAGTGCACACCTAACAATCAATGCAAATGCATTGTGTCGAATGAAAAATAGGGCATGCTACTACGTGAAATGCAAAATTTTCTTCGAATGACAAATGCAATCTTTCCTATATGAAATCCTGACTAATACTTCTCTAAGAAAACCTAGTGCAAGTACCATGCAAAATGAAAAGTGCAATGCATAATGATGCAAAGAAGCAATATTTTTGGATTTTTTGAATAAAAATGAGATAATAAAGCAAAAGAATGACTCTACCACCCCCAAATTTTTCTAGAACAATCAAAAAACACTCACGCAAAGTAGTAAGGTAAAAGAGACCTAATGCACTAATCCCAAAACAAAAAATTGAAAATGCAATGACAAGAACATTCTTAAAAAAAAATAATTTACCCTAAAAAAAAGCATCTCTAGTCAGAAACAGAGGTGTATACAGACTCTAGCAGTATCAAAAGAGACTCAGCAATCATCAAAATTCACCCAGCAATAATCAATTTTCCTTGAAAAGGAAAAACTAAGGACATACGTGACTATTCACAAAAAAACCGCATATGTACGCAGCTATAGCAGTCAAAACTGCATGTATACGTGACTGTGAGTTAAAAACACATGTACAGGAAGAAAAATGTATAAAAATAAAGGCAAATAGATAAGCCGAGACAAACTTCACACCAATCAGACACTACAAGACAAACATGCCCCCAGACTCGACACAGAAACAGAGAAATCAGAGCAATTCAAGAGCATTGAATGCCAATAAAAACCCCTAAAGGACAACTACTAGGAACTCCCCAGCGGAGTCACCATTTCTATTATGGAGAGAAATTCCTATGGCTTGGGGTGCCACAATAGACAGCTTGACTCCAAAAATCAATCATTTCCAATATGCAAGAGAAACCAAATATCTAACACTAAAGGATCTCGATTCATACCTTATTCCCGACGGTTGATGTAGATCCCCGTTGAGATTTCCAAATCCATCTTGTATTGATAAATTGCTTCCTCAACAATCAGTAAACAAGAAAGGCATGCTATATATATTTGTGTTAGGCCTACTTTATCATATATAATCAATAACATATAAGCATTTAAAAGAATCCATGGATCAAATACTCATTTAAACACATATTATTGGACAGGAAAATATATTTCTATTAATATAAAAACAGAGATTACAAGAGTGAAAACCTCTGGCGGCACATCTATGAATCAGAGAAACTGATTCCCCCACTTGGGCCTCCACCACTTCAATCCTCCATCTCTCGATAGCAAGCTCACAAGCAAAAGGAAAGATTGGGAAGAACACAAAAGTGCTCCAAGGGACAAAGGGATGTAGACTCATGTATAAGCTCTGGAAATAATGGACTATAGTTTTCTTGCTCTATAATTTATCCTTTTAAATGTATCCAAAGGGTTTGTTATATAGCTCTTCAATGGGGTAATGAAGGGTTGAATATGAGCGATCTCAGGGCATATGGAAGGCTAGGAGACAAGTGAGTCAGATTCACAACAAGAAAAACTCTAGAAGAATTTGGCCTTTTGCACACATCCCAATGTACATGGGTTTATAGGTCAAATCTGCGTATGTACACGAGAAAGGAATTAAAAGTCACGTATGGAAAATTTATCATGTTTTTAGGGATGATCTTTGAAACATCAAAGGTACAAAAATGGTCCATCGTGTTATAGCTGATTTTACCAGACATGGTGAATCACACTTTTATGGCCTTCCCTGTCCCTCTGCAGACTCTTTAGACCCCATAGACCATTTTTATACCTTTGATGTTTCCAAAATCATCCCTAAAAACATGCTTAAATTTCCATACATGACTTTTAGTCCCTTTCTCACGTATATACGCGGGTTTGACCTCTAAAACTGCGTACATTGGGATGTGTGCAATAGGCCAAATTCTTTTGGAGTTTTCCTTGATGTGGATCCGAATCACTTGTCTCCTAGACTTCCATATGCCTTGAGATCACTTGGATTCGACCCTTCATTTCCCCATTGAAGAGCTATAAAGGAAACCTTTGCATACATTGAAGCATATGAGAGAATTTAAAGCAAAGAAACTATAGTCCATTGTTGCCAGAGCTTATACTTGAGTCTGCATCCCTTTGTCCCTTGGAGTACTTTTGTGTTCTTCCCAAGCTTTCCTTTTGCTTGTGAGCTTTCTATTGAGAGATGGAGGATTGAAGTGGTGGAGGCCCAAGTGGGGGACTCATTTTCTCTGATTTGCAGATGTGCCGACAGAGGTTGTATATATTGTAATCTTCGTTTTTATATTAAATTGAAATATCTTTTCCTATCCAATAATGTGTATTTGAATGAGTATTTTATCCATGGATGATTTCGAATGATTATATGTTATTGATTATATATGCTAGAGTAGAGCTAATACAATTATATATAACATGCTTGTCTTGTTTGCTGATTGTTGAGGGAGCAATTTACCAATACAAGCTGGAGTTGGAAAGCTCAACGGGGATCTACATCAACCGTCTGGAATAAGGTATGAATCTTGATCCTTTAGTGTTAGATCTTTGATTTCTATTGCATATAGGAAAGGATTTATTTCTGGAGTCAAGCTATCTATTGTGGTACTCCAAGCCATAGGAATTTCTCTCCGTAACAGAATTGGCGACTCCGCTGGGGAGTTCCTAGTAGTTGTCCTTTGGGGATTTTTATTGGCATTCAATGTTCTTGAATTGCTCTTATTTCCCTATTTCTGTGTCGGGTATGGGGGCATGTTTTCCTGGTAGTGTCTGATTGGTGTGAAGTTTGTCTCAGCTTGTTTGTTTTCCTTTATTTTTATACATTTTTCTTCCTGTACGTGAGTTTTTAACTCATAGTCGCGTATATATGCGGTTTTGACTGCTATATCCACGTACATACGTGGGTTTACTGCGAACAGTCACATATACCCTTAGTTTTTCCTTCTAGAGGAATATTGATTGTTGCTAGGTGAATTTTGATGATTGTTGAGTCTCCTTTGATACTGCTAGAGTTTGTATACACCTCTGTTTCTAACTAGAGACACCTTTTTTAGGGTGATTTTCTTTTTTTTAAGAATGTTATTGTCATTGCATTTTCGATTTTTTGTTTTGGGATTAGTGCATTAGGTCTCTTTTACCTTATTACTTTGTGTGGGTGTGGTTTGATTGTGTTTTCAGAGTTTGGGGGTTGTAGAGTCATTCTTTTGCTTTAGTATCTTATTTTTTTTCAAAAAATCCAAAACTTTTTGCTTCTTTGCATCATTATGCATTGCACTTTGCATTTTTCATGGTACTTGCACTAGGTTTCCTTAGAGTATTAGTCAATATTTCATATAGGAATGATTGCATTTATCATTTGAAGAAAATTTTTGCATTTCACGTAGTAGCATGCCCCGTTTTTCATTCAACACAATGCATTTGCATTGATTTTTAGGTGTGCATTTTGCTTCATGTTGCATCATAACACCATTGGATGCATGACCATCTACCTCTTTTGAGTAATAAAGCTAAATAAAATCAACGCTTAATTAAAATGGATTACACTATTTTCTTTGATAGGTTACACCAACAAGATTAGGTTTTAGGGTCTTGGAATAATTCATTGTGAGTAAATTCTCCAAGACCACTAAACAACAACATGTATGTGTCTGTCCAGGTGAGAGTGTGAAATTTCTTGGTATAATTAGTGTTTCTCAGGATCTTCCTCTTACAAGGGAGTTAAGCACGAGGTAGTGTGAGTGGTTATTGATTTGGATGACTCCTAGTCATAACTGAGTAGCACCGGAGATATTTCTAGGATTGTATTCGTATCTGGGGGCTCTTTTGAGAGTTTTGGGCTTTTCTACCCTACCCATATGGTCAATCCTGCATGCGATTGTCCGCCTGAGCATTGATTATATTGAGGTGACCTTAGTTGCCTTACCTAGGATATTGAGGGGGTACTTTGTAGGGGTTATTATGTAGCTGTCTCGGCCAGGTTGGGGTCAGATAGCACAGTCACTTTACGCGTTGAAGCTGAGGGCCACAATAATTGGTTTTGAACCTCCACTTGTTGTGTATGGGAGTCTCAAGCCTCTCCTAGGTGAGACATACCTGCTTCATTCGGGAGCTCACTTATCCTACCCTTGATTGCTTGTGATTGGCTTTAGATTTTATTGGTGTATGATATTTGCATGTTAGCTTGCCTAGGGTTTGTGTAATTAGAGAGTCTTTTGCATTTTTTGAGTCATTATGGATTTGAGTGTGGCTCCTCACCATTCTCATCGTTTAGCAAGACTTTCTCCTTCTACATCTCCTCCTCCTTTGGGAGAGAGAAACAGACAGTCCAAGCACACTACTTCGCACATTGATTCACACACAATGGGAGATCATGAAGATTAAATTATTTAGCTACCTTCTTCACTCCATGAGGTTGAAGAAGAAGAACTTGTTCCTACATATGATCCTTCGCTTGATATACCTACACACTCTGGGTATGATCCCTCATCCACAAGTCAATGGTATTGGATGTCGGAGGACGAGACTCATCATGAACCTGTGAGCACTAATTATGGTAGTTATGATATCTCTGGTATTCCTGCACATGATTCGGTACAGTATGCTGAGTTAGAGTTTGAACCTAACACTATGCCTGGGGGCATTCCTAGTCACTTCCATGTGGAGAGATTTGGGAACATGAGTCATGTTGTACCCTCCATCCTGGAAGTGGAGGTCACATCACATGTTCGTCCTAGACCTAGTGCTAGTAGTCCTATTCGGATACCATAACCTACACGAGTGACTGCAGGGAACACCACGTATATAATTTCACATGTCCCTTCATCCTTTATGCCTAGTTCTTCAAATTCTATTCCTCCCCCACATTCACGTGGTCCTTCAGGCCGAAATATTGCTACGATTCATGTCTGTACTACCGCTACTCGCGTAGTTGGGTCTTAGAGTCAAGTACCTCCTGTTGTTTCGGGGGGTTGTATTCCTACTTCTAAAGGTCATATTCCTACTTCTAGAACGTCTATTACTACCTATGGAGTTTCTCATGGGACATCTCATGGGATTTCGTATGGACCTTATTATAGATCACAGTATGGACAAAGTTATTCTCTTTAGGGGTACGGGTATCAAAAACCCGCTTACTCTCCGAATTATGGCTTTGTAGCCCCACATATACAAGGTACACCACATTATGGTGCTTCCATGCCACTCTACATGGGTCAAACAGGAGGAGGGCACTATGGCCAAGGCCATGGTGGTTATGGTAATCAGGCTTATGTGAACCAAAATTATCAAGGAGTAGGGCATCGACCTGCTCATCCTAGGCTCCCTTTCCTAGCAACGCTAAATCTTCCTGACTTGTTAAGACTAATGAACGATCATGTATCTCATGACTCGGCTTGGCTGGCTATCCCTAATAAGCTTCCCTTGGACATCCCCAAATTCAAGGGAAAACCAGGAGAAGATCCAAGTGAACATGTTACTACATTTCACATATGGTGCTCTTCAAATTCCTTACATGAAGATTTGATCTGTTTAAGGCTATTTCAACGCACCCTTACAGGGCCTTCCATGAAATGGTATATAGAGTTACATAGGGGGGCATTTGCATTGTTCGATGACCTAGCTATGAATTTTCTAAACCACTTCTAGCTACTAGTGCGTTACGACATTGGTACGGAACTCTTGTCGACATTTCGACAGGATGAAGCCACGCATATCTCGGACCATATCCAAGAGTGGCGTAGACGGAAGAGATTGATTAAAGCTTTCATACCACCAGAGTTTCTCCTAGAGTGGTTCCTTAAATCCTTACTGCCTTATATAGTGAAGGTTGTTTCTACATCTGGAGTTCAGAACGAGGAACAAGCCATTTTTAGGGTGCAGAAATTAGACTTGATTTATGCTCAATCTGGTTTGTTATATGAGATCATTCCTAATGCTCCGCGTTCTAGTTTCAACCCTAAGGTTAAACCTAGACCACATGTTGATGGCATTGTTGTTTATATGAGTGCCATTGTTGTTATCTATCAACCAATCTGCCTCAGGACAAGCCATGGTTTCATCTCAACCCACCCAAACGACGAATGTGATTTCGGTGCAATCGTCGAACCAGAAGGGTAACCAGCAACCTGGAGGGAATAAGAAGAAGTGTAAGAACAATCGTAAGGGTGGGAATAGGAATGAAAATTCCAACTCTAATGACAAGAAAGCCCGAAATGCTAGGGGTACAAGCAGCCTAAACGTAAGGTTAAGTTTCCTTGCAAATTGTGTAAGGAGGACCACCTCACTCACGTGTGCCCTCGGATTGATGAAGCTTCTAGATTCATAGCATAGGGCCTAGCTGTGCTGACCAACCCTTTACCTCATAATCAAAACATGAACTCGAGGACCCATGATCAATTTGGTGGTGATCAAGATCCACTGGATACTAGTGGTCATGGTTGCATCAACATGGTCCATGCTACTAAGGTTGTGACTCGTGCGAAGGACTATGGTTCATCACAACCCGACCTTGGAAAGGAACTTGATCCACCTGGGAGTCCTTTGCATATTGAGAAACATATGGATAAACTTGAAAATGCACCTCGCATTCCTAAGGGAGTCCTTAAGCGTTCGGGGCACAATCCTAATTCCTGAGCCACCCAAAACTATTTTGTTGTCAAGGATTTGGGCCACACTCCTTGTGCGATGTCTGCACTTGAAGTAATTTAGAGTTGTCCTTTGCAAAGGAAGGATTTGCTTTCTTTCCTAGGTGTTAACGATGATAATTCTTCCTCTATGATCAAATTTGAAACTGCAGGACTTTAGCCTCGTTTTCCTTACTATGTGCCTCTCTTGATTCACGTAGAATGTCTTAACATGATCGTCAAACGCACTATGATTAACGAAGGCGTTGCTGCTTCTGTGATGTCTTTGGCATGTTCGAAGGGTTTGCGTTCGCCCGATTTGTCTAAATCTAGTACCATGTTGACTACTTTCGATGGAATATCATTTCAATTGCATAGGATTCTTCCTTCTCTTAAAGTGATTTTGGGAGGGAAGACTGTTGCGATAGAGGTCAAGGTGGTTGATGTGCCCTTTGACTAGAATTTGTTGTTGGGTATGAATTGGATGTATAGTATGCAAGTTGTAGCTTCTTCTCTATTTCGAGTTGTCTTCTTTCTGTTTAATGGGAAGATAGTTATGATTGATCAAACATCATTCAAGAATCCACTGGTTACCACATATTTGGGAGCTTCCATCCCGATTGTAGAGCACTCTCAGCCGAAAACTGGGAGTGTGGGTGTTGGCATGTATCCATCCCTTATAGGAATCTTTAGTTGTACTACACATGTCCTTATGATAGGGTATAGTTCTAGTGAGGCTTAGTCATCAGTAATATCAGTGTATTTTCACACAACCTATATGGAAGATCCTTGGATTCTTCCTACACTGAGTCCTTCGAGTGATCCCATCAAGACAAACGTGTCGTTGCCTGA
This sequence comes from Pseudotsuga menziesii, assembly GCA_001517045.1. Classification (NCBI taxonomy): domain Eukaryota; kingdom Viridiplantae; phylum Streptophyta; class Pinopsida; order Pinales; family Pinaceae; genus Pseudotsuga; species Pseudotsuga menziesii. The sequence continues at coordinate 67,618 of LPNX010735048.1, forward strand.
AACTACAATAGCTTATCAAGATAATCTTCCGTGTGTTGTAGAGCCTAGTCCTTACCCTTCGCGGATGGAGGAGGAGGACCCGTATGTGCTACCTGCATGGGTAGTTCAGTATTATCATGTACATGATTTCCTTGATAGTTTTTTCCTTCTGATGAAGCTATTATTGAGGCAATGTCTCAGGTTGAGCCACCTTGGGAGGAGTTGCGTCATAGATCTTATTTTCTTCTCGAGCTTAACCATTTAGAGTGTGAGGAATTTAGGGAAATTCTTAGTGAGAGAATTGGTAGTCCTATGGTTCCATTAATCTCTCCTAGTCCGATGGTTGATAGAAACATGGAAAACATATATCCTACCATTCCTATCAATATATCTCGCGATCCTGGCAAGATTGAGAATGTCTATATTGGGGTAGAATGTTCCCATGCTGAGATTCAAGAGTACACCGAGTTGTTTAAATAATTTCATGATATATTTTCTTGGTCTTACGATGAAATGCCAGGTATTGACCCTCGCATTGTTAAACATGAGATTAAAACTTATCCCAATGCTAAACTTGTTCGACAACGCTTGCGTGTGGTGAATCCTAGGAAAGCACCCGTGATTAAGGCTGAGATAGAAAAACTGTTGAATGTTGGTTTTATCTATCTCATTCCCTTGATAGAGTGGGTTTCAAACCCCATTCCAATTGATAAGAAGTAGCGAATGATCTGCATATGCAGTGATTTCCGTGACTTGAATCGTGCCTGTCCTAAGGACAATTTCCCCACACCGTTTATTGATCAAATTTTGGATGACTGTGTAGGAAGTGAGGTATTTTCCTTTATGTATGGCTTTTCCAGATACAATCAGATACAGATTAAACCTAAGGACCAACATAATACTTCCTTTATTTGTCCTTGGGGAAACTTTGCGTATCGGAAGATGCTTTTTTGCCTTAAAAATGCAGGAGCCACTTTTTAGCAGGCTATGACCTTGATCTTCCATAATCTCAAATCGATTATTGAAGTCTTTTTGGATGACCTTGCTGCTCAGTCTCGTATGAGAATGCGTCATTCCTACCATTTGAGATTAGTGTTTAAAAGGTGCCACCATTATTTGGTTAGATTAAATCCTCACAAGTGCATCTTTTGCGTGAAGTTTGGTCTCTTATTAGGATTCATTGTCTCCAAGGAGGGCATAAGAGTCGACCCTTTGAAGGTTGAGGAAATACTTCAGTTGTCTCCCCCAAAGAACATTAGACATCTTCAATGTTTGCAAGGCATGGAAAACTTCTTATAGAGATTCGTTGTCAACTTTGCCAATTTGACTAGAGGCTTTATGTGTCTTTTGAAGAAGGACACTACATTTTTTTGGGATGAGTGAGCCTAGGAGTCCTTTGATGCACTTAAGCGAGCCTTAGCATCGGCCACAGTGATTAATCCACCCGACTATAGCTGTGACTTTCTACTTTATGTGGTCGCATCTATGGAGACGATTGGTATGGTTTTGGTTGAAGAGGATGAGGAGCTCCAAGAGCATGCCATATATTATTTGAGTCAGAACCTTATTGATGTAGAGATTTGTTATTCCCATGTTGAGAAGCTTTCCTTACATACCGTTCATGTGGTTCAACGATTGAGACACTATATTCTCCTTTGTCAGACCTTGGTTGTATCCCATGTCAATCTGTTTCAGTTTGTCCTCACTAGAAGGATGATTGGGGGAAAGTATAATAAATGGATTGTCATCTTGTAAGAATTCGATCTTGAGTTTGTTTTGGCAAAATTGAAGAAATCATTAATTTTTGCGGAGCTTATATTGGATTTCCCAAGCGAGGAGGAGGAGGAAGCTTGTGAAGATATGTTTGTTGATGAGCACATCTTCTTGATCTCAACTTTGGACCCATGGTATGGAGATATTATCATATATTTACAAACATTAAAGGTCCCCACTCACCTTTCACATGATGAACGAGGACGGTTACATCACGTTTATAAGAATTACCTCATAGCGGATAACACATTGTACCGGCGTGGGGTAGATTCCATTTTATGTCATTTTTTAACTCATGAGGAGGCTAAGCTTGTGCTGAATGATTTGCACGGAGGGGCGTGTGGTGGTCATTTATCTGGGCTTTCTACAACCCAAAAAATCTTGAGAGCGGGTTATTTCTGGCCGTCCATCTTTAAAGATTGTGTCAATGCGATCAAGAATTTCCACCCTTGCCAGGTATTTACACGTAATATGCGCTCACGTCTTGCCCCATTACATCCCATTATCACTGTCGGTCCCTTGACTAAGTGGGGGCTTGATTTCATGGATTGCAACCCAGCTTTAGCTGGGGGGAATCATCATATCATAGTGGTTGTTGACTATTTCATGAAATGGGCTGAGGCTATGCCTACATTTAAATCTGATGGTGAGACATCCGCACACTTTGTATTCAACCAGATTATTACTTGATTTGGTATTTCGAAAGAGCTTTTCACTGACCATGGTAGGCACTTTCAGAATCATATGATGAAAGAGTTGGCCTTGAAGTTAGGGTATAAGCAGGAGCATTCCTCTTCTTACTATCCTCAAGCGAATGGACAGGTTGAAGCAGTGAACAAATCACTCAAATCCATTCACTAACGAACCATCACACAAAGCAAGACCAATTGGCACATCATGTTATATCCTATTTTGTGGGCTTATAGAGGCGTTGTTAAGACTCCCATGAGTTTTTCTCCATATCATCTTATACATGGAGTGGAGTTGGTATTGCTGGTTGAGTGCGAGATCCCTTCTTTGAAGCTAGCCATAGAGCTCTTGCTAGACACTTCCCCATTGGAGGAGCATTTGGTCCACCTAGAGCAACTTAATGAGCAGCGTCGTGATGCCTTGGTCACTCTAGAAGTGAATAAGTGTCGTGTTAAGGTCCAGTACAATAAATCTATCCATCCAAGGAGGTTTAGTGAAGAGATTTGGTCCTTCTATGGGACCAAGCTAAAGAACCCTTGGGGGCAGGAAAATTCAGCCCCATGTGGCATGGTCCTTACATTTTTAAACGTGTGTTAGAGAAGGGTGATTATGAGCTATTAGGTTATGAGGGGACAGCCTTGGTAGAGCCTAGAAATGGCCTCTATCTTAAAAGTACTATGCCTGATTTTCAGCCAAGGCTGACTATTGTATATTATTGTACATTATTTTGCATAGTTAGGTCTTTTGTTATGGTGATCAGGTTTGTTGATTAGCTTTTGTTTCTTATGGTAGATTTCAATGGAGTCTTCCATATTTATAGGATTTGCGGATGGTGTGAGCCGTCACACTCAACACTCAGCCTCTGCTGCTTGGGTGATTTATACTCCTACGAGTCAGGTATTGTCTTCAGGAGGTGTATGTTTACAGCCCTCTTCAAACAATGCTGTTGAGTATAGTGCCGTTATCGAGCTTCTACGGGATTCCATTTTACATGGTATTCTACCTCTTGAGGTACGTCTTGATTCAGAGTTAGTAGTGTCACAGCTTAACGGCTTGTATCATGTTAGGGATCCAACTTTATTATGAATATTCTTGCATGTGAGATTGTTAGAACAGAAATTTGACAATATAACATATATACATGTTCCAAGAATTAATAATCAAGTTGCTGACTTATATGCTAACTACGTGTTAGATTGGCATTTGTTTCACATACAATAAGCTCATCACAAACATACATTTTTACACATGTAAATAAATAAATCGATCATCATAAAAAATACTATAAACATCCAAAATGTTATAATACATAAGTGTCATAATACAAAAATGGGGCTTCCGAGCCACCAAAATATAAATACACAGTAATACAAAATGTATCACTCCTAGCTATCTAATCTTGGGGAGGAGGAGGGGGGTTATGATCATGGAATGTCACCACGTTTCTAGCTAGCCATTGAAATAATTGCACCCATGCTCGTGGTACACCCACCACCTGGCGCTACATGGCCTAAAGCAAGTCCTCGAATTGCACCATGGGTACTCTGTGTGTTAGCCTCACGAAGTTGGTATGAATGCTTTGGAGCGTCCTCTCTGTGTCCACACTCGTAATGTCATCTCCTCTTCCTCCCCATCTATGACGAAGGAAGCCTTTACGCCACCGTGGTCCTACATCTACATGCATATGATAGGATGTCACTATGTGTTGTCATGCAAAAACATGTATTTTTGATTCCATATATCAAAAAACACAAAAAAAATTAAATAACTTGAAAATTTTAAAAATAGGGTTGGGATTCGTTACCAATTTCACCGTATTCCAATATTGGTGGTAGTGGCATGGTGGGGTCTCCCTGGGAATCTATCCCTGTATAGGGGTAATCATCAATGGCAACTATCTGTCGCCATCACCATGGAAAGAAATCAGTTGGATAGGGGTTGGACACCCTACCTCCACCCAGTCTGCGCATCGCATTTTCCCAACGACGTTGGGCCGGATCTCGAACCCCATGAAGAGGAACATTGACTCTAGGGCTCAATCCCAAAACACGCTCAAATAAGAACATGCTCAGTATGCTGCTAAAACTGAAGTTTCACACCCTACCCATTTTTTAGTCACTGAGTTGTTGTTTCATGTTGCTCAACAATGTCAGACTCCAGTCATAAACTGTGGGCCTCATGCACTCCACTGCATAGAAATTCAGAGGCCGCGAGGCCTAGTGGAGTGAGGCTAGCCCTACTAACCTGTCGAGTGTCAGTAGAATGGCCTTTAGGCATAGCACTTGTATGGAGTCAGTTGGGATCTGAATCTCGACCTTCTCCATGTCTGGATAACAGTACACTGCTATGTACTCATCTATAATGAGACCACCTTCGGGCCCGTGAGAACATAGGTTTACCACTTCCCCCGGTCGGGACAATCCAGTGATAAATTATATGTCCTCCACTTCTATGGTGAGGGACATCCCATCTATCTGGAAAGAATCTGAGTCAGGATCCTAGTAGTCTAGTAGCATCTGCACCAGTCTTGGTTTGGCCCTTAAGCCACCGAGACACCAAAACTTGTAGAGCTCGCACGCACGTAAAGCTTGATGAGCCATTAGATCAGCCCTTACTGCCTCTTCTACATCCCCGTGCTCACATTCTCTCCATTCTAGAATCATCCTGCACATTGAATTCAAGTTTAGGTCATAAGAAGTCTTAGAAAACCTTGAACGTGGCCTCATACGTGACTGTTTGCTAAACAGTCGTGTATGTACATGACTCTGAGGTCTTTTTCCGCGTATATCCATCCCTATACACGGAAAAATCCTCGATTTCTACATGGTCCGTGGTGCACACTTTAGGATGGCCTAGAATCCAAATTAGACCATGGAATTTGAAAACATTTGCATGAAAATGAAAGAGTAGGGCATGGGTAATTACCTGGAGAAAACGGTTTCGGATTCCGCCGGCTAGATCTCCCAGAATTCGTGTTTGAAGTTTTGAGCTCAATTGGGTAAAAATTTCAAATGTTATATAGTGTTTTGAATTTTTTACTATTTATAGAAATTTTTCAAATTTTTGAAAATTATTACCCCCTTTTCTTTAGTTTGGACCGTTTCTAATCCTATTGGACCATTTTTTGACTAATATATGATGTAGGAGACCTTTTTTAGCACCGTTTCGATCATTGTTTTGACTCGTTCGTGCTGATCTCAGGTATGATGTTTAAACTAGCATATAGGCTAGGTTTTACCCCCATTTTCATTTTACATGACCTTATGACTGTTTCATTATAACCTTAGGTACGAACCCATTCTATCAGGTCACGGAACCTTCTTGCTATTTTAGAAGTGGCATGATGTGAATGGTAGAGCTTGACCTTACATGGGTACCCTAGTTAGCTCCTTATTTTCATTTGGTGCCCATGTCGACAGTTTGTCCTTTAGGGTGTGGGAGTCCATTGTATAGTACCACCATGACATTTCACAAGAGCCTCATACTCCTCGTGATATTTTGTTGTCCTATTCCCTCAAAACTCCCTTCTTTCAAGTTGTAATTGGATTATCATGAGCTTTTCCTGCCTTATTGAGCCTTATGTCGACTTCCCTAACTTCGATTTTCAGCCATATAGCCCAAGCTTGTCTCATGTCTAGCCATGCAAATCCATTTTATATATCTTTTGCAGCTTGATTCCCTTTTTACCGGGAGGGGACTTTCCCCCGAGTGTTGCTATCCTACACATGTGTCCTTGCATTGTGCATAGGTATGTTCCACTACTTGGAACTAGTTTATTTTCCCATTTGACACTTGTCTCCTCCTAGTCTATAACTTTAAAGTAGTTTTATTCTTTTTCAAGCTTTTTAAATATTTGAAAAAGTCCAAAAAAAAATTTTAAAAACCAAAAAGCTGGACAAGGAAAGATGTTATCTTTGGAAGCTATCGAGTTGTGTCGCCTTCGAATATAGCATTGTATATCACATCCATTGGTTGGGTTTATAGTTTGACTTTAGGAGCTGTACTCATTTATATGAGTTTATCTCCACCAACTGGTTAAGCTTCCAGTCCCTATGGATCCTCTGTCGATGCCTCCTATGTCGCAGAGATGTCCCAGTTTTGTATATCAAGTCTATGCTGCCTACATTCAGTCACCATTCGCCTTTATGCTCTTGTTCGAAGGAAGTTGAAACCTGAGTCAGCCATTCCTCAGTTATCTTGACTTTGCATGTTGGCCATTCCCAGTACAATTACTGGTTCATGCATCTTATGATCGAGTCCTTCCACATTATATAGATTTGTTGAGTACCTCATCTTGGATGATGGGGTATTCCTTAATCCCCTCCTTCCAGCGGATTTCATCCCATCAAATTTAGATCATTTATTCTGGGATAGGAATCTAGAGTCATTTTCGAGTGCCTTGAGACTTGCAGTCATCAGTGCTAGGTTCTCTCACCATCAAATTTTTTTTGGGAATACATCAATGTCCCCTAATCAATGGATTCTCTCAAGTGTTCAACCTCAACACATTTATTCACACTTTTTAGTTTGCACTCTAGTACCTTGATTCCCATTTTCGTTATCGCTAGGTGATCTCGCATCTGTTAACAGTATACATCAATGATCGATAATCAGACGATGGAATACTATGTTCACCCTCGACACCTTTATTCACATAGTAGGACATGTACTCGTAGCGTATGTGTAGAATACCTTCCAGATTGGTGGCATCTCTTATATGCTACCTCCTTGATCATGCCAGTGTTCATGAGATTTCAGCTCTTGTGACTTGATTCTAGTATATGTCAGACATTTCCACCCATTATGGAGATCATGATCCTTTGTATATCTTCATTATGGAGATTCTAATCCATGTATATTCTACATGGCGATGACCACTCATCTCATATCTTGTGTCATGCCTATTCATGGCCATTTTACTATTATGTATCTAGGACTGCTATATGTACTTGCATTTATATGCAGAGTTGTATCATTGTACTATGCTGATTGGGTGGCTGGTCTTCCACTGGGTTCTTCATCACTTCATTTCTGGGATGGACTTATAATGTATTTCGGCCATCGTATGACCCCTCTGACCTCACACATTAGGGGGCATCTGTTATGGCTGATTTTACCACACATGGTGAATCATAATTTTATGGCCTTCCCTGTATTTTTGCAGACTCTTTAGACCCCATGGACCATTTTTATACCTTTGATGTTTCCAATATCATCCCTAAAAACATGCTTAAATTGCCATATGCGACTTTTAATCCCTTTCTCGTGTATATACGCAGGTTTGACCTCTAAAACCATGTACATCGGGATGTGTGCAAAAGGCCAAATTCTTTTGGAGTTTTCCTTAATGTGGATCTGACTCACTTGTCTCCTGGCCTTCCATATGCCTTAAGATCACTTAGATTCGACCCTTCATTGCCCCATTAAAGAGCTATATAAGGAACCCTTTGGATACATTGAAGCATATGAGAGAATTAAGAGAAAAGAAACCATAGTCCATTATTGCCGGAGCTTATACTTGAGTCTGCATCCCTTTGTCCCTTGGAGCACTTTTGTGTTCTTCCCAAGATTTCCTTTTGCTTGTGAGCTTGATATCGAGAGATGGAGGATTGAAGTGGTGGAGGCCCAAGTGGGGGACTAAGTTTCTCTAATTCGCAGACGTGCCGATAGAGGTTGTATCTATTGTAATCTCTATTTTTATATTAAATAGAAATATCTTTTCCTGTCCAATAATGTGTATTTGAATAAGTATTTTATCCATGGATGATTTCGAATGCTTATATGTTATTGATTATATATGCTATATTAGAGCTAACACAATTATATAGAGCATGCTTGTCTTGTTTGCTGATTGTTGAGGGAAAAATTTACCAATACAAGCTGGAGTTGGAAAGCTCAATGGGGATCTACATCAACCGTCCGGAATAAGGTACGAATCTTGATCCTTTAGTGTTAGATCTTTTATTTCTCTTGCATGTAGGAAATGATTGATTTATGGAGTCAATTTATCTATTGTGGTACCCCAAGCCATAGGAATTTCTCTCTGTAACACATGGGGTCTAAAGAGTCTGCAAAGAGATAGGGAAGGCCATAGAAGTGTGATTCACCATGTGTGGTAAAATCAGCTGTAACAGTTTGCATGCATGCCATTTTTAGGGTTTGCATGCATGTCACTTTTAGTAACATTTCAAAGATAGTGGAAATATGAGTAGTAAAAAATACTCTTGAAACTCAAGTAGAAAATAGTAATCTTGGGTGTAATCCATAGTGGCAAGATGAGTAGAAATAAATACTCTTGAAGCTCATGTTTTTGGTAGCTGACCAATTTATCTAATTTAATATTTAAAGGAACTTAGGTATTTTTTGTGATATTAGGTAATTTGTACCCTAAATGTTTCTCATTTTTCTTTCCCAGGTAACATATTTGCGAGGAAACCTCCTAGGCGGTTCCTCTCATTCCAAGGATGGTACTCAGGGTAAACCCTAGATTGTTTAGGGTACAAGGCCATGTTAGAAACTCATGAATAGATTATGTATAGATAATCAACATTCGGCTCACTAAGAGGAAACATGCTAGAAAGTGGGATTTGAACTCCAGTGGCGAGGGTAACAACTTTTTGGGACACCACTTTTGTCCTATAATTTTGAAGAATAGGGGCATGTATCTAACAAAATGTCCAATGATTTCACAGTATGGTCGTGTGCTCATTTTTGCAAAGAAGGAAAAGAGATGTCCAAGAAATCCTCTCTTATCCCATGTAAGATGTGTTTCTTAATCAACAACATAATTTTATAGGGCTTCCAAATGAATACCATGTGATGTGTTTCACTCTAGTTTCGAATCCATAACCATCCTTAGGGAGTGAATTTTGTGTCATGATATTCATTTGAGGAGGTCTACCATTAGATGTTTATCTTGCTACCCCATTAAATATGTCAGTTGAGGAATCATTGTATTCAAAAATTCCTATTCAATCAATGAAGTACACAGTGGTGAATCTGGATGATTCACCCTGGCAATTGGTTAGGTTGTATATATTTCGCCACTGAATCTAACTAGTTCAAGGAAATTTTCCCTAAACCTAAGTAGCCCACTAAGCTCCCAAAACGTCTTTCCAAAAGATGAATAATAACAATGATACCCTTTTGGTTCAACTAACCTTCTTATATATATTTTAGGGTTTGCATGTGAGTTTTAGGCTTTGCATGCATGCCACTTTTAGGGTTTTCATGCATGTCACTTTTAGGGTATGCATGTCACTTTAGGGTTTGCATGCATGTCACTTTTAGGGTTTGCATGCATGCCATTTTTAGTGTTTTCATGTGTCACTTTTAGGAACACTCCAAAGATAGTGGCAAGACGAGTAGAAAAAAAAATACTCTTGAAACTCAAGTGGAAAATAGTAATCTTGGGTGTAAGCCACAGTGGCAAGATGAGTAGAAATAAATACTCTTGAATCTCATGTTTTTGGTAGCTGACCAATTTATCTAATTTAATATTTAAATGAATTTAGGTATGTTTTGTTATATTAGGTAATTTTTCCCCTGAATGTTTGTCAAAATTCTTTTCTAGGTAACATATTTGGGAGGGAACCTCCTAGGCGGTTCCTCTCATTCCAAGGATGGTACTCATGGTAAACCCTAGATTTTTCAGGGCACAAGGCCATGTTAACAACTCATGAATAGATAATGTATAGCTAATCAACATTCAGCTCACTAAGAGGAAACATGCCATAATGTGGGATTTGAACTTCGGTGGCGAGGGTAACAATTTTTTGGGACACCACTTTTGTCCTATAATTTTGAAGAATAGGGACATGTATCTAATAAAATGTCCAATGATTTCATAGTCTAGTTTTGTGCTCATTTTTGCAAAGAAGGAAAAGAGATGTCCAAGAAAGCCTCTCTTATCCCAAGTAAGATGTGTTTCTTAATGAACAACATAATTTTATAGGGCTTCCAAATGAAGACCACGTGATGCATTTCACTCTAGTTTCACATCCTTAACCATCCTTGGGGACTGAATTTTGTGTCATGATGTTCATTTGGTGAGGTCTACCATTAGATGTGTATCTTGCTACCCCATTAAATATGTCACTTGAGGAATCATTGTATTCAAAAATTCCTATTCGATCAATGAAGTACACAACGGTGAATCTGGATGATTCACCCTAGCAATTGGTTAGGTTGTATAGATTTCAGCACCGAATCCAATTAGGACAAGGAAATCTGTCCTAACCTTAAGTAGCTCACCAAGCTCCCAGAATGTGTTTCCAAAAGATGAATAATAACAATGATACCCTTTTGGTTCAACTAACCTTCTTATATAGCTTTTAGGGTTTGCATGTCAGTTTTAGGGTTTTCATGCATGTCACTTTTAGGGTATGCATGTCACTTTAGGGTTTGCATGCATGTCACTTTAGGGTATGCATGTCACTTTAGGGTTTGCATGCATGTCACTTTTATAGTTTGCATGCATGCCATTTTTAGGGTTTCCATGCATGTCACTTTTAGGAACATTTCAAAGATAGTGGCAAGAAGAGTAGAAAAAATAGTCTTGAAACTCAAGTAGAAAATAGTAATCTTTGGTTTAAGACATATTGGGAAGATGAGTAGAAATAAATACTCTTGAAGCTCATGTTTTTGGTAGCTGACCAATTTATCTAATTTAATATTTAAAGGAATTTAGGTATTTTTTGTTATATTTGGTAATTTGTCCACTAAATGTTTGTCAAAATTATTTTCTATGAAACATATTTGGGAGGGAACCTCCTGGGTGGTTCCTCTCATTCCAAGGATGATACGGAGGGTAAAGCCTAGATTTTTTAGAGCACAAGGCCATGTTAACAACTCATGAATATATAATGTATAGCTAATCAACATTTAGCTCACTAAGAGGAAACATGCCAGAAAGGGGGATTTGAAATCTAGTGGCGAGGGTAACAACTTTTTGGGACACCACTTTTGTCCTATAATTTTGAAGTAGAGGGACATGTATCTAACAAAATTTCCAATGATTTTACAGTCTCGTTTTATGCTCATTTTTGCAAATAAGGGAAAGAGATGTCCAAGAAAGCCTCTCTTATCTCAAGTAAGATGTGTTTCTTAATCAACAACATAATTTTATAGGGCTGCCAAATGAAGACCACGTGATGTGTTTCACTCTAGTTTCACATGCATAACCATCCTTTGGGACTGAATTTTGTGTCACGGTGTTCATTTGGCGAGGTATACCATTAGAGGTGTATCTTGCATCCCCATTAAATATGTTACTCGAGGAATCATTGTATCCAGAAATATATTTATCTTCTTTTTCATGTTTTGAAATGATTTTAATGTGAGAATTTCTCAGCATGAACAAGTGCACAATGTTGAATTTGGTAAATTTAATTTTGACATGTTTTTTAATCTGTTCAAAATTCTTATCATGCACAACTTCATAGCTTGCGGGTGAAGCAAGCTTGGCTACTATGCAGCGACAGACCTAGAGGTCGTTGTCAGGTAAATTTCATTGTTATTCAATTCATAGTCAAGTATATATAAAAATAAATCTTCTTTTACACATCTAAATCTAAGATGTTTTTGTGCCTAGGAAGTGGATCTCAGCATGACAGGCATCTGTCTGAGGGGTCTATAGGGGTCGATGGACAAACATAGAGGACATGTTTAGTGTCTTCTTCTTTAGATATGCCATTTCCATGTAGAGAAATTGTTTAAATGTACATTTTCACTAGAATTATTGTCTAGAATGTTTTTTAATCTGTGCAAAATTATTATCATGCATAGCTTCACAGCTTGAGGGTGAAGAAAGCTTGGCTACTATGCAGTGACAGACCTAGAGGTCATCGTCAGGTAAATTTCATTGTTATTGAATTCATAGTCAAGTATATATAAAAATAAATATTTTTTTACACATCTAAATCTAAGATGTTTTTGTACCCAGGCAGTGGATCTCAGCATGACAGGCGTCTGTCTGAGGGGTCTACAGGGGTCGATGGATAAACACAGAGGACATGTTTAGTGTCTTATTCTTTAGATATGCCATTTCCAAGTAGAGAAATTGTTTAAATGTACATTTTCACTAGAATTATTGTCTAGCATGTTTTTTAATCTGTGCAAAATTATTATCATGCATAGCTTCACAGCTTGAGGGTGAAGCAAGCTTGCATACTATGCAACGACATACCCAGAGGTCATCGTCAGGTAAATTTCATTGTTATTCAATTCATAGTCAAGTATATATAAAAATAAATTTTCTTTTACGGATCTAAACCTAAGATCTTATTGTGCCCAGGTGGTGGCTCTCAGCATGATAGACGTCTGTCTGAGGGGTCTACAAGGGTTGGTGGACAAACACATAGGATGCCACTGCCAGGTAGATATTGTTTTCATAAATTTTGACTGGAATTATTGTTTGGAATGATTTTTAATATGTGGAAAATTCTTATCAGGAACAGCTTTACAGCTTCAGCCTAGAGCAATTTTGGCTACTATGCATCCACAATACCTAAGATCATCGTCAGGTAAATTCAAATGTTATTAATTTCATGTTGAACTCTATATAAACATAGATATTCTTGTACACATATTGATAACATCTTTTTGTGCACAGGTGGTGGCTTTTAGCACAACAGACGTCCGCATGATGGGTCTACAAGGGCTATTGGACAAACACATAGGGTGCCATTGCGAGGTAGAGATTGTTTACGTACAATTTGAGCTGCTACTTCCCTATAAATATTTGGCACTGGTCATAGTCTCTTACAAAAGTACATACATCAGAAAAAATGACTGGCCAATATTGTGGGATGTGGTCTTCCAATAATGGTGTCCCTCACATGTGCTGGAGTGAAAGTGGTGCATTAGTTGATCTGATTCTTCCTTATCTAGACATCTCAACAAAACTCTAGATAGATATTTCCAGTACAACAGTTTGTCAATTATGCAAAACTTAATAGACTTTAATTTAAGAGCTTGTGCTTGATTAGGAGTGACATCGAGAGGAACTTCTAATTTCTACAAAAAATGAATAATACCTGAGTACCACTCACATGAAGACAGTTTTTCAGCCACTGGTGGAATGTCATTCTGATCTTGATATACTTCTATGGCTACCATAGTTTTCAATTTTGTTGATTTGACAAAGGTGAATTTTATCCCCATTAGTTCACATTTTTCTTTAGCCATGCGTTTGGCTAGACCTAGTCCCTTTACTAGCTTAGTGGGCTTTACCTCTGTATAAAACTCAATGAGCTTGGAAATCCACTTAGCTCTCTTTCCATCAATGTTAGGCTGAGTCAAAACATCCTTCACAATAGCTAAAGGGACATAGGCAAGAACTTTTGCATGAAGAATGTAAATCCTAAAGGTCTTCAATGACTTGATGAGAGCATAAGCCTGTTTCTCAATTGGATCATACTTCAACTCAGCATCTCTCAAGGTTTTGCTGAAGAATGCAATTGGATGATCGAAACCCTCATCATCATTTTGTAACAGCATCGCTGCCACTGTGTCATAGGATGCAAAGGAGAAGATATAAAACTCTTTGTATAGCTAGGACTAATCAGGGTTGGGACCTCCATGATAGCCTTCTTGATGTCTTCAAAAGAGCTTCTTGCCTGGTCATTCCATATTATTTTTGCATCCTTTTTCAGCATGGCTCTTATGTGCTTTACTAGCTCGAATAAATTAGGGATGAACCTCCTGACAAAGTTTATCTTACCCAAAAAGGACTGAATGTCCCTTTTTGACCTTGGTATGGACAGCTTCTGGATTTCTTCCACCCTTACCAGATCAATCTTTACACCTTCAGCTAAGACTATATGACCTAGGAGTTTCCCTTCACTAAGTGCAAACTAGGACTTCTTAGGATTGAGTGATATTCCATACCTTCTGCACTTTAGAAATATCCTCCTCAAATGCTCCAAATGGTCATGATGGCTGTGAGAGTAAAAAATTAGGTCATCCAAGTATATAAGCACAAATTTATCTTTAAACCCTACAAAAGCTAGGTCCATGGCTCTCTAAAAAGTAGCCCCAGCATTCATCAGCCCAAATGGCATTTTAGCATACATGAAAGTGCCCTAGGGGGTGGTAAAAGCAGTCTTCTCTTTGTCATTAGGGTGCACAGCAACTTGGTTGTATCCAGAGAATCCATCCAGAAACGACATAACCCTAGCCCCTAAGACCCTTTGCAACAGGTGTTCCATCTTAGGCAGTTGATAGTTGTCCTTTTTGGAACATTTATTTAAGTTTTTAAAATCCACACACAACCTAATTTCCCCATTCTTCTTCCTTACCACCACTAGGTTTGCAATCCACTTGGAATGCCTGAGGGGGATTATGATTTTGTCTTTGAGGATCTTATGGATTTCTTTTTCAACTACAGGTAGTAGGAGAGGACTGATGGATCTCAGCTTCTAGTTGAAAGGGATGGTGTCTTTCTCCAAAGGAATCCTATGCTAAATGATATTGGTGTCATAGGTTTTCAGGTCACTATACTCCTAGGCAAAGATATCAGCAAATTCTTTTATCGGGCTACAAAATTTGGACCTCTAATCAGCAATCAACTCTGTGGAGAGATTTATTAGCTTTGGATAGGTTTGGATACTTATGTTTTTCTCTTAGACAGCAGGGTCTTGCTCCTTTTTGTCAGGCTTGAAAGGGATGTCATTATGATCAAAAAGCTCTTCCAGATGTAATAGACCTGAGGTATATAATTGCTGGGTAATTGGAAAATGTTCTGATCAACAACTTTATCTTTCAACTTGAGCTGTTTGGATTCCTCCATGTTTAGGTCCTCCTAATCTATATGTATATCAGAGAATTCATCTACTAGCTAAAGGAATTTACTAAGCTCATCATCATTCTCAAACACCTTCCAATATTTGACATTATCTGGCAGGGAACGTTTGTACTTGACCTGATAATTATAGCTGAGTTGGGGAGGTAAAGGAGGAACAAAAAGACTTGCAGAGACAGCCAGGGAATCAACCAGATGATTCAAATCCTGAGGTATATATGACAGTTCAAAAAACATAAAGGAGTCTTTGAGTTTCCATACCTCATCCCTGTAGGCCTTTAGTCTAACATTTTTTTCCTAAAAATTGTTGTTGACCTGCTATTTAATAAAGTATGCATCTCCAAAAATTCTCATCCACATGATCCCCATCTCCTTGGCAGCTTTAACTCCTAGCAGCAAGGCTTCACATTCTGCTATATTGTTAGTGGTTTTAAAATCAAGCTTATAAGACAGATGAATATTTTCCTTGGATGGAGAGATCAATACTACACCTGCACCTGCTAAGCTTTGAGTGCTAGCCCCATCGAAATACATGTTCCAGACTACTGTGGTCACTTCCTCAGGCTGCTGACAGGTGGGTTAGTACGTTGGACTGATTTTTGCTAAGAATCATCTATTTGTAGAATGCATGACCCAAAATCAGTGTCTACTGCATAGATGGGGTGGTTTACTAAATTTCTTTCATTGCTTATGATGTAGGTAAGCTGATTCTCTCTGTAAAGCTTCTTGGTCTCCCCTCCAAACATGGGGATTGTGTCATATGTAAGGTCCATCTTAAGGGTACCACCTATCCTTTTGCTCCATGTTCGAGATAGTAAGAGACCAAATTTGGAAGGGATATCAACCACTACAATGTCCATCATGATAATTTTTGAAGGTAGCTGAGATAGGTTTAAAACAAGGTCTTTGATGAGGCCTAGGCACTTGACCTTTCTGAAGTCAAAGGAGAACAAATCATGGTAGGGATTTGAAATGCTGAGATCAAGCTCATCCATCACAACTTTTAGCATTAGGTTATGGGAAGCTCCTGAGTCTAGAAGAAAGTTATGAAGGACTTTATCATGAATATTCAAGGATATATAGAAAAGTGGGAATGAATCCTTTAGGTCTTCTATCATGAGGCCTAGGGTTACAATAGGTTTGTAATCTTGCAGATTTACAAAGTCAGTATCAATATGCACCTTTAGCTGAAGAGAATTCAGTATGGAAGATTTTAATGCATCGTTTTTCATTAGCTCAATTAATGGGAAAGGGATATTCAATTTATCAATCTCTAAATCAAGGTTGAAAGAATAATGCAGTCTATCAGGAAATATTACCTCATGTACTGGAGCTTTGAGTTGGACATGGTCAGGGCTTGCTGAAGGTGCTGGTTTTTTCAATAGTTTTGGAATGATAGCCATTTTCTTTGGTAAGACAAGAGACTTTTTAGCTGGTGTAGTAGGATGTTTGATAGGTACAACGTTCTTCTTAAGAGGAGCAACTAGCCTGAACCTCAAATTGTACCCTCCTTGACCATCAGCCTGATATACAGCTTGTTCACTGATCTACTAATCAATTAGGGCTTCCTCATATTCCTCCTGTGTCGAAAAAGAATAGTCCACCTCATCCTCCATGCAGTGTATGTTGTCTTCATCTTATCCTTCTTCTTTAGTGAATTATGGCTCTTCTTCCAATATAGCATTCTGAAGTGAATCTCTTATTCTTTGATCTTCCCTTGATTCCTTTCCCTTCAGAGAATCTGAAATGGGGGGTTTCCTCTTCTGTAAGGGAAAAAATTAGGGTTTTGAGGAACAAACTCACTTGGCCCTTTACCTCTCATAGGTATCTGTCCTCGGTCTTTTAGCTTAGACATTTCAGCAATCAGGTTATCTAACAGTTTGGTCATTTTGTCAATCTTGTTCTCTGATGAAGAAGTCCCAATAGGGTCTGCTGGCTACTTCTTCCTATCTATCTTTCCTTTGACCTTTAGAAATACCACAATGTTTGATTCTACCTCCAGGGAAACATCCTACATGAGTGATAAGGAGGTAGACCTCCTTTCTCTAAGAAGAAAGAAGAAATATGAGTCAAAGGAATTTGCGTAATTTATCCTGGCTGAGGTATCAGTGGGCTTGATTTTGGTGGGGATCTTGGTGTACATATTGTTGAACCTCTTGGTGAGGTTGGAGACAGACTCCCCATTTTCTCTTTTTAAGTTGTTGAACTCTGTGATATAATAGAGGTGGTCTCTCCTCTCTCCCCAATGTTTTAGAAAGATGTCATCTAGTGCTTCAGTGCATGCTACTGATCAAGCAGGTAGTTCTTTGAACCATTTCCTAGCCTGACCATCAAGGCTTTGTACAAAAACCCTAGTCCACACATCTTCTTGTTCTATATTAATCTTCTCAGCATAACTATAAAATGCCTCTAGATGTTCTTCAACTGTGAAATCTCCCTCTCTTGTGAACTTAGGCATGTACTTGAGGTAGTCTCCAGTGGGCATGGCCAAGAAAGGGTTAGGAAAATTTACGGGGGCATACCTATCTACAGGGATCCATTCCATTTTGGTCAACTGAGGGGAATCCATATTGGAAATGGGTATGGAAAGGGTGGAGGAAGGAAGTACTGATGTAGGTAGTAGTTGAGAAGGTGGTGGTGGTAATCTTATCCCAGTGGAGTCACCAGGGATTGGATCTTCATAAGCAGTTGTGCTTGAAGATACCCAAACCCTAGAATTTTCTGATGTATTTATAAATTCCTAAGAACTAAGTGTTTCAATAGAAGAAATAATAGCAGAAATATTTCTTGAAATACCTAATGTAGCTTCCTTTGCAGCAATGTTGGTTTTCCTTAGTGAAGCCCTAACTCTTCTTAGAATCTCTTCTAGATATGAAACCAATGTTGCTGGAGGCCCCTAAGGGTTTGCTCTGGTACTTGGTCTTCTTGAAGCCACCTTATTTCAATGGATTCTCCAAATAGATGATTACAACCAGAATAGTGTCCAAGATTTGTCTATCATCAAAACAGGATCTATGTCATCTCCCAGGGAAGCTGAGATTTAGTCTCATCTCCCCAGCAACGACACCAATTTGTTATCACTCTAGGAAACTCCTCTAGGTTACAGCTCGAGGATGCCTGGTAACTTACAATGTTTTTGGGGTTTTCTAATATGGATCAAGTCAGGTGACCTATATGACCTTCCACTCTCAATATATGCATGAAAATCAATCACTTACAAGGCTTTTAGTTACCATTGCTCATAGGTTGACAATAAGGTGCAGGGATGGAGAACCCATCATGCTGGCAAATTTACAAACAAAATAGATACATATAAATGGCTAAATCATGATGAGGAATGCACTTATAATTCAAATCACATCAACATGCCAATAGGGTGATAGCTATCGGTCATTAATTAACTTGAATATAACCTAAATAACACATTCAAGCATAAGCATAGAAAAGATAGAAATGGAAGCTGAACAAATGATAACAAAAGAGCTTATATCAAATCATGAGCAAAATGAGAAGCTGACAATAATATAGGTCTATAAGTCCCCGAAGTCAAACCATTTCAATAAAATAAGTCTTAGGATTTATAGCCTTTACAAAAATACTCAGATCCTGAAAACTTCAATATGATTTAATAAAAAATAAACAAAATAATTGTTTTTTGCAAACTTAGGTTTAAAAACACTAATTAACTACTTGTGTAACTGACTGTAGAATTAGTTCATTGTATGAACCTTCACATAACTAAGGTAACTGCTAGAAATCATTGTCACTCGCCCTCTGCTGGTTAAGTCATTTTTTTCCTTTGATAGCTAGGTGTTGGTGACCCTTTTTCCTGTTATGTCATAGTAAAACTGAAACAGACCTTTCCTAATGCTTTCTTTTGCATCCTTCATCTTTATAATTTGTCCCTGAGCCATCCTTGTTCACCCAAAACTGGTTCTGTGTGTCAAAATTTAATTTTATGCCTCTATCTACTTTCGGTGGTTAAGAGGCCAGACTATTGAAACCGTTAGTTGCTGAAAGTGGTGCTTTCGACGGCTAATGAACGACCCTAGCATCCGCTTAAGCCACCTAAAGCTCTGTTTTCCAAAAATTCTTAGGTTTCTTTCAAAAATGTTCTTTTAGGTCTCTCTGCTCAGCTTGCTTCTTCAGCATGCTCTCTGCTAGGAGGATTAAGAACAACATGGCTTGCTTCTGGAGGCTGAAGGCTAACTGCGGCTTCAGCTAGGGTTTCCAACGTGGGGTGGTAGCTAGGGTTTTTCTTGGCCTCCTTCAGCTACAATCTCTAAATCCTAATCATCCTCTACAATATGGTATTGTCCTTCATGAACCTTAGGTTTTTTCTTATTAGAAATATGTATCTTCCTCTCATATCTAGGAAGGAATTATGCAACTTCTTATTCCTTTTGGTCAATATAACATTTTTCTTCTTTAACTCCCTTTCCAAAATATCCATCTCATACACTTGCCTCAGTAATTGATTTATCCTTTGAGTTTTGCGCTTGCTGGAGGAAGCCTTCTCTGTTGGTTCCTCTCACTCTTTTGGTGTAGGGGATGGTAGTTATTCAGTCACTGCTACAATTTATAGAGCTAGGTCTACACCTTCTTCAGGTTACTCTTCTGAATCTAAGTAGGAAAGGTTCAAAATATTCTCAGTCACGTGTTGCAACTTCTTGGCCCTTCTCACTAAAATCCAAGTTTCTTTTGACCTTCTTAGCTTTGGAAGAGGAGGGAGGCTATTCTACAACTGCTGGGAATATAGCCCTTCTCTTTCTTCTCCCACTCCTTGGTGTGCTAGACTTTTTGGCAGGATACTTCTCCTTATCTTTTGGTTGAAGGCCCATTGTCTACCAAAAGTGGCACTTTCAGTGGCTAATGAACTGCCCCAGCATCCGCTTAAGCCACCGAAAGCTCTGTTTTTCAAAAATTCTTAGGTTTCTTTCAAAAATGTTCTTTTAGGTCTGTCTGCTCATCTTTATTCTTCATCGTGCTCTCTACTAGGAGGGTTAACAACAACCTGGCTTGTTTCTGGAGGCTGAAAGCTAATTGTAGCTTCAGCTAGGGTTTCCAATGTGGGGTGGCTACTAGGGTTTTGCTTGGCCTCCTTCAGCTACAGTCTCTGAAGCCTAATCATCCTATACAATATGGTATTTTCCTTCATGAACCTTAGGTTTTTTATTATTAGAAAGATGTATCTTCCTCTCATCTCTAGGAAGGAATTATGCAACTACTTATTCCTTTTGGTCAATATAACATTGTTCTACTTTATCTCCCTTTCCAAAATCTCCATCTCATACACTTGGCTCAACAATTGATTTATCCTTTGAGTTTTGGGCTTGCTGGAGGAAGCCTTCTCTGCTGGTTCCTCTTGCTCTTTTGGTATGGGGGATGGTAGTTATTCAGTCACTACTACAATCTATAGAGTTAGGTCTACACCTTCTTCAGGTTCCTCTTCTGAATCTGAGTAGGGAAGGTTCAAAATATTCTCGGTCACGTGTTCCAACTTCTTGGCCCTTCTCACTGAAATCCAAATTTATTTTGACCTTCTTAGCTTTGGAAGAGGAGGGAGGCTATTCTGCTACTACTGGGGATATATCCCTTCTCTTTCTTCTCCCACTCCTTGGTGTGCTAGAGTTTTTGGTAGGAGACTTCCCCTTCTCTTCTGGATGAAGGCCTGTTTCAAATCCATTCCAAAATAAAAAATAATCCCATGCCATATTTCTCCTTTTTAGCAACTCTTGTATCAACAGTTGGATAAGGCCATGATGAGACAGTTTGCTAACAATCTTGGTGGGCTGAGCCTTCACCTGGTGTGCCATTTTTCCTAGACTCCTGTGTAAGTAAAAGGGCAAATTTAGTGGGCTTTTACCTGTGAAGTGGTTAATTAATTTAAAATGGTAGATCATGGCTCTGTTATATCTTCCTTCACATGTTATGTAGACCACAATGGCCTTCAACAGTTGTTGCCACCTTTATTATAACCAGGATTATGGCACACTCTTCTTCAACACCACTCCTCTATGCTCAGGATTTAGGTAAAACCTGAACTCTACATCTTTTGGTATGGTGGTTTTGAACCATTTTTCTCCTGTGCCAGGGAGTTCAGTCACTTCAGTGATTAGTGTAACAGGGATTTCTCCCTTTCTATAGGGTAGGAATGGATACCTTTAGTCTATAGGATGGAAGGATAGGTTCTTGGTGGTAGATGCAGAAAATAAAAGAAAAAACGAAATAGAATAGAAATGGAGAATAGAAAAGAAAGAACCCCTCTGCAAAAAAGGTTAGGGTTCATCTCCAATACCCTGCAAAAACATGTCAGAAAACCTACAAACAAACATTGGAAACCTGCAAGCAAAGATGGGTTACATAACACTAAATAAACAAAAAAAAATAAACATTATACCTTCATTTGGTGGAATGGGCCATCATGCCCTAGCTGGGAGAAGCACCTCTCTCTCTTGGCAATGGGGGAGCTATGGCTCGATGGGAGGATGGATGAGAGGGAGTGTGGGTGGCTTGAGAGACAAAGGGTCTCAAGGCATCCAATTGGGCAGCATAACAGTATGCAAGGGAGAAGTGATTTGAGAGTGATCCCCACCCCTCTATTTATAACTTTTTTAGGGTTCTAAGCCTTTGGTCAGGGCTTTAGCCCCTTTTTTGGGACTTTATCCCTTTTCGCTCAAACTTTAGCTCCTTTTAGGGTTTTAGGCTCCTTTAAGGGGTTTTAGCCCCTATGAGAGCTATTTAGGCTCTTTTTAGGGGTTTTAAGCCATTTTTCCTATTTTTAAGCCTTCTTGAGGGTGTGGGGGTCAAATTGGGTTAAATGAGGGTCGTGCATGGGTGTCCTTGGGTGGTGTAGGCCATGTAGAGCTAAGTGAGGGATTTTTTGGGTTAACATATTGCCCCCTGATGTGTGAGGGAAGGAGCTCATCGTATGGCCGACAGACATCATAGGATTTTCTGCGGAGAGGTGGTGCTTCCTAGGCTGGGGCATGGTGGCTTTTGGTTTTTGTATTAATATGGTTCCCATCAATAGGTGAGATACAAATAATGTGTGACATGTATATGGACGAGGTGGGCATTCCCATGCTCATAACAATGCCAAAAGAATAATGTGATCTATGTTCTATAATACAAGAGCCGATCATATACAATTGATGATACATAGTGTTTGCCTTAATGAGAGGCTGAATACAATACTAATCTGAAGAACTACTACATTATACCCATGGCATTCTCATGGAATGCTATATCTTCATGAGTGATAGCCTGCTGGTTCTGGAATGGTACATAGTTGTATCGACTTATTGATTGAGAGTCAAAGTCTCTGTGGTACAAGTATGCTGCATCAATCATAAATCTATATAGAAGCACTGTTGGGGCTTTTGAACACTATCTCCAATGCAACCCAGAAATCATAAGGGACATAACCTGTTTAGGTCCCTCGAATAGACTCATCAATGTGCTAGAGTTAGGTGAAATCCGGGGTCTTCGACCAAATACTGCACTGACCTATACCCTATACGAATCTCAATGGTGTACGAATCTCAATGGTGCAATGATGTAGTTGGAGTTGAGCACATGAGAAACAACCATCCTGAGAGGCACTAAGGACTCCTCTCAAGTGGTATGAGGAATTCATCAATGAGGTTAATGAAACCAAGATACAAGGATCTATAGGTATATCCTCTAGAGTATGTGTGTTGTCGTCAATAGAGGGAGACCTGCCCCAGGTCAAGGTAATGGTGTTTCCTTGACCAGAAGCATGAGGCAGATAACCAAAAGATGTGAGGCAATCGAAGGACTGACCCACTAAATGGGGGGGGGGGGGCAAGAGTTGAATAGGGGTAGAGGGAGTGTAGTAGACTCAAACTTCCTTTGTTCAAAGTATGATGGCAGGGCAGACTAGGCAGCAAATGAAACTAACTCACGGGAATGGGATCATAGCTGTAATACTGGTAATGTCACTATAGATGGGAAATACTTGGGGGAGGTAGACACTTTTGATATTGATGGGATCCAAGGAAAACACATTGCAGAGTTCTCTGAACAAAGGTGACCCAAAGTGGTAATGCTGCCAAACTATTTTCTGTGGGGTGGTGTCTAGAGACACCATTGTGGTACGATCTCGTGGATTTTTGGCGAGCCTGAGAAAGTAAATGCTTGATGGTGCTTTCAATTTTAGAGTCTGAAAGCACGAAGAAGACTCCATTGGGGGTTCTTTTTCGTTGGTAGTCTCCTGTTCCTGAAAAGGGATAAAAGTATACACAGGAGAGCTCACCCATCCTATAGGGGATGAGAGACTTCTTTACCGTTGGTAGTCCAATCAGGCTAGAAAAGGTTAAACCTATACTCACTGGACAGTCATTCAGATACTTTTACGAGCATGAATGAAACCAAGTTTGCTCGGCAATCATTTCTTGATGAGAAGGCTGGAAAAGATCTTAACGAAAACCCATGGTGAGATTTTTTGTAAAGTTTGGCCCCTCTACCCGAGAAAGCATAAAAGTATGCAAAGGGGAATGGTCTTGGCTTGAATGTGCCAAGGAGGTCCTTTTCATTTGATGGTCTACATAGTCTGCAAAAGGAAATAAATGATACGATGTAGACGCCCTTTCCTATACTTTAATGAGTGGGAAAGGAAGCAGCTGCGCTCGGTAATATTTTCATTCATTTTGGAGTTAAAAAAGAGCTTAAAAGAAACTCTAGTATGGTCAACTAATCGCGGTGGCATGGGTAGTGCCCCATGTTGGGATAGTGGATGGTAGTCCAAAGGTCATTCGTGCAGTATGGATGGAGTAGATGGCTCTCAAAAATACCAATACATGGATGAGATAGATCACGACAAAGGCACGTGAGTTGATGCAACAGAGGCACGCAAACCGAGGTGGCTCTTAGATAGAGGTCAAGAGAATTGTGTGTGAATTGTGGTAGATGAACTTGACAACATGTGATGTGAGTGCAAGTCCAAAGGCAGTTATATGCCAAATATATGCAAAGGAAATGATCCATTTTTTAGATGATGGTCTGGAGATCCACATAAGGTGCGGTGGACGAAGTATAAAACTTAAAAAATAAAAATGATCTTCCTTATGGGCAGTGGCCCGAGAACCTGCATAAGTGGCGGTGGAAAAGCGTGATGCAAGTACAGGTCTGATGACACTTGTATAACCATGATGTGGCTCATAAATTGAGGTAACTTCCAGGAAGTGGACCCAAAATTTGTTTGTTAAATTTACATGAGACAATGGTCTCATAAGGAGATAGAGGGAGAAAATTTGAGTCTAGAGGTGTCTCGAACAAGCTCTAGGTGACTTTGATTAGTAGCTAATGGTGCTTCCCCTAAATGGGGGTCTTTGATTTGTGGTTAAAACATTGCAAAACAAAAAAGGGAAAAAACTATGCTATAAGGGACTCATAGTGTTTATATCAGGCATAGACTCTCTTGAGGTGGAGCCTGTTGCATGACTTCTTCCAGAGTCGACCATCTGAGTCAGTGAAGAGGTATGCCCCCTTGTCGAGATGAAGGTCATTGGCAAGGCGGGATGACAAAATTTGGACTTTTATGGGAAGAATCGATTCCACACTATGGTTTAAAGGGAATGGGGTAAAACTAAATGCGGTCTTACATATATCTCCGCCATCATGTAAGTGGTGCCGGGATATATGAGGTGGATCTTCCACAGTCGACGAGATGGAAGGGAAACTAGTGCTAGAGATCATGTAAATGGTATTGGTTGTGGTTTTTGTAGCCTTTCCCCCAGTCTCTGTTGGAGGAAGAGGGGCAGGCCTGGAACTAGGAGGAGTCTTTGATGGACTTAGATGTAGGTGCAACACCATCTCAATTGGATGGACATGAGTCAACACATCATGGGGCCTTAGAGGTAGGGTAGGTGGTTCAAGGTACCACACAGGATTTCACAGTGTGAAATCCTATAGATTATGGGTTGCCAAGAAAGACTTACTCACGATCTCGGATGGTAGGAAAAGGAAAGGGAAAAGGAAAAGGATCGTGTTGATTAGGAATGAACCCCAACGTTTCCCTGGTAACTGAGGTTGAGGTTGCAACTGAGGTTGCGGCTGTGGATGATGTGTGTCATCCCATGGGTATTCTGGGGTGGTTAAGGCTTCAAGTATATCCTCATCATTGCAGAAGGAATGAAGAGACAGGTTTGATGGACCATCATTGATAGTGGAGACAAGAGGGTCAGTAGAACTAGACATCATGTAAATCGACATGGTGTCTGAAGAAGGAGGTGGGGGGTGAAATTATTCAATCAGGATGATCTCCGATTCAAGTGAATGTTGACGGAGGTCAGCTAAAGCCATTCAGAACTCAGGAAAGTCTTGATAGTGGTGAGAATAGTGTCCATACAATCCGCAAAGGGTGCAAGCATGGTTTGTTCTCAATGACTTGTTTCTCATTATTGGCGTGCTTGGAAGTCCAACCATGGGGGGGTTTTCGGTTGTATCCATGGCATCCAAATGAGCATGGATTATAGGAATATCAGGGCATTTCTAAGTTGGATGGCCCTGCTCTTCGCAGATGGTGCAAGGAGGGATCTATCGAGGTTCAGTGGTACCTTTTTCATTCTTACCCCTAGCACTTTTTTGGTGGGGCGATGCGGGTGTGGGTGCGATGGTTGGTTTTTGTGGGCTCGGTGGAGGATGAGACTTGACCGCAACGGGTTGCATGGGGGTTAAGACTACCTAGGGAATTGGTGTTCGAGCTGGTGGATCAAGATACCACATGGGAATTCCCAATGTAAAGTTGGGTAGGTTTAGGCTGGCCATTACTGGCTTGCTCATGACACCAGGCGGGGGAAAGAGGAAGGGAATTGTATGGATTGGAGAGGAGCCTAGATAACTCCCTGATGGTTGTATGGAAGGATGAGGTTGTGGTTTTGGCTGCACATAATGCTGCAGCTATAAATGATGTTGCAGCTGCTGTTGATGTTGCGGCTATGGACGGTGTTGTGGTTGCGGCTGGGGTTGTGGTTGCAGTTGTTGTTTGGGTGCAGTGGTGCTGGATGAGAGCATGCACAAGTCTGCAGTCTCATTTGGTGTCGGTGGTGGTGACACTAAGGGAAAGGATCTTTCATGGTGTTATCGACAAACAACCTAGGGCCCACATTCAACAATGGGGAGGCTGGTATGTTGTCAACCATGGTGTTGACCGTAGGGACAACATTGGAGTGCGTGGTCATCCCTTGCGGATCAATGGTGTTGATCATAGGGATAACATTGGTGGGTGTCGTTAGCCCTTGTGGATCATGATAAGTCAATTGATCAACCATCATGATTTTTCCTTTGTGGGGGAACATCATGAGACGGAAGATAGTTGATGCTACCGCTCTCATGGCATACATATAACTTCTTCTGAGGATAAGGTTATAGTCCAATTGAGCATTGACCACCTCTATGTCAATCAGAACTGTCTTCCTGGCTAATGTGATGGTGACATGGGGGAGGATTCCTTGGGATTTAGTGGGATGGCCATCATAAGTCGGTAGAGTTGTGGAGGATGGTTGCATAATTGGGGATCCAAGTTTCTGCCAGACTAGGGTAGAAATAACGCACGTAGATTCCCCCTCATCCACTATGCACCGATGCAAAACAAAATTCTGGATAGACACCGGGATTTGAAAGGAAATGGTTGATGGAATTCGTGGTTCTCCATTCTCCATGTAGAATGTGATCAACTTGGAGTCAAAGGGGTCTATGGCACCAAGGGTGGCTAGTAAGGCTTTCCGCTGCGTTGGGAAAGTTTTGAGTACCTCAAGAGCGGACATGGCAGTAGTTGTTTGGGCAAAATCATCCACTATGTTGTAGTTGATAGCAGCTCTAGTCGTGGAATTATTGGCAACCTGATGTATGGGGGGGCATGGAAAATGGGGTAACTGAAGAGGTGCATTGGATGTTTTAGATGTAGATGCTGCTGATGTGTCAGTGGGTTAAGTGTTGGTTCTATACTGATTTCATCTGGTTTGTATATTTACCTCTTTAGTTGTCATAGCTAGAAGGTGGTGGACACTTGTTTATGCCGTGGGAGGTGCCCCCAGAGCATTGGGATTGGGTTAGGGAGCGAGTGTGGTTTCCACCAATCCTTGGACTGGTAATGGGTTTTGGAGCACCATAGGAGGAGGTCCTTGTGGTGCTGGGTTGGGTTAGGCTTGGTATATTATGTTAGTGGCATGTTGAACCTTGTTCATAATGTCCTACTTAGCACGACCCATGAAGGGACACTTGAATGTGTAGTGCCCATAGACCTCATAATGTGTGCATGGTTGGTTTGTGCACAAAGGGGCGTTGTGTCTTGGTGCATTTGGTCATGGAGGATTTTGGGCTGGCTATTTTTCCACAGTAATGTTGGGAGGGTTCGGTTGTTGACCACCTCCCTACGGTTAATTGTTTCCTTGGTTTCATGGTTGGTTATTCCTAGGTTTCCCTTGTTCATTATTAGGGGTTGGCTGTTTGGGACGGTTTTGTTGTGCAAACACCTGTCCCAATGGAGTGGGTGGAGCAGGGGAAGGGGCCAGTGCCTCCAATTGTGGTGAGAGGGATAGTGTGGGTGGAAGGGCCACTTCCCCCATGTATGACAGGAGGGGCAGTGTAGGTTGAACGACCACTGCCCCCATGTGTTGTAGGTGGGACACCTTGACTAGTCAATATGGGTGGTGGAAGCTAACTTATGATAGTTTGCATGACCATGTTGGGGCCACCTACAAGGTTATTGGTGATAGATTGTGGTGTGGACATGGGTCCACTAGAAATTTCTATGCTGAAAAATGGATACGGGTTCGCACCAGCCATGGGGTTTGATGGTGCAGTGTGCAGATCTAGTTCAGATTGATATGACTCTGAATCTAAATCAAAGGCTGTGTGGCCTTTTGATGGTGTGGAAGGTCATTGAGAATGGTATTGATGATGTCAGTTTAATGACCCGAACTGTGGTGGTTCGCCTCTTATGCGTGAGGAAGTGTGCGAGGGATCAATCATGTCAAATTTGTATGTCAAACTGGTGGTAATGATTTTTGGACCCCGGTTTCAATGGATTCCTATTGGCTATAGGTGGTCACTCGGCCACCAAGACTGCCAAAAGACAACGCTTGGCTTTTTCCTCATAGGAGTGATACTCAATCAGTGGGGGTCATTGCCCATTTCGCTTGGCAATTCCTCTCAACGGCCAGCTACTTTGGGGTTCCCATGGTACTCCTCACAATGAGTTTTTGGGCTGACCCCAAGTACTTCCCATGGTTAAGTCAGTCAAGGATTTATGTCCTCAAAGACTGCAGATTTTTAACTTAGTGTAAATTGTACATTTTACTGGCTCACTCAGCATCATGAACTGAGTTGGGTTGATTTATATGGTATGGTGTGTATGTCTTCTGTTTTCCTGTTATATCTTGTGGCTGCTCAAATGGTTTATGAATATTCCATAGATTTCATAATTATGTGAATGAAAGCAGTAAATAGTAATCAGAAAACTTTAGACATGTACCATTTGTGATCCTGAATTATGATAACGTGACTAAGTGACTACCTTCCATCTTATATTTCTCTTCAACCAGGAGAAGGTGTTGGGCTCTCAACAAAATGGGACTAATCCCATATGTAGATCCATAGGTCACCCTCTAGATGCAAGGTTGGTCAACAGGGAGGACACTAAGTGCCATGAGAATCCCTCCTTCTCTACCCCCTCTACCTTCCAAGTCACTTGTTTTTAGTGGCTTCAAAAAATATTAAGTGAAGTGCCTATTACTATACGAGCTTTGCCCTTTGTCTTATTCCAGAATACCTCGAAGGGTGATGACTGGGTAGAGGAGGAAGGGTTAGGTAAGATGTTTATTTTAAGTATTTTTTAATCAGATTATGTTCATTAACCCATTAAGTATTAATTTACACTTTTATTTGATTAAGCTTTGTTCTATAAATGAAATGGACATAAACAAAAATAGGAACAGAAATAAACACAATATGTATGGACAGAGGTGGTTGAGCCGCACTGATAGTCCTTAACTATTAAAAAAATTGAATTCTGAGTGATAGAACGCACTTTTTGGGTCAAATGTGGCGAGGAGGTCACCAACATTCTCTAGAAACAGGTGAGGGGGTTGCTCAGATTTTGCAGACAGAAGCGGGATGACTTCTAGAAGGGGGCCGCACCTTTTGGGGATAAATATGTGACCTGGTCACACTTGTGAGGCCGAAATGAGCAACCTGGTCCCCCTTCTGGGCCCGATAAGAGCGACCTGCTCAAAAAACTGAATTTTTTTTTACCCCGAGTTAGATCCAACTAACAGTAACCTGTACTATGGCCAAATGGACTCGCATTTTCCTTGTGGAGGCTTGGCAGTAACTGAAAATGTAAATAAACAAGAATCTAAGCTATATTTTAACATAAAACTAAACTAGGGAAAAAACTGAACTAAAAATTGAAATTTTGAAAAAATAGACCCAGGGATCCTGTGGGATCGACCTGGTATGGTCGCCAGTTCTATAGCAGGGATTTATCCCTTGCTACAGGGCAAGAATGGCTACCTTCCATCTATAGGATGGAAGGATAGGTTCCTGGTGGTAGATGCAGAAAATAAAAGCAGAAACAAAATAGAACATAAATGAAGAATAGTAAAGAAAGAACCCCTCTGCAAACAAGGTTAGGGTTCAGCTCCAATACCCTGCAAAAACATGTCAAAAAACCTACAAACAAACAATGGAAACTTGCAAGAAAAGATGGGTTAGATAAAACTAAATAAATAAAACAAAATAAACATTATACCTTCATTTGGTGGAATGGGCCTGTTGCTGCCTTTCACACACCTAGGTTACATGGCAAAAATATTCAAGCCACTCAGTGTGTCCTTGGGGGAAAGTTTTGAGTCAAGGCTATCACCTTGTTCTTGAATCCACCATTTAAGCTCAACTTCTAATGAAGCTAAGGGGGGTAGACCCTTTTAAGTTACTAAGGGAAAATTATTTAGTATGATGATGGTATTAAAGAGTAAGTTTTTTAGGAGTTTTGATTTAACAATTGTAAACAACAAATAACATGATGAGATAATCATAGGTAAGAACGAAAATGACACCCAATCACATATAGATTGAAAGAAATGAACAGTTGACCAATGCCTTCCAAATGGAGTCAAAAAACAATTAAGAGTGCTTGTAAGTCCTAAAATAAATGTTGTGCAATTGTATCTTGGTTAATTTTAAATTAATGTAAGAAGATGAGTAATTTAACTTAGGCGAGGGGACTCCAGATATACCCAGGGGGTACTTGAAGTATGTATGAAACTAAACCATGACATCTACCCACAAGGAATATGTGGGATGAATGGAGTCTCTGAGGCTATTGTTCATAATGCACCCAAAGGTGTAACAGAGATTGATGCCCTGAGGTCACTTTTCAGGAGTTCCTTCTTCCTTTGGGTATTTTGCCATCGTAATGGTTTGATCGAGGTGTTGGATTTTCGCCTGATGGTTTGTCAATTTGGGGAGAGTGAATCCTAATTATTCTAGTCACTCAAGTTATTTTGATGTAGCTTGACTGATCGAACGAACTACAACCAAGTACAGAGCATACACACCGGAGTCTTCATTATTTTTAGTTAATTTTAAGATAGGTGTTCTTGTTAAAAAGAAAACCCTCCAGGAACTTCTTTCAATTCAAGTGTATCTCAATTATGGAATCAAGGAGGGGTTAATTTTATTATGGCTAATGAAATAATTTATGAAAAATGAATCAAATATACACAACGCGGTTTTCTAATTAGTCCTACCACGCATCTCTTTCCCCTTGCGGGTCAATTTGGAATTCATGGGGTAAGTAGTATGATTACTTTTGAAACTAAAATATGGAATAATGCAAAATTATATCAAAGTATACAATCTTTCATTTCAGTACTAAACTAGAGTAGAAAAGAGGGAAAAAAGCAAAAAGGTGAAACGAACGCAGATCCCCCATGGGGGGATGGGGAGCGGGCTCGAAAGAGCCTACTCAAAAAGATTTTATTTTATTATTATTGCTTACAATATCAGAAAACTGAAAAATCAGAAACCTCTTGGTCCTTATATGGGATGAAACCAAGATCTTACAACTTGTTACAGCTGATTTTACCACACATGGTGGATCACACCTTTATGGCCTTCCCTGTCCCTCTGTAGACTCTTTAGACCCCATGCACCTTTTTTGTACCTTTTATGTTTCCAATATCATCCCTAAAAACATGAATTATTTTCTATACATAACTTTTAATCCTTTTCTCACGTATATACACAAAATTGACCCTTAAACCCGCGTACATCGGGATGTGTGCAAAAGGCCAAATGATTTTGGAGTTTTCCTTGATGTGGATCCGATTCACTTGTCTCTTAGCCTTCCATATGCCTTGAGATCACTCATATTTGATCTTCCATTACCTCATTCATGCACTATATAAGGAACCCTTTGGATACATTGAAAGAGGAGGAATTGAAGAGCAAGAAAACTATAGTCCATTATTGCTGGAGCTTATACTTGAGTCTGCATCCCTTTGTCCCTTGGAGCACTTTGTGTTCTTCCCAAGGTTTCCTTTGATGGTGAGATTGCTATTGAGAGATGGAGGATTGAAGTGGTGGAGGCCCAGGTGGAGGACTCAGTTTCTCCAATTCGCAGACGTGCCGACAGAGGTTGTCACTATTGTAATCTCTGATTTATATTAATAGAAATATATTTTCCTGTCCAATAATGTGTATTTAAATGAGTATTGAATACATGGATTCTTTTAAATTCTTATATGTTATTGATTATGTATGCTAGAGTAGGTCTAACACAATTATATATAGCATGCTTGTCTTGTTTGCTAAATGTTGAGAGAGCAAATTATCAGTACAAGCAAGAGTGGAAAAGCTCAACATGGATCTACATCAACCGTCCGGAATAAGGTATGGATCGAGATCCTTTAGTGTTATAATTTTGGTTTCTCTTGCATATAGGAAAGGATTGATTTCTACGGTTACTATGTCTGTTGTGGTACCCCAATCCATAGGAATTTTTCTCCGTAACAGAATTGGTGACCATACTGGGGAGCTCCTAGTCATTTCCTTTAGAGGTTTTTATCAGCATTCAATGTTCTTGAATTGCTTTGATTTCACTGTTTCTGAGTCGGGTCTGGAGGCATGTTTCCCTGGTAGTGTTTGATAGGAATAAATTTTGTCTCAGCCTATCTGTTTGCCTTCTTTTTTATCTCTTTTTCTTCCTGTACGCGATTTTTTGCTTCACAGTAGCGTGTACGCGTGGTTTTTACTGGGATATCCACGTATATACATGGGTTTTCTGCACATAGTCGCGTATGCCCCGATTTTTTCCTTTTAGGGGAAGATTAATTGTTGCTGAGTGAGTTTTTATGGTTGTTGAGTCTCCTTGGATGCTTCTAGAGTCTGGATACACCTCCGTTTCTGACCAGAGACTCTTTTTAGGTTGAATTTCTTAAGAATGTTCTTGTCATTGCATTTTCTATTTTTTGTTTTGGGATTAGTGCATTAGGTATCTTTTACCTTAGTGCTTTGCATGGGTGTTGTTTGATAGTGCTTTCAGAGTCTGGGGGTGGTAGATTCGTTCTTTTGCTTAATTATCTCATTTTAATTCAAAAAATACAAAAATATTTGCTTCTTTGCGTCATTATGCATCATTGCACTTTGCATTTTGCATGGTACTTGCACTAGGTTTGCTTGGAAAAATATTAGTCATATTTTCATATAAGAATGATTGCATTTTTCATTTGAAGGAAAATTTTGCATTTCACGTAGTAGAATACCCCGTTTTTCATTCGGCATAGTGCATTTGCATTGATTGTTAGGTGTGCATTTTGCTTCTTGTTGTGTCATAACACCATTAGTTGCACGATCATTTGCCCTTTTGAGTAATAAGCAAATTAAAATCAACACATCATAAAATGAATTACACTCTTTTATTTTATAGGGTGCACAAACAAGATTAGGTTTTAGGGTCTTGGAATAGTTCATTGTGAGTAAATTCTCCAAGACCACTAAGAAAAACATGTATGTGTCTATCCAGGTAAGAGTATGAAATTCCTTGTTATAATTAGTGTTTCTGAGGATCCTCCTCTTACAACAGAGTTAAGGACGAGGCAGTGTGAGTGGTTAATGATTGGGATGACCCTTGGTCATGAATAAGTAGCACCAGATCTATTTCCAAGATTGTATTCATATCTAGGGGCTCTTTTGAGAGTTTTAGGCTTTGCTACCCTGCCCATATGGTCGATCTTGCCTCTGACTATTTTCCTGAGCATTGATTATATTGAGGTGACCATAGTTTCCTTACCTAGGTTATAGACGAGGTACTTTGCAGAGGTTATTCTGTAGGTATCCTAGCCAGGTAGTGGCCGGACAGCACAGTCCCTATATGCGTTGAAGCTAAGGGCCACTATAATTGGTTACAAACCTTTGCTTGTTGTGTATGGGAGTCTCAAGCCTCTCCTAGGTGAGACATACCTGCTTCATTCGGGAGCTCACATATCCTACCCTTGTTTTCTTGTGATTTAGATTTACATTATATATATGTATGCTCTGTGCACGCTAGTTTTCCTAGTGTTTGCATAATTAGAAGAGTCTTTTTCATTTTTTGAGTCATTATGGATTCCAGTGCAGTGCTTTGTCATTCTTGTCATTTAGCAGGGCTTTCACCTTCTACATCTCCTCATCCTTTGGGAGAGAGAAATAGACAGTTTGGGTGGACTACTTCTCATATTGATTCACACATGATGGGAGATCACAAGGATGAGATTCCTAAGATGTCTTCTCCACCTCAAGAGGTTTGGGAGGAAGATCCTACTCCTATATTGATCCTTCACTTGATATACCTTCACATTTTGGTTATGATCCCTCATTCACAGGTCGTCGGTATTGGTTTTCGGGTGACGAGACTCATCATGAACCCACAAGCACTAGTCATGTTAGTTATGGCATCCCTAATATCCCTGCACATGATCTGGCACATCATACTGAGTCAGAAATTTAACCTAGCACTATGCCTGGGGACACTCCTATTCCTTTCCATGCAGAGAGATTTGGGAGCACTAGTCACATTTCACCTTCCATTCGGGCGGTGCAAGCTACCTCACATTCCTGTCCCAGACCTAATGTTGGTAGTCATATTCAGATACCAGAACCAAGAAAAGTGACCATAGGGAATACCACTTACATCCCTTCACATGTCCCTTCGTCCTCGGTTCCTACTCCTTCGAATGCATTTTTTACAACCCTTCCTCCCCCCCATTCATGTGGTCCTTCAGGATGGAATGTTGCTACTAGTCATGTGTGTACTATGACTGCTCGCATAGTAGTGTCTCAGAGTCAACTACCTCATGTTGTCTCAGGAGGTCACATTCCTGTTTCTAGATCGTCTTACGGTCCATCACAAGGAGTTTCCCATATTCCTACTTATGGAGCTTCTCATGGGACATCTCATGGGGCATCTTATAGAGCTTCTCATGGACAATCTTATGGACCACAGTATGGATAGAGTTATCAACCTTATGGGTATGGGTATCAACAACCCGCTTAATCCTCTATTTATGGCTTTGTAGCACTATATAGTCAAGGTACACCACATTATAATACTTCCATGCCACCCTACACGGGTCAAATGGGAGGAGGATATTATGGCCATGGCCATGTTGTTTATAGTAATCTTCCTAATATGAACCAAAAATATCAGGGAGCATGGCATAGAACTCCTCAACCTAGGATCCCTTTCCTCGCAACATTAAATTTACCTAACTTATCGAGACTAATGAACGATCTGGTATCTCATGAATCGTCTTGGACGGTTGTCCCTAACAAAATTCCCTCGGACATTCCAAAATTTGAGGGCAAACCAGGAGAAGACCCTAGTGAAGATGTCACTACCTTTCACCTTCCAATTCCTTACACGATGACTCGATCCGTTTAAGACTATTTCAACGCACCCTCACCGGGATTGCAGCGAAATAGTACATAGAGTTACCGAGGGGGCATTTGTTTTGTTCGATGACCTTGCTATGACTTTCCTCAATCACTTCTAGCTACCAGTGCATTATGACATTGGTACAGAACTCTTGTCAACATTTTGGCAAGACAAAGCCACACATATCTCGGACCATATCCAAGAGTGGCGTAGATGGAAGAGGTTGATTAAATCTTTCATACTGCCAGAGTTTCTCCTTGAGTGGTTCCTTAAATCATTACTACCTTAAATCATAAAGGATGTTTCTACATCCGGAGTTTAGAACAAGGAAGAAGAAATTTTTATGGCACAGGAATTGGATTTGATTTATGCTCAATTCAGACTATTATATGAGATCATACCTAACGCTTTGCATTCTAGTTTCGACCCCAAGATCAAGCCTGGACCACATGGTGATGGAATTGTGGGTTGTACGAGTACCAAACCTATGAATTTGGTCATGAAACAAATGAGTCAATTATCTATCAATCAATCTACTTCGGGATAAGCCGCAGCTTCATCTCAACCCACCCAAACAGTGAGTGTACTTTCTGTGCAATTGTCGGATCAGAAGGGTAACCTGCAACCCGGAAGGAATAAGAAAAAGGGTAAAAACAATTGTAAGGGTGGGAAAAAGAACTAAAATTCCAATTTTAATGACAAGAATGACCACAATGCTGGGGGGGACAAGCAGTCTAAAAGTAAGGTTAAGTTTCCTTGCAAATTGTGTAAGGATGACCATCTCAATCACTTGTGCCCTCGCATGGAAGATGCCTCGAGATTCATAGCACAAGGCCTAGCTGTGCTAACTAATCCTTTACCCCATAATCAAAATATGAACTCCAAGACCCATGATCCTCATCTGCATCGGGTGGAGATCAAATTTCGCCGAAATCCAGTACTAGTCATGGTTACATCAACATGGTGCATGCTATTAAGGTTGTGACTCATGCGAAAGACTATGGTTCGTCGCAACCAGACCTTGGGAAGGAACCCCCTCCTACTAAGAGCCCTTTGCGTATTGAAAACCCTACAGATAAACTTGATATTGCACCTCACATTCCTAAGGGAGTCTTAAAGCATTCGGGGCACAATCCTAATGCCCGAGCCGCCCAGAACTATTCCATTGTTGAGGATTTGGACAAACTCCTTGCGCAATGTCTGTGCTTGAAGTTTTTCAAAGTTGTCCCTTATAAAGGAAGGCTTCGCTTTCTACTCTTGGAGTGAATGATGATAACTCTTCTTCCGTCATCAAATTTGAAACCATTGGACTTTAGCCTTGCTTTCATTACTACGTGTCTCTTTTGATTAATGTAGAATGTCTTAACATGACCGTCAAATGCATTGTGATTGACGAAGGCGCTGCTGCTTCCATGATGTCTTTGTCATGTTGGAAGGGTTTGGGTTGTCCCAAGTTGTCTAAATCTGCTACCATGTTGACTGCCTTTTATGGTAGATCTTTTTGGCCGCACGTAATTCATCCTTCTCTTAAAGTCCGTTTGGGAGGGAATACCATCACGATCGAGGTTGAGGTGGTTGATGTGCCCCTTGATTACAATATTTTACTGGGTCGGAATTGGATGTATAGTATGCAAGCCATAGCCTCTTCTCTATTTCAAGTTGTATGCTTTCCATTTAATGGGAAGATTGTTACGATTGATCATACATCATTCAAAAATCTGAGTGTTAGTGCATTGTTAGGAGTTTCTATCCTGATTATCGATCATTCTCAGCCAACAACTGGGAGTGTGGGTGTTGGCATGTATCCATCCCTTATGGGGACCTTTAGTTGTCCTGCACCCGTCCTTATGATCACATCTAGTTTTGATGGGGATTCATCTTCATTGGATTCAGTGTATTTTTGCACTACTGATATGGAAGATCCTTGGATTTTTCCTACACCAAGTCCTTCAAATGGACCTATCGAAATGGACATGACATTGCCTACAGCAATGATAGCATATCAAACAAATCGTGAGTGTGTTGCAGAGCCTAGTCCTTCCTCTTCGCGGATGGAGGAGGAGGACTCGTATGTGCTTCCTGTATGGGAAGTTGAGTCCTCTCATGCACATGATTTCCTTGATAGTGTTTTTCCATCAGATGAAGCTATTATTGAGGCCATGTCTGGGGTTGAGCTACCTTTGGAAGAGTTACATCATAGATCTTATTTTATTCTTGATCTTGACCATTTGGAGCATGAGGAATTAAGGGAGATTCTTAGCGAGAATATTGGTAGTCCCATGGTTCCATTAAGCTCTCCTGGTTAGATGGCTAATGGGAACATGGCGAATATATCACCTATTATTCCTATCAATATCTCTCACGATACTAGCAAGATTGAGAATGACTATATTGAGGCAGAATGTTTCCATGCTGAGATTCAAGAGTATACTGATCTGTTTAAAGAGTTTTGTGACATCTTTTCTTGGTCATATGAGGAAATTCCAGGTATCAA
Organism: Pseudotsuga menziesii; assembly: GCA_001517045.1. NCBI lineage: Eukaryota > Viridiplantae > Streptophyta > Pinopsida > Pinales > Pinaceae > Pseudotsuga > Pseudotsuga menziesii. The sequence continues at coordinate 105,298 of LPNX010735048.1, forward strand.
CCCTCGCATTGTCGAACATGAAATTAAGACCTATCTGAATGCGAAGCCAGTTCGACAACGTTTGCATGCGGTGAATCTTAGAAAAGCACCCACGATTAACGCTGAGATAGAAAAGCTGTTAAAAGTCAGTTTTATCTTTCCCATTCCCTTGATGGAGTGGGTTTCAAACCCCATTCTGGTTGATAAGAACCATGGAACAATCCGTATATGCACTGATTTCCGTGATTTAAATCGTGCTTGTCCTAAGGATAATTTTCCCACACCATTTATTGATCAAATTTTGGATGAGTGTGCAAGAAGTGAGGTATTTTCCTTTATGGACTGATTTTCTAGATATAATCAGTTTCAGATAAAACATGGGGATCAACACAAAACTACATTTATTTGTCCTTGGGGTATGTTTGCATATCGAAAGATTCCTTTTGGTCTTAAAAATGCCAGGGCCACATTTCAGCAGGCCATGACCTTGATTTTTCACGATCTCAAATCAATTATTGAATTCTTTTTTGATGACCTTGTTGCTCATTCTCGGCTAAGATTGCATCATTTGTACCATTTGAGAATAGTATTTGAAAGATTGCATCACTACCTAGTTAGGTTAAATCCACATAAGTGCATCTTCTGCATGAAGTCTGGTCGCTTGATAGGATTCATTCTTTCCAAGAACGGTATAAGAGTTGATCCCTTAAATGTAGAGGCAATACTTCAATTGTCTCCCTTGAGAAATATTAGACATCTTCAATGTTTGCAAGGCATGGAAAATTTCTTACAGAGATTCATGGTTAACTTTGCCAATTTGACTAAAGGATTTATGTGTCTTTTAAAGAAGGACACTACCTTTTTCTAGGATGAGCGAGCCCAGGAGTCCTTTGATGCTCTGTTGGCCTCCCAACAAGATCCCTTTCCATGCTGCAAAGGAAAGGGAACCCCCCAGAGATAAGTTTGGAAAAATTTTGATTTTCTGTAGCTTTTAGCTACAGAATTACCATACATGACTTTTTCCTTGGTATTTTTCATTATTCTTTTGGTTTTGACTTTGTAATTATTTTCTTTTGACTTCTGTAAATTTTTTTTTTTTTTGAAAAGATAAAAATTTCAAAAAACAAATCATTCAAAGCGTGTCTTACCCAAGGGATGATCAGTTCTTCACTCAAGACTGGTAGAACCTGGAACCTGCACAGCACAATCACAAGCTTGATCAAAGATTTGAATAATGAAACCTAACATAGAATGGAAGTCAAATCATAGATGTATATCTATCAGTTATGTTAAAGTCAGAATTCTATCGAAGACTGAGATGATGATTATAATATCATCAATGCTTTAACACTCTATCTTTACCCTATCTTTGGAATTTCTATTCATTTTTGCTATCCTATGGTTCTTTGACATTATGGATGTTTCATTTCATTTTGATTTGTTTTAATTACTTGACAAATGGAATTTCTCTTTAATAAGTTATCTACTTATTCGACATGAGATGAACATTAGGAGATATGATACATTATGAGATGATTTACATTGCTATTCGACAAATGAGGTTTTCGTTCTACGTGATGTTAAATATCTCCTTGCAATTATCATTTGATATGACTAAGCTCTAAGAAGTAGAATTCATCTAAATCGTCATGATGATACGAATATCAATGCTATCACGTTATGAATTGATTAGCTGCCACTTGCCATTTAACATGAAGTTTACTTAATAGAGCATTTGTACTCACCTGTACTCGCATCATAACTTCTGTGACAGGAAGAGATGGTTCTCGATAAGCCCATTTCATGTCAATTCATTGCTTTGAGTATGGCTTAGTCCTCGTCATTTTGAGCATTGCTGAGTATAGGGTTTTGTTTGCCCCTGATTTATGTTTCAAATAAGGGTTAGGGTTTTACTCGTCTGTTCCTGATGCCATGAACCCTGTACATTTCTCATAAAACTGTGTGACATTGCATGACTTCTGTTGAGTTTAAAGATTATGGTAAGCTGAATCTCTGACCAGGGTTTAGCTCAGTCCATTTCTCATTTTTTGTATTCAGACCAGTAAAGCTTTGTCTCTGTCAAGTCTTTGTGCTCTGAGCACAAACAACGTTTTCATTACTTCACTTGCTGGTTATGGGTTCTACTTGTCAATTTATTATCCCACTACATTGCAAGTCAATATAAGCTTCCCAGCTTAACGTTTATCCGCATAACACAATGAAAGTTTTAAGGCTTATGCTTTTGTGAATCTCCTCTAGAGAATGCATTTCTTTGTTTTTTGGGCATGCATGATTTTGGAGTTTCATGGTCTTAATTCAGCAGTAACTTCGAAACAATCTTGGACACAAGGGTCGCACTATATGTGACAAGATGAAAATTACACGTTTATGATGGAAGCAAGTGTCCTTGGAAAAGATTCAAGTTGAAATAATGTGATCTTGAACAGACTATTTGCTACTAATTATGATTGTCGTTCTTTGAGAGCTTTTGCAATTATTCTTGTTGGTCATTCTGAGTAAATGCAGAATTTGTTCCATATCCTTATATTTAGTGTCTTTTTTTTGGACTGGAAAAATCATGATGTATTTGAGTTTGAATTCCATTTTCATATTAGAGATCTGATTGGTCTACTGTTCTTGTCAATCCAGGTGTTAGTACAATCGTTGGTGGCACTGCTGGAAAAACTGGCCATGCAGATGGGCCAAGTCAAAGAGCAATGTTTTCTACTGATTATGATCTTACATTTATACCTAGTATATGTTCCTTGTTAGTTTCTGATAGGTGAAACCAGATGATTCGTCAAATTAAATTGCCATCTGGTGATTGTGTTTGACACTCTGGATCAGGAATACAAATACATTGGGTAACACCAGTCATAGCATCTCTGGTTTCGTTCTTGCTTGGGCTGCTCGTCATGGTCTTTTTGCAACCCTACATTGCAGCTCATACAGGAAGGTTGTGGTCTTCAAGTTCAAATGCGGGCTTGGAATCAATTCCTAATAATCGTGGTGAAACAAGTGATGATGAGATGCTTTTTCGTGTTAAACGCAATTGCTAAAACATGGCAATCCGGATTCTTAAGATCAATAATGGTGAAAGTCCGTCTTTTATTTGGTATTTGTTTTGGAGGAAGGAGGAATCAAAAGCCTATCCCAAGGCAAATTTTTTATCAATCGGCATCTCTATTGGATGCTAATATTGCGCCTCAGAACACACCAAGGGATAAACAATTGTATGGTAATCCTGTGCAAGAGTTGATTGGTTTTGACTCATTATTGGATGCATTTATTTCTGGGAGTCTTGGTCCCTTGGAATAGAAACAAGGAATAGAAAATGAGTTTCAGAAACCACAAAATACATTTTCTCTATCTGAAAAACTAGAAGAGCTCAGTCTGGGCATTCTGGGAATTCACCTGGCGATTTGGTTCGGTAAAATTGATAATAGTGAATTTCTGGTTAATTCGAGGATTATGGAGATGAGGATCATGTGGAGCACTCGTGGCTGGAATGGAGGAAGCAGTTGTGACTTGTATGATGAGGAAATATTCAATGTTCATATTTTGAGTGAATTTTTGAAAGTCAAATTCATAGGTGTCCTTTTAAGAGATATGTACTCCTAAAGTATTTCGGTCCCTTGATTTTTTGCAAAATATTTCTATTTTCACATGATTTGTTAATAACTCATCTCTTCCCAAGAAAGACTATTTAAACAATTCTTTGGGAAGAGTAAAAGGAGGTTCGACGATTCGTGAAAGGAACTGGGCATGATTAGGCCACTTTCATATTTCTCTGTAGCTAAGAAAATTTCTTGTTAATAGTTACAGCATCCTTTGACTAGAGATATTTATAAGTATATTTGCAGTATTTTTACTATGGAGATGTACTTGTAGTATCATATGATCTTGTTATTTATTTTCTTAGTCTTTATGTTTTGCTACTTTTCTTTGAAGAAATGTGCAAACGCATCATGTTAAATTGTCGATCTATGCTGGGTTAACTTGCAAATTCATGTCATATGTTAAATTCTGATGTTATCATTTAAATATATGTGATATACTTTTTCTGTGTGTTGTCTTGTTCTTTCTCAAAATTTCTTCTGAGGTTTTCAATACTGTCTGCACAGTATCATTAATGGCAAGTTGATTCTAGGATTAATCTTATCATGCTCCCGATCAGGATAGGATATCTAGCATATGTGTGTATTGGTTTGTTTGATTTAGCTCATAGAAACTAGATTGAATCAGACTTTTACATTTACACTCTGTCAAATTATCATTCAATTTTATTATGAATGTACATGTGTCTATAGTGTAATTTATATAATTGGTTGAGTTTCTTAATATTTTCTTAACCATTCATTTCTCTACACATAGGTTAATTGGTTTAACTAGATTAATTTTTAGTCATTAGTTGTGTAACGTATGAACTAACTTGGTAACCATCTTTAAAAGTTTGCTTTGTATATTCATAGGTGTAGTATAGTTTCACTTAACAAACATTTACTTTAATTTTTCCTTTGAGTCTCCTCCTGTAACTGGGAGTGATTCAAGAAAAGGCAACGGGGCCTTAATCCTGTTAGAGACAGCTATCTAACGACTGAGAGTAGCTTTGAAAGATTTTGGATCGGGTTGTCTCTTAGTTGACTATTGTGCCAATTTGGTCTGTCAACAATGGCACTAGAAGGAGGGCCTGATCAGCAAGAAGGCCATTTTGAGTTGTTTGATTTTTGATTTCATTTACATTTATTTTTTATTATGAAATGGCTGATATCACTGTTTCAGATCATGATTTTAGCTTTCGTACATCTGGTGAAAGCTTTTCTATAGGGATATCTAATTTCTTGCGATGATTGAGCTTCGATGGAGAAGGTTTCGTGAGAGACACCAGCTTTCTGAAAAGGACACATTGGATTGGTTTCTCTATCTTACCTCTCTTTCTGATTTACATGATTTGGAAAAGAATGAAAAATCTGCAATAGATAGCATGCATGTTAGTTCATCAGTTGAAAATGATTTAGAATCTATTTTTTCTAATTCCACTACTGAAAATGAAATTGTTAAAAAAGGACGAATCACAGAATCTTATGATATGAAATTTCAAGAACAAGAGAATAAAGATGATGATTCAACTTTTACATTAAGTGATAATTTTGAAACTCTTGTTGTTCACAATACAATGGAAGACGAATCGCAAATTCTAAATTGTTCAACTGAATGTGCTAGTGATGATATAATTTCATTATCTTCTTCTCATGATGAGTTAGTTCCTTTCATTCCTTCACAAAATTCATTAGTTCAGAGTTTTACTAATGATGCTTCTGTTAAAACGGTCAAACAAACAAATTGTATCAATAGAGAAGCATTTAATTTTTTATACTCTGAATCTTACTATTCTTTGTATCCTGATGTTTTTTCTGATCATAGATTACATTTACATGTTAATGATTTTCTAAGAAATACTCCATTATGGTCAGATTTTGATAGGACACAAAGAAATACATTTTTTGAGGATGAAGGACATTTTGATATCCATTTGGATTTATTTCAAATTTTTCATGAAGAAGATCGTAATTTTTCTATTATCATCACTCATCAGACTCATGCATATTCATCTATTTCATCTTTTGTCAGTAAGGATTATGATTCAATTTGTAATATTGAAAGGGATGCACAATTTATTCATGATGTATTGAACATTAATTTTCTTCATTGCAACATGATAATCATATCTGAAGCCAATGTCATCAATTTTAATCTTCACATTAAGAGACACAATGACTTATTTGATTTCAAAATTATACCCAAATGTCATTTTGTTCTTTTTAAATTTAGTCATGATGATATTGTCTTAAAAGATACATTTTTTACTAAATCCTTTTCACGAATTTTGAATCATACTCCTGATGAGATTCTTCTTAGTCATGATTCTTGTGAGAAATCTATTTTCCTCCAACTCAGTTTTTATGATCCGATTTATACATGGTTGGAGGAATCATTTATCAAAAGGTTTCCATGTCATCTTTCATGCTTTGTACATACAAAATTTGATTTAATTTCTTTATTTCAATTTAAAGTATTCCGATTTCCAATACTCATACATGACTTGTTTTCTTTGGCAGGTTTCAAGCTACGTGAATGGCTCCATTGGAAATTTTCATTTACTTAATTTGTAAATATTTAATTAGTTTGACATAGGTTTAGAGTTAGATTAATTTATGTTTTTTTTTTCAATAAATGCAGCTATGAAGATAACATAAGTATCGAAGCTGAAAATGAGATGACCACGAACATATGCAAGGATGTATTCCTTACCCTCTCTCATTTTTTGCTTTTCTTTACATTCTTCTTCAGAAACATTCATGTTTAAGTATATTCTTAATTGCAAAATTATAAAACTTTGTCATGAAATGTTTGAATGGAATTAAAAGGGGTTTTTGATCTCATAACTGCAAAACTTTAGTTAAAATTTTAGAAGTCTTCTTTCTTACTTTTCAAATAAAGACCTTGTTAAATTAAACTCCTCATGATTTACTAAGAAAACAAGCACTGTCATCACTAACTTTTCTTTAAGTTAGTTGTATAGTTGAGAGACTTTGATTTACATTTGGTCTTAGTTATTTTTAATAAGCAAACGCTGGGAGGTGATTTTAAAACTTATCCAGTGAATGATCAAATTCTGAAAACTTACTTTCAATAGCTTGCTGAAAGTGAACTCTTGTAAATACTGTGCATACTGTACATTTGTAAATATCTGATTGAATTTCTTTTCTTTTATTTCTGTTGTATTTTTTTTTGCTTTTGTTTTAGTCAAAACCAGAAAATCTTATAATATTGGGAAGCTGTATGTGTCACAAGCTCACAGAAAGCAGTCAAGCTGTTAGAAAAATGTCTTCATTTCAGATTTGAAAAATCTGCACAAGAAACTGAAACTGTTGTAAAGAAAGAAGAACACTAGGCAAAGACTGAGATTGTGTTTTATTTATTTAATTATTATCCTAATATTTTGCTGAAATTGATAGATCACGAATTCATCCTTACTAGGAATATCATTACTCAGTTAGAAATCAGCCTTGGGAAAACAATTGAAAGTCAGATACGAAACCAATAATCTTTAAGTCCTTTACGCTATCCTACTCGTAAAGAGTTTCCAGATACGTTCCCCCATTATAAGATGCACATCTTTAAATAGATTAGCACTCAAGATTTTGGGTATGAAACCTTCTTCAATTTATTTGTCCAGGGATATAAGCCATTGGGTAAAAGGGTTAAAAGATGGTCCCTTTCGAGGCTATGGACGCCTGCTGGCTGGAGTGGCTTCGTCTATGACCAATTTGGATTCCAAAACATAAGTACCATATTGGTACAAAACTATAATAATCCATAAGTCATCCCATACTCGTAAAGAGTTTCCAATGCTGCTTACCCTTAATAAATTCAGAAGTCCTAAATGCTCATATGTTGAAATTTTATCTTGGGATAAGAATGTTGGGATTGACGGTTAAAAGTTAACCCTTTCGAGGCTATGGACGCTTGTTTGCTGAAGGGATAGAACTGTAGTATTGGGACCAAATCTATAAATGCTGATTAGTTATCAGAAGTTCTTCGAATTCCCAGAGCTAATTTTTTTCCAAGTTTTGATTTTTCCAAAAAAAAAAAAAAATTTTGTTATTCCTGAAAGAAATCTTTGGATAATCATAAAAGACTTGAAATCAAAGCATAGTTTGACATTTAGTGTTATCAAAAGGACATAGTTTTCTGATTTCTGTATTAAAAAGTTTTAATCTGATTTGAAGGTAGTCTTTTCTTCTTGCTTCAAGATATCTGATAAGATGGTGTGTTTGTACAGAGATAACTACTTCGTCCCGTGAGTCACCATTTGTTGGCCTCCCAACAAGATCCCTTTCCAAGCTGCAAAGGAAAGGGAACCCCCTAGAGATAAGTTTTGAAAATTTTTGATTTTCTGTAGCTTTTAACTACAGAATTACCATACATGACTTTTTCCTTGGTATTTTTCATTATTCTTTTGGTTTTGACTTTGTAATTATTTTCTTTTGACTTCTGTAAATAACTTTTTTTTTTTGAAAAGATAAAAATTTCAAAAAACAAATCGTTCAAAGCGTGTCTTAACCAAGGGATGATCAGTTCTTCACTCAAGACTGGTAGAACCTGGAACCTGCACAGCACAATCACAAGCTTGATCAAAGATTTGAATAATGAAACCTAACAGAGAATGGAAGTCAAATCATAGATGTATATCTATCAGTTATGTTAAAGTCATAATTCTATCAAAGACTGAGATGATGATTATAATATCATCAATGCTTTAACACTCTATATTTACCCTATCTTTGGACTTTCTATTCATTTTTTCTATCCTATGGTTCTTTGACATTATGGATGTTTCATTTCATTTTGATTTGTTTTAATTACTTGACAAATGGAATTTCGCTTTAATAAGTTATCTACTTATTCGACATGAGATGAACATTAGGAGATATGATACATTATGAGATGATTTACATTGCTATTCGACAAATGAGGTTTTCGTTCTACGTGATGTTAAATATCTCCTTGCAATTATCATTCGATATAACTAAGATCTAAGAAGTAGAATTCATCTAAATCATCATGATGATACGAATATCAGTGCTGTCACGTTATGAATTGATTAGCTGCCACTTCCCATTTAACATGAAGTTTACTTAATAGAGCAGTTGTACTCACCTGTACTCACATCATAACTTCTGTGACAGGAAGAGATGGTTCTCGATAAGCCCATTTCATGTCAATTCATTGCTTTGAGTATGTATTAGTCCTCGTCATTTCGAGTATTGCTGAGTACAGGGTTTTGTTTGCCCCTGATTTATGTTTCGAATAAGGGTTAGGGTTTTACTCGTCTGTTCCTAATGCCACGAACCCTGTACATTTCTCAGAAAACTGTGTGACATTGCATGACTTCTGTTGAGTTTAAAGATTATGGTAATCCGAATCTCTAACCATGGTTTAGCTCAGTCCCTTTCTCATTTTTTGTATACAGACCAGTAAAGCTTTGTCTCTGTCAAGTCATTGTGCTCTGAGCACAAACAACGTTTTCGTTACTTCACTTCCTGGTTATGGGTTCTGCTTGTCAATTTATTATCCCACTGCATTGCAAGTCAATATCAGCTTCCCAGCTTAACGTTTATCTGCATAACGCAATGAAATTTTTAAGGCTTATGCTTTTGTGAATCTCCTCTAGAGAATGCATTTCTTTGTTTTTTGGGCATGCATGATTTTGGAGTTTCATGGTCTTAATTCAGCAGTAACTTCGAAACAATCTTGGACACAAGGGTCGCACTATATGTGACAAGATGAAAATTACACGTTTATAATGGAAGCAAGTGTCCTTGGAAAAGATTCAAGTTGAAATAATCTGATCTTGAACAGACTATTTGCTACTAATTATGATTGTCGTTCTTTGAGAGCTTTTGCAATTATTCTTGTTGGTCATTCTGAGTAAATGCAGAATTTGTTCCATATCCTTATATTTAGTGTCTGTTTTTTGGACTGGAAAAATCATGATGTATTTGAGTTTGAATTCCATTTTCATATTAGAGATCTTATTGGTCTACTATTCTTGTCAATCCAGGTGTTAGTACAATCGCTGGTGGCACTGCTGGCAAAACTGGCCATGCAGATGGGCCAAGTCAAAGAGCAATGTTTTCTACTGATTATGATCTTACATTTATACCTAGTATATGTGGCTTGTTAGTTTCTGACAGGGGAAATCGGATGATTCGTCAAATTAAACTGCCATCTGGTGACTGTGTTTGACACTCTGGATCAGGAATACAAATACATTGGGTAACACCAGTCATAGCATCTCTGGTTTCGTTTTTGCTTGGGCTGCTCGTCATGGTATTTTTGCAACCCTACATTGGAGCTCATACAGGAAGGTTGTGGTCTTCAAGTTCAAATGTGGGCTTGGAATCAATTCCTAATAATCGTGGTGAAACAAGTGATGATGAGCTACTTTGTCATGTTAAACACAATTGCTAAAACATGGCCATCCAGATTTTTAAGATCAATAATGGTGAAAGTCCGTCTTTTATTTGGTGTTCGTTTTGGAGGAAGGAGGAATCAAAAGCCTATCCCAAGGAAATTTTTTTATCAATCGGCATCTCTATTGGATGCTGATATTGCACCTCAGGACACACCAAGGGAGAAACAATTATATGGTAATCCTATGCAAGAGTTTATTGGTTTTGACTCAGTATTGGATGCATTTATTTCTGGGAGTCTTGGTCCCTTGGAACAAAAACAAGCAATAGAAAATGAGTTTTAGAAACCACAAAATACATTTTCTGTATCCGAAAAACTAGAAGAGCTCAGTCTGGGAATTCTAGGAATTCACCTGGCGATTTGGTTCGGTAAAATTGATAACAACAAATTTCTGGTTAATTCGAGGATTATGGAGATGAGGATCATGTGGAGCACTCGTGGCTGGAATGGAGGAAGCAGTTGTGACTTGTATGATGAGGAAATATTCGATGTTCATATTTTGAGTGACTTTTTGAAAGTCAAATTCATAGGTGTCCTTTTAAGAGATATGTACTCCTAAAGTATTTCGGTCCCTTGATTTTTTGCAAAATATTTCTATTTTCAGCATGATTTGTTAATAACTCATCTCTTCCCAAGAAAGACTATTTAAACAATTCTTTGGGAAGAGTAAAAGGAGGGTCGACGATTCGTGAAAGGAAGTGGGCAGGATCAGGCCACTTTCATATTTCTCTGTAGCTAAGACAATTTCTTGTTAATAGTTACAGCATCCTTTGACTGGAGATATTTATAAGTATATTTGCAGTATTTTTACTATGGAGATGTACTTGTAGTATCATATGATCTTGTTATTTCTTTTCTCATTCTTTATGTTTTGCTACTTTTATTTGAAGAAATGTGCAAACGCATCATGTTAAATTGTCGATCTATGCTGGGTTAAATTGCAAATTCATGTCATATGTTAAATTCTGATGTTATCATTTAAATATATGTGATATAATTTTTCTGTGTGTTGTCTTGTTCTTTCTCAGAATTTCTTGTGAGGTTTTCAATACTGTCTGCACAGTATCATTAATGGCAAGTTGATTCTAGGATTAATCTTATCATGCTCCTGATCAGGATAGGATATCTAGCATATGTGTGTATTGGTTTGTTTGATTTAGCTCATAGAAACTAGATTGAATCAGACTTTTACATTTGCATTCTATCAAATTATCGTTCAATTTTATTATGAATGTACATGTGTCTATAGTGTAATTTATATAATTGGTTGAGTTTGTTAATATTTTCTTAACCATTCATTTCTCTACACATAGGTTAATTGGTTTAACTAGATTAATTTTTAGTCACCAGTTGTGTAACGTATGAACTAACTTGGTAACCATCTTTAACAGTTCTCCTTTGTATATTCATAGGTGTAGTATAGTTTCAGTTAACAAACATTTACTTTACTTTTTCCTTTGAGTCTCCTCCTGTAACTGGGAGTGATTCAAGAAAAGGCAACGGGGCCTTAATCCCGTTAGAGACAGCTATCTAACGACTGAGAGTAGCTTTGAAATATTTTGGATCGGTTTGTCTCTTAGTTGATTATTGTGCCAATTCGGTCTGTCAACATGCTCTTAAGAGAGCCTTAGCATCGGCCCCTGTGCTTAGTCCAGCCGACTATAGCCGTTACTTTTTTATTTATGTGGCCGCATCCATGGAGATGATTGTTATGGTTTTGGTTCAGGAGGATGAGGATCTCCATGAGCATGTCATATATTATTTGAGCCAGAACCTTATAGATGCAGAAATCCATTATTCCCATGTGGAGAAACTTTTCTTAGCTACCGTTCATGCGGTTCAGAGATTGAGACACTACATCCTCCTTCGCCAAAACTTGGTGGTAGCTAATGTCAATCCATTTTAGTTCATCCTCACTAGAAGGATGATCGGGGGAAAGTATAATAAATGGATTGTTTTCTTGCAAGAATTCGATCTCGAGTTTGTTTCGGCGAAATCGAAGAAATTGTTAATTTTGGCGGAGCGCATTTCTAATTTCCCAAGGGAGGAGGAGGAGGAGGTTTATGAGGATACATTTTTCGATGAGCATATTTTCTTTATCTCAAATTTGGATCCATGGTATGGGGATATTATCATTTATTTACAAACATTTAAGGTCCCTACTCACCTTTCACGGGATGGGCGATAACGATTATGTCACGTATCTAAAAACTACCTTATAGTGGATAACAGTTTGCACCACTGTGGGGTAGATTCCATTTTACATAGTTGTTGAACCCATGAAGAGGCTGAGGTTGTGCTGAATGATTTCTAGGGAGGGGCATGTGGTGGTCATTTATCTGGGATTTCTACAGCTGAAAAAATATTGAGAGCGGGATATTTTTGGTTGTCAATATTTAAAGATTGTGTCAATGCGGTCAAGAAGTGCCACCCTTCCCAGATGTTTGCACACAATATGCACTCGCATCCTACCCCGTTGCATCCAATTATCACTGCCAGTCCCTTCACCAAGTGGGAGATTGACTTCATGGGTTACAACCCAGCTTCAGTTGGGGAGCATCATCATATTATAGTGGTTGTTGATTATTTCATGAAATGGACTCAGGCTATGCCCATGGTAAAATCCGACGGTGATACATCCATGAATTTCATATTCAACCAAATCATTACTCGGTTCAGTATTCCAAAAGAGCTTGTCACTGACCATGGTAGGAACTTTCAGAATGGAATGATGGAAGAGTTGGCCTTGAAGCTATGGTATAAGTAGGAGCACTCCTCTTCTTATTACCCTTAGGTGAATGGATAGGTTGAAGTAGTTGTTATATTTTTATCATTAAGCTAGCAATACATTAGGATATTTAACTGATAGAATAACAAGCACAACAATAAAACACAAGAGACAATGAACACAGTGTTTATCCTCGTGGAAACCATAAATGGTGAAAACCCCGCAACTTCCTCAGAGAGAGAATCAGCACCAAAAGTAGGACCCAAAATAGTAAGGTGATCTCCTGACAGTAGTGACCTTCTTTCTATCTAGCCCCAGTGTCTTATACTTCCTCAAATATGCGCTACACTTGAGTGTGTATGAGATCTGTGATAAATAGAGAGGCCGGATCTCTATTTATACTAATTCTCGACTTGACTAAACCCTACTAGGGCCGATCTCTCTAGGAGAGTCTAATAACCCTTAGTCAATAGGAGGGTTACTCACAATGACTTGACATGACTTGTTTACATTATAGAACTTCCCTGTAGGAACATCGTGGCATGACATGACTCAAGTACATCCTAGAATAAACATCGAGTTACAATATATAAGAAATACAAGTGAAATACATTCTAAAATTACATATACATCAACACTCCCTCTTAACTAGGAAGGTATTCTTTCAACACAATTTTCAGCACAAGTCTTCTTCTCTGTATCTTCTGGATCATCATCGATTCTTTGTCATCTTCAAGTCATCTTCATCTTCAATTTATCTTCATCTTCAATTCATCTTCATCATCGGATCTGGATCATCACTCGATCTAGATCAGCACTGGACATCATCTCTGGATCTGGATCATCACTCAATCTGGATCATCACTCGATCTGGATCATCACTGTTGGATCATCATCACTTGATCGGGATCATCATCACTTGGTCTGGATCATCAATGGGTCATAATCACGGGTGTTATCTCTTGATTCTTCTCGTCATAGGAACTTCTATAGAGCCATCCCTTTTTCATGCTGGATGTACATCTATAGAGCCAATCCTTTTTCATACTGGATGTGTCATCACAGAGCTAGTCCTTTTTCATACTAGATGTGGCATCTACACAGAGCTAGTCCTTTTTCATACTAGATGAGTCTTCACAAAGATAGTCCTTTTTCATATTATATGTGGGATCTACCCAGAGCTAGTCCTTTTCCATACTAGATGAGTCTTCACAGAGCTAGTCCTTTTTCATACTAGATGTGGGAGGGCCAGATCTAGTCCTTTTTCATACTAGATGAGTCTTCACAGAGCTAGTCCTTTTTCATACTAGATGTGGGATCTACCTAGAGCTAGTCCTTTCTCATACTAGATGAGTCTTCATAGAGCTAGTCCTTTTTCATACTAGATGTGGGATCTACCCAGAGCTAGTCCTTTTTCATACTAGATGTGGGATCTACCCAGAGCTAGTCCTTTTTCATACTAGATGAGTCTTCATAGAGCTAGTCCTTTTTCATACTAGATGTGGGATCTACCCAGAGCTATTCCTTTTTCATACTAGATGAGTATTCACAGAGCTAGTCCTTTTTCATACTAGATGTGGGATCTACACAGAGCTAGTCCTTTTTCAGACTAGACGTGTCTTCATAAAGCCAGTCCTTTTTCATGCTGGATGTGGGATCTACACATACAACTAACAATGGAAGGAACCAATCCTCTCACCATGTCACAACTCTTACATCCAACCATGGAAGGAACCAATCCTCTCACCATCTTGGAAGGGCACAGCACTTACATCTGACCATGGAAGGAACCAATCCTCTCACCATGTGAGAAGGGAACAACATGGACACATCACTTCCTCTTGGGAGGAATCTCGATCTGGAGAACACCAAGCTTCTCCCTGAAGTACTCAAACTTCACCCTAGCCAATGGCTTAGTCAACACATCAGCTATCTATTCATCTGTCGCAACATACTGGAGCTTCACTGCTCCTCTCTGCACCATATTCCTGATATAGTGATACTTGATCTCGATATGCTTTGACTTGTCATGGAACACTGGATTCTCTGACAACTTTACACAACTCTGGTTGTCATAGTATATACAAGTAGCATCTAACTGGAGATCAAATAAATGAGACAGTAGCTGCCTCATCCATACTGCCTCACAACTAGCTGAACTGTCGGTGACATATTCTGCTTCAACTATACTTAGTGCCACACAAGATTGCTTCCTGCTAAACCAAGAGATCACACCTGATCCCATACTGAAGCAACACCCTAAAATGCTCTTCCTATCGATGGCACTACCTGCCCAATCTGAATCAACATAACCCTCCAAGTTAATTCTTTGATTAGTCTTATACTCAAACCAATAATCAATTGTACCTTTTAGGTACCTTAGAATGTGCTTTGCAGTAGTCAAGTGGATATGTCTTGGATCTTTCAAGTATTGGCTCAAGGTGTTCATAGCAAAGCAAATATCTGGTCTTGTATTCATTAGGTACATCAAGGACCCAATCAGCTGACGATACATCATGGCATCAATTTACTCTGATGAGGCATCACTCAATAGTGTCAGGTTCGATGCCATAGGTGTGGTTAATTCCTTGTAGTCCATCATCCCAAATCTCTTCAGGATCTCTACTGCATACTTCCCTTGTCCAAGGAATATTCCCTTTGTATTCTACCAAACCTCCATACCTAGAAAATAATTCATCATACCCAAGCCCTTCATTTCAAATTCGACAGCAAGCTTTCTCTTCGTATCAGCAGTCAACCCATCCATACTTGTCACAAACAGATCATCTACATATAGTAGGAGCACCACTGGGTTGCCATCTTCAACCTTGTAGTAAAGGTTGGAATCTGCTTTACTCTTGGTAAAGCCCAAACTGGATAGAAAGCTATCAATTATGTTGTACCATGTCCTAGGTTCCTGTTTCAAGCCATACAGGGAATTCTTCAATATACACACATGAGACTCCTTTTCATGTGTCTCAAAACCGAGTGGTTACTCCACATACACTTCCTCTTCCACTACACCATTCAAGAAAGTAGTCTTGAAATCCATTTGGTGTATCTTCCATTTCATCACTGCAGCCAGAGCAAGTACCAATCTGATGGAAGTGTATCTGGCTACAGGTGCAAAGGTTTTTTCATAGTCTATTCCTTCTTTCTAGGAGAAACCATGAGCAACAAATCTTGATTTATATTTTTCTATGCTACCATCTGCAACATGCTTAATCTTGTAGATCCATTTGGAAGTTACAACTGACTTCCCTTCTGGTCTTGGGACAACATCCCAAACATCATTCTTCATGATCGATTGATACTCTTTGATCATAGGATCCTTTCATTCTTTCCTTTCTGTCACTTATTCATAATTGGAAGGTTCTTTATTAATGAAATCACATATTAATGCTACATATCTGGAACAAGATCTGGTCCTCTTTCTTTCTCTGATATTCTCTTCTGGAACCCCATATCATTCCGCACCTTGGATAATTTCTCGTACCCAAGAAGGTTTCCTCTTGTGAGGATTCTTCTCATGAGGTGGATCTATAGGTCTTTGTGGTTCTTCAAATTCTCGATCTTCTTCTTGAGTTTCTTCTTTCATGATTGTATCATGAATTCTAGGTGCTTCTGCTTATTTAGGTTCTTCAGTAGGTTTCTTTCTGGATTTGATGTAGGACGAATCTTTGTCAAATGTTACATCCCTACTGATGTCAATATTCTTGAACAATGGGAAGTATATTATGTAATCCTTTGAGCTTTCAGAGTATCCCACAAATATACCCTTCTTTCCTGACAGATCTAATTTTGTCCTCTTCTCTTTTGGAATGTGTATGTACACTGGGCAGCCGAATATTCTGAGATGGCCGACTTCTAGTTTCTTTCCGGAGAAGACTTCTTTAGGAGTCTTGTTCTCGAGTACTCTATGTGGAGTATGGTTCTGTACATACACCGTTGTTTTGGTTGCTTCTACCCAAAGTTCCATAGGAAGATATTGATCATGAATCATATCTCTTGCAGCTTCCGTGATGGTTTTATTCTTCCTCTCTGCAATCCCATTCTGTTGTGGATTATATGGGGTGGAAAAATCCCTCTTAATCCTTGAGTCTTTGCATAATTATTTGAATTCATTTGAGGTGAATTATTCACCATTATCTGATCGAAAATTCTTGATCTTCTTTTTAGTGTGGTTCTTGATCAAGGCTTTGAATTCCTTGAACTCGTTGAATACTTCATCTTTGTTCTTCATGAATTAAATCCATGTCTTCCTAGAAAAGTCATCAATAAAAGAAACATAGTATACATACCCTCTTAGAGAACTTGATGACATTGGTTTGCATATATCAAAGTGGATGATTTCCAAGATTCCTTTTTCCTTGTTCTCGCTACTTGAAACTATCTTCTTTGTACTCTTTCCTTTCGCACATCCTTTGCAGACTCCATCATGTTTTGCTTGAATTTCTGGAAGACCTTTAATAGCTTTTCTTGCAAGTGGTAGTGCTCTATAATGCATGTGTGCAAGCCTTCTATGCCAAAGTTCATTTGGTTCTACTAAGTCATGAACCAAATCTTGTTCTGGTTGGCCCTTCAACCTGTATAGACCTCCTTCTTGTTCTCCAATTATTATTGCATCGTCAAAAGTCTTTCCCTTTCACCACATAAGAACTTGGCCATCTACAAAAGAAACCCTCATTCCTTTTTTATCTAATGCATATATGGAGAGGAGGTTCTTCTTTAGTCCTGGAACAAATAATACATTCTTCATCTTCATAGACTTTCCAGAGTCTAGTTTATAGGAGGATTCACCACTACCTTTTATTGGATACTGGTAGTCATCCCCAAGTTTAACCTTGTCAGGTGACTCATGTTTAGATAGATTCATAAATGATTCTTTGAATCCCATAATGTGCTTGGAAGCACCAATGTCTATGAGCCAATCATTGCTTCCATGTGAAACAGTTCCCGTGAGAGCAGAGATCAGTAGATATTCTTCCTCACTTGAAGAATCATCACTTTCTTGTTTGATTCTCTTTGTGGAAAGTTCATCATCCTCTATAGCATGAGCATGATGTCTTATCTTGTTTCCCTTCTTCTTTAAGTTCCATTTATTAGGGTAGAATTTGGATATGTGACCTTTCTCATCACATGTGTAACATCTAATAGTAGACATATCTCTTCTAGAGTGTGAGATCTTACCTTTGGAGTGATGATGGTTCCTTCTACCTTTCTTGGAGTGAATTGTGAGAGCTTGATCTTCACTTTCACATCTTCTCTTCTCGAGCTGATATCCGAGCTTCTTCTTGAGAGCATTTTTCCCATAGTCTACTGAACTTGACTAACTTCTTTCTTGAACAGATCCCTTAAATAAAAGAGTCCCGTGATCTAGGGAGACCATTCAAGGTGGTCATCACAATATTTGCATTTTCCACTTCTTCATCTACTGCTTCTAGCTGTTCCTTGAGCTGAGATATCCTTGTAAAGTAAGACTGGATGGTTTCAACATTCTGGATCTTTACATTCTTCAATTGGTTTCTCAGAGTCATCTTCCGGTTTATTTTTTCAATTTCTCAATTTTTTTAATTTTTTTCAGTGTTTTTTATTAAAATTTATTTTTTCCAAAACTTATGCTATTTTTTAATAGTTTAATTGGAAAAATTGATTTTGTAATAAAAGTGGGCCAAATAATCAGTTTCAGTCATGTAGGTGCTCATTTTCAAGCTAAGAGCACCATGTAAACCCATGGACCCACTATTTCCTAGTTTTCAATGATTTTTCATCACTCAGGTAAGAAAGCCCCAAAAAATCATTTATTGATTATTTTAATTAATAAATTGATGAATAATGGAGCAAATCCAAAATCATAGATCAATGGATTCTCAGTCGATTTGATTGAAATCAGTCAGATCTGAACCAGATTGAATGGATTTGACAAATCCTTGACTGAAGGAGGTGATCAAATCAGATCCAGAGTTGATCTTCAGCATCCTTTATGGGGAATTTCACCTTCCCTCTCTCCTCAACATGTTTTGGCTCATCTGGATGAGTTTTGGTGGATGCTTCAGTCAACAGGTTGAGGTGTCAGTCAGATCAGCTCTCCAATTGACAATTGCACTCAATGAGACTCAGATCTAGCTCAGTTAGACACAGATCGGGCATTGATGGAATCTCCATTAGCATATTTGGTTTATCTCCTTGGGATTTGCTCCCCCCTGGGCTGGATATATTGGTTTTTGTATATATCCAAGCACAACAGCCTCTTCCAAGCTAGTTAGAGTTGGATTGAAGGGCTTGCTATTGTAATATTGTTGTAATCTTTTGATTGTTGGAATAAATAAGATTTGGAGGCTAAATGGTGTAATGCTCTCATGTGTGTGGATTAAGCATTGTATTACGGCTATTGATGTTGCCGACTTTTCTCTCAATTTCTGCATCTGAACCCTATCTGGCTTGAACAATTCAGATGAATCAATAGGAGTATAGTTGGGCAAGTAAGGTTACTTGTTTTTTCTATATCTCATAGCATATATGTTTGAAGATCTAGATTATACATGTTTAATAAGTTTATTTGAATGTAAATTTTGTCTCATTTTCATATATATATCCAGATCTCATGAGGATTCATGTAGGATTGTGTGTTTAGCTTTCAGGTAGCAAGGATTGGACGAGCTGTGGATATAGTTTGACTCCATTATACATCCAAAAAATTTGTGAAGGAATTTCCCCTCTGTATTCCACTAACAAGTTTCCATTGCAGATCCATCCAACAACGGGCCTTTCCCCTTCTCTTCCTCCTTTCTTTAAAAAATCCATCTTTCGATTACCTGTCTCTTCCTCTTATGATCAGATCTAGTTCTAAGAACTGAATATATATTGTTAGATCTAGTTTATAAGAGTCTTTCTACTTAGATCTATAATTTTGTAAAGAATATCATTTCATAAAGATAGGATCTAGGTGTAGGAATTTCCTTTTTTGCAAGTAGCTAAAGCATAGATCTAAAGCTTGCTCATAAGGTAGTTTATTTTACCGTTCTTCAAAGATTTAAATTCTACAAGAAAAGTGCATATCTCATTGGCTGCCCAAACAAAAATCCAAGATCCCAAGGAAAGCTTTCTTTCCTTGGTTCCTTTTTGCAAAACTAGATTAGCCCCTTTTAACATTTTTTTACTTAGTTTTTTTTTCGATAACTAGCGTGGTGACCCAAAACACTTTTAAAGTGTGTTTGGGCACATTTGATTCTAATTGCTTGCTGTTTTTTATCAGGTCTAACAAAAAAGAGAAGGATACTCTGCCCATTTTCCAACTCTTGGACGAATCGGAGCTTCCCGGAAGCTTCCCCCACCATCTTGTTTAATTCTAGCTTGTTACAAGCTTGTTGTAAGCCTTTGGCTCCCAGATAACAAGGACCAAAGTGCATCAATTTTAATTTTCTGATATTTTAAATAGATGCTAATAAAAGGAAAAAGGTATTTTCGAGTAGGCTCTTTCGAGCCTATTCACCATCCCCCCTAGGGGTATTTGCGTCGGTGCCAATTTTTTACTTTTTTGCTCATATCTTTTCAAACTAGCATAGCTCTAATCTGCAGGGTAGTATACTTTGACTCATTATCAATTTCATATTCCATATTTGATATTTCAAAGTAATCTTAATACTTACCCCACGACTTCCCGATTGACCCGAAAGGGTAAAGAGATGCGTGGTAGGACTAATTAGAAAACCAGAACTGTGTATCTGTGTTTTCCTTTTTATCATTTGTTTCTTTGGCTATTACAAAATTAACCCCTCCTTGATTCCCCGATTGAGATCCACTTGGATCGAAAGAGGTTCTTGGAGGGTTTTCTTTTTAACAAGAACACCCAATTTTAAAAATTTACTAAAATTGACAAGATTCCAGTGTGTATGCTCTACACTTGGCTGCGGTTTGTCCGATCATTCAAGATATATCAAAAGCACTTGAGTGAATAGTATAATTAGGATTCACTCTCCCAAATTGACAAACCATCAGGTGAAAATCCAACACCTAGATCAAACCATTATGGTGGCAAAATACCCAAAGGAAGCGGGAACTTCTGAAAAGTGACCTCAGGGCGCCGATCTCTGTCACACCCTAATGGGTGCGTTATGAACAATAGCCCCAGAGACTCCATTCATCCCACATATTCCTTGCGGGTAGCCGTGAAGGTTTAGTTTTGGACATACTCCAAGTACTATCGAGTATATCTGGAGTCCACCCCTTCGCCTAATTTTAATCAACTCACACCTCACATTAACTTAAAACGTACCAAGAAGCAATTGTAAAACATTCACTCCAAGCACATGCAAGTACATTGATTTCTTTTTTGACTCCATTTTTAAGGCACTGGTTATTTTCTTGCTATATATTTATATTGTGTCTCAGCATTGTGCTTTCGTGTGCTCATTTTTGCATCTTGTCATCTTTGATTGTTTATGGTTAAATTCCAAACTCATAAGTAACTCATTCAATTTAACATCACCGTACTAAGTATTTCAGCCTTAGTAACTTAATAGGGTCTACCCCCCTTGGCTTCGTTAGGAGTTAAGCCTAAACGGAGGAGTCAAGAACAAGGTGACAGCCTTGACTCGAGACTTGCCCCCAAGGACACACTGAGTGGCTTGAAGATTTATGCCACATGACCCAGGTGTGTGTAAGGTGGCAACATATTTTGGTGCCGTTGTCGGGGATAAATCTTTTTATTCTTGAGTACGACGTAGCTTAACTTTTTTCTAAACAACTAAAAAGATAAAAAAATTTGATTGATCTAGTCTTTAAAAAACATAAAAATTAAAACTCGATCCATCTGGCGACTTCACTGTCTAACATCCCTTCAAGAATTTCTACCCAAAGAAACCGCCGACAGTTATTCAATCCTCTCCCTGATCCCGAAAGGTTTATTAGGGAAAGATTGAATAGGTAGACTTCTCATAGAAACATTGAATATTTAGGAGACCAATCCCTCTCAGATATCCATCACATATTTGTAAAGAGTCATGTTTAGTAATCTCAAGAAATGACGGAATTTTTCAAACCCCTTGACTTTTCTCAGATAGCAGGTAGTCCTCATGACATTTCGAATGATGCTATCAAGAAGATCCCCATATTTCAGGGCAATAATGCCATCACTTCCAAGTCTCACCTTCGAAAGTTTGAAAATCACCTGGTCAGTTATTGCAATGATGCTGCCCATGACCATGATGATGTCAAAATGACGCTCTTTGCTTTATCCTTGGAAGATGATGCTGAAGAATGGTACTTTGACCTAGATGATGATTCATATAAAACTCTTAGTGAATTCCTAGAGGGTTTTAAGAAGAAATCGGGGGGGGGAAGAAAGAACCAAGACATCTGCTTGCTGCCCTCCATAACATAAAGAAGATGGAGAATGAAACCATTGATGAATTTAATACTAAGTTCAGGCGTGTGGTTGCGGAACTCCCTAGAGAAATCAAGCCAAGGGATGCCTCCATCTTCATATCTTACATTGAAGATTTCACTGGTGATTTGAGGTACCAGTTAAAGGACAAAGAGCTGGCCAATCTAAAAACTGCTCAGGAATTGGCCGAGAAAATAGAAAATAATATGGAATCTTCAAGCAAATCCAGCATTCCAGGTTACACTAGGGGAAACACTTCATACAACGAAGAAAATGGAAAATCCTTTGAATCAGAAGAAAAGGGATCCTCTAAAGATCCCATGGAAAAGGTAACAGACATGATAAAAGACTTGGTTACTATTCAAAACCAACTTATGAGAGATCAGTCTACACAATTGAATCCTATGCACAATAGAATAATCACAATGGAAAGAAATAATGGACCTAGGAACTTTCAGCCTAGGCAAAATCGAATGTATCAAAAGAAGTTTCCTCAACAAGAGCTTAGGATTCCAAACATGTTAGACTCGGCTAACATGGTAGAAGAAGTAATTCCATGGTGTAGACCCTATGAACAATTCCACCAAGAAAGCACTTGTTATGTTGCAAATCAAGTCATGGAACATGGACTTCTCGAGGTCAGTAATCAAGAAACAAATGCAAGCGAGCCTGATCATATATACATGGTAGGCTAGGCCTACCCTTTGTTACCATCTAAACAGTACAATCCTGAGGATGAAACCATTGTAGAATATTATAGTGAAACTTATGATGAAAACTATAATATACATGATGGGACTCCTATGTGTTCTCCATATAATGATGACAATCTGGAAGGTTTACTACCTTGTGACCTTTTCTCTGAAGAAGATGAGTATGAAAATGAGGACAAGTATTGCTTGGAGCATGATACAAGTGATGAAGTCTCCCTTATCCCCGATAAAGATGTTGATGAGGAGTCTTGGACATTCATGGAAAATCCAGTCTGTGATATGACTAAAGAGGAAAATAATGAACCAGAAACGTTTGATGGTTTTGTTGATTTTTCTGTCTATGGCATATCTAAAGGAGAGAGCATGGACCATGTGGCCTTGAGAAAATTTGATATGAAAAAGGAGCATGCAGTTTATCCATATGATCATTCAGAGTCATATCATGCAGAACCACACAAAGGTATCAATAATGAAGACATGGAGAAGCAGTGTTGTGAAAAGACAGATGTGATGCAGTTATTAGAATATTAGTCTCAACTATCATCTTCACGTATAGATTTTCCTCATGACTTGGAGCTGCTTGGGGCTTATACAGTGAATTATCATCCGGTAAGACTTGATGATCAGTATGATGGTGTAGTCAATCTGCCTCATCATTATGATTTGTACATCAACCCTGTCCAGTCATGGATAGAAGAAGCCTACGCAAGCACTTACCAATTTGGGAGGAAGTTTGACGACATTATTCATGCCTATGATTTCCCATCCATCCCGCCCCTTCCAGATCATCACGCAGGTTTTCATTTTCTGAATAAAGTATCCTTACTTTGGCTGGTAACCGAAGACAAGGAAATGTTTTCTTATGTTAATAAAATTATTAGGTGGTTACATTGGATTTCTGATTACACTTAACCCTTTTTATATCATGCTTAGAGTAGGAAAATAAACTCCTTGAAAAAGAGCATTTACTTTCCACATTTTTTGTTTTGTACTTAGCTATAATCAAACATTTTTGTTTTCATTAGTTAGTTACATTTATTTTGTTTAAATAAATCAGCTTAATGGTTCATTTGGTTTTTTATGTAAAGCTTGTTCTACTAAGGTTTTCTTGTCAAGTTGATATGTTTTTACAGAGTGTATAAACCAGAGATTCTGGTGTTCTCGTATCCTCTCCTTGCCCTATGACCAGATTGAGCACACGTCCCGCAGTTGGAGCCAGAATGTTACCACTTAAGTTGTACTTAGTGGTTTTTTATCAAGTGAGCCTGGTGAACTGGACAAGGATAACTTGTTCGAACTTCATAGAACCTTCAGTCTTGCTTCTGGAAAGCTTTGTTGTACTATATCACATGTTCATACCCCATGGGGGAATTGTAATAAATGTTATAGCATGATAGGGTCTGTAAAAGACTCGGTCTCTTAGACTTTATTTGTCAATCCGATCAGCCCAGGGTATTTTTTCCCTTGTTTATTATTGGTTGTTGAATAAACGACTGATAATTTCTGAGTTTTTCACTCCATACCTCCAAAGTTGGGGTGGTTGGCTTGGAATTTAGGCCTATTGAGGTTATTAGAGTCTATGTGTCAATGTATAAACATTCTAGACATCATGGTCGAGTCATATGAACATGTCTAAGTCCCCCTAGGTTTTTTCAATTTTTCAATTTTTTATTTTTTTCAGTGCTTTTATTAAAATTTAATTTTTCCAAAACTTAGGATATTTTTTAATAGTTTAATTGGAAAAATTGATTTTGTAATAAAAGTGGGCCAAATAATGAGTTTCAGTCATGTAGGTGCTCATTTTCAAGCTAAGAGCACCATGTAAACCCATGGACCCACTATTTCCTAATTTTCAATGATTTTTCATCACTCAGGTCAGAAAGCCCCAAAAAATAATTTATTGATTATTTTAATTAATAAATTGATGAATAATGGAGCAAATCCAAAATCATAGATCAGTGGATTCTTGGCCGATTTGATTGAAATCAGTCAGATCTGAACCAGATTGACTGGATCTGACAAATCCTTGACTAAAGGAGGCGATCAAATCAGATCCAGAGTTGATCTTCAGCATCCTTTATGGGGAATTTCACCCTCCCTCTCTCCTCAACACGTTTTGTCTCATCTGGATGAGTTTTGGTGGATGCTTCGGTCAACAGGTTGAGGTGTCAGTCAGATCAACACTCCGATTGACAATTGCACTCTGTGAGACTCAGATCTGGCTTAGTTAGACACAGATCAGGCATTGATGGACTCTCCATCAGCATATTTGGTTTATCTCCTTGGGATTTGTGCCCCCTTGGGCTGGATCTCATGGTTTTTGTATATATCCAAGCACAACAGCCTCTTCCAAGCTAGTTAGAGTTGGATTGAAGGGCTTGCTATTGTAATATTGTTGTAATCTTTTGATTGTTGCAATAAAGAAGCTTTGGAGGCTAAATGGTGTAATTCTCTCATGTGTGTGGATTAATCATTTTCTTACGGCTATTGATGTTGCCGACTTTTCTCTCATTTTCTGCATCTAAACCCTGTCTGGCTTGAACAATTCAGATGAATCAATAGGAGTATAGTTGGGCAAGTAAGGTTACTTTTTTTTTCTATATCTCATAGCATGTATGTTTGAATATCTAGATTATGCATGTTTAATAAGTTTATTTGCATGTAAATTTTGTCTCTTTTTCATATATATATCCAGATCTCATGAGGTTTCATGTAGGATTGTGTGTTTAGCTTTCAGGTAGCAAGGATTGGACGAGCTGTGGATCTAGTTTGAATCCATTGTACATCCAAAAAAATTGTGAAGGAATTTCCCCTCTGTATTCCACTAACAAGTTTCCATTGCAGATCCATCCAACAACGGGCCTTTCCCCTTCTCTTCCTCCTTTCTTTAAAAGATCAATCTTTCGGTTACCTGTCTCTTCCTCTTATGATCAAATCTAGTTCTAAGAACTGAATATATATTGTTAGATATAGTTTATAAGATTCTTGCTGCTTATATCTATAATTTTATACATAATATCATTTCATAAAGATAGGATCTAGGTGTAGGAATTTCCTTTTTTGCAAGTAGCTAAAGCATAGATCTAAAGCTTGCTCATAAGGTAGTTTCTTTTCCCATTCTTCAAAGATTTAAATTCTGCAAGAAAATTGCATATCTCATTGGCTTCCCAAAAAAAAATCCAAGATCCCAAGGAAAGCTTGCTTTCCTTGGTTCCTTTTTGCAAAACTAGATTAGCCCCTTTTAACATTTTTTTACTTAGTTTTTTTTTCGATAACTAACGTGGTGACCCAAAACAATTTTAAAGTGTGTTTGGGCACATTTGATTCTAATTGCTCGCTGTTTTTTAGTATGTCTAACAAAAAATAGAAGGATACTCTGCCCATTTTCCAACTCTTGGACAAATCAGAGCTTCCCGAAAGCTTCCCCCACCATCTTGTTTAATTCTAGCTTGTTACAAGCTTGTTGTAAGCCTTTGGATCCTAGATAACAAGGACCAAAGTGCATCGATTTTAATTTTATGATATTTTAAATCACTTCTAATAAAAGGAAAAGGCCTTTTCAAGTAGGCTCTTTCGAGCCTATTCACCATCCCCCCTAGGGGGATTTGTGTCGGTGCCAATTTTTTACTTTTTTGCTCATATCTTTTCAAACTAGCGTAGCTCTAATATGTAGGGTAGTATACTTTGACTCATTATCAATTTCATATTCCATATATGATATTTCAAAGTAATCTTAATACTTACCCCACGACTTCCCCATTGACCCGAAAGGGGAAAGAGATGTGTGGCAGGACTAATTAGAAAACCAGAATTGTGTATCTGTGTTTTCCTTTCTATCATTTGTTTCTTTAGCTATTATAAAATTAACCCCTTCTTGATTTTCCAATTGATATCCACTTGGATCGAAAGAGGTTCTTGGAGGGTTTTCTTTTTAACAAGAACACCCAATTTTAAAAATTTACTAAAATTGACAAGATTCCGGTGTGTATGCTCTGCACTTGGTTGCGATTTGTCCGATCAGTCAAGCTGTATCAAAAGCACTTGAGTGAATAGTATAATTAGGATTCACTCTCCCAAATTTACAAACCATCAGGTGAAAATCCAACACCTATATCAAACCATTACGGTGGCAAAATACCCAAAGGAAGCAGGAACTTCTGAAAAGTGACCTCAGGGCGCCGATCTCTGTCACACCCTAATGGGTGCGTTATGGACAATAGCCCCAGAGAATCCATTCAACCCACATATTCCTTGTGGGTAGCTGTGAAGGTTTAGTTTTGGACATACTCCAAGTACTCTCGGGTATATCTGGAGTCCACCCCTTTGACTAATTTTAATCAACTCACACCTCACATTAACTTAAAACGTACCAAGAAGCAATTGCAAAACATTCACTCCTAGCACATGCAAGTACATTGATTTCTTTTTTGACTCCAGTTTTAAGGCACTAGTTATTTTCTTGCTATATATTTATATTGTGTCTCAGCATTGTGCTTTCGTGCACTCATTTTTGCATCTTGTCATCTTTGATTGTTTAAGGTTAAATTCCAAACTCCTAAGTAACTCATTCAATTTAACATCACCGTACTAAGTATTTCAGCCTTAGTAACTTAATAGGGTCTACCCCCCTTGGCTTCATTAGGAGTTAAGCCTAAACGGAGGAGTCAAGAACAAGGTGACAGCCTTGACTCAAGACTTGCCCCCAAGGACACACCGAGTGGCTTGAATATTTCTGCCACGTGACCTAGGTGTGTGAAAGGCGGCAACAGATACCATGTTAGATTTTTATCATTAATCTAGCAATAAATTAGGATATTTAACTAAGAGAATAACAAGCACAGCAATCAAACACAAGAGACAATGAACACAGTGTTTATCCTTGGGGAAACCATAAATGGTGAAAACCCTGCATCTTCCTCAGAGATAGAATTAGGACCAAATGTAGGACTCAAAACAGTAAGGTGATCTCCCGACAGTAGTAACCTTCTTTCTATCTAGCCCTAGTGTCTTCTCCTTCCTCAACTATGCACTACACTTGAGTGTGTATGAGATGTGTGATAAATAGAGAGGCCAGCTCTCTATTTATACTAATTCTTGACTTGACTAAACCCCACTAGGGTTGACCTTGCTAGGAGAGTTTAATAACCTTAGTACCCAGGAACTGCGGGGACTTTAACCCTTATCCAATAGGAGGTGTTAACCCAAAAATCCCCCACTCATCTCTCAATGGCCTACACCACCCAAGGACACCATCTCACAACCCTCATATCACTCCATTAGTCCCCCACACCCTCAAAATAGCCTAAGGATGAAGAAAAGGGCTTAAAAACCCCAAAATGGAGCCCAAAATACTCTCCTAGGAGCTAAAACCATAAAATGAGATAAATTTAGGGCATAAGGGGGCTAAGAGCCCAAAAAAAGGGGCTAAAGCCCAAACCAAGGGCTTAAAACCCTAAAACCCCTTGGAAAATCTATAAAAGGAGGGTGGGGGGTCACTCTCAAAACACTACTCCCTTGCATACTGTTATGCTGCCCGTGGATGCCTTGAGACCTTTTCCTCTCAAGCCACCCACACTCCCTCTCCTCCATTTCCATTGAGCCATTGCTCCCCCATCTAAGAGAGGTGCTTCCACAAGCTAGGGCATGGTGGCCCATTTCCACCCAAGAGAAGGTATAACCATGTTTCATGTTTTGTTTCTTAATTTCTTAGTTTTATTTGCTTCCTAACCCTTATTTCCTTTGCAAGTTTATGTTTAACATTGTTTTACAGGTTATTGTAGCTTAATATTTTTTTGCAGGTCTTTGGAGGCAGAACCCTAACTTGTGTTTGCAGAGGGGTTC
The DNA here is from genome assembly GCA_001517045.1 of Pseudotsuga menziesii. Lineage (NCBI taxonomy): Eukaryota > Viridiplantae > Streptophyta > Pinopsida > Pinales > Pinaceae > Pseudotsuga > Pseudotsuga menziesii. Next base: position 133,985 of record LPNX010735048.1, read on the forward strand.
ACCGTTGTTTCCATCTTCTGTCTGTTCTTAACTTAGCTTTCATTTCTATAATTTACATTTCATTTTATTTCCAGCATTTACCCACTAGCAGGAACCTACCCTTCTATCCTATAGACAAAAGGGATCCATTCCTGCCGCTGTAGTAGGGAGAAATCCCTGCCACAGAACTGGTGACCATACCAGGTCGATCCCACAGGATCCCTGGGCCAAAATTTTAAAATTTCAAGTTTTTCAAGTTTTGCCCTAGTTTTTCAAATTTCCTGTTAAATTCACTTTAAATCTAGTTTATTCTCTATTATCAGTACCGCTGAAGCCTTTGCTAGGCAAAACCAAGTCAATCTAGCCATAGTACAAGTTACTATTGGCCAGATATGACTTTGGACCACAAAAAACCCCAAATTCGGGGCAAGGCACTGTTATTGGGCCTGGAAGTGTGGGAAAGGTGCACTTAATGGAAAAACAGGGGCACCCAAGGCACACTTAATCCCCTTATAAGTGCAACTTCAACCCAGAAACACAGTCCGCGATTGTTTTTGCACTCTGTGTGACCCCCTCGCCTGTTTCTGAAAAAATCTTGCGGCCCGCTCGCTAGATTTGATAAAAAATGTGTGGCTTGTCAAACAGAAATTCAATTTCAGTTTAATAATAGTTAAATTTTAGTTTTATAGGACTGTTAGTGCACCTCAACCGCCTTTTTCCAGCACTACAAGTCAATTTTAGTTTTTGTTTCAATTTCATGCAATTTCTTTTACAAATAATGTGTAAATTCCAAATAAATGTTAATGGATTAATCAAATGAACGTAGCTTAACTAAAATAAACTTAAAATTGACTGTCTTGCTTACCCTTCCTCCTCTACCTAGACATCACCCTTCGGGGCATTTTGGGATATGACGAAGGGCAAGCTCATATAGATCTAGGCACTCCACTAATATTGTTCCAAACCATTAAAAATGGATGACCTGGAAGGTAGAGGGGGTAGAGAAGGAGGGCTTCTCACAGCGCTAAGCGTCCTCCCTATTGACCAACCTTGCATCTGGAAGGTGACCTAAGGATCTACGGATGGGCTTAGTCCCATTATGTTGAGAGCCTAGCACCTTTTCTTGGTTGAAGAGGAATATGAGTGTGAGGTAGAAATCTAGTTAGGCCATCCACATTCAGGGTTAAACACTGTATTTGTTCACAATTTCTGATTATTCAATGCATGCATACACAATGAAATGAACTCTACCATGATTAATTCATAAACCATTTGTAGCAACTAAATAGAAGAGAAACAAACAAACAAATACACCATACCAACTAATTAACCCAACTCAGTTCATGACGCTGAGTGATCCTTAAAATTTACCAATTTACACTAAGTACAAATAAATTTATAGTCTTTGAGGACATAAGTCCCTGAATGCTTCAACTGTGGGAAGTACTTGGGCTCTGCCTAGAAACTCATTGTGAGGAGTACCACAGGAACCCCAAAGTAGTTGGCCGCTGAGAGGATCTGCCAAGCGAAATGAGAAATGACCCCTTCCAATTGAGTAGTAACACCTGTGAAGAAAAAGCCAAGAATTGTCTTCTGGGAGTCTTGGTGGCCGAGTGACCACCTGCAACTAAGAGGAAGCCACTGAAACTAGGGTCCAAATATCATTCCCATTAGCTTGATAAAATTTAACACAATTGATCCCTCACTCTCTTCCTCACAACTAAGAGGCGAACCACCATAATTTGGAACACTCAATTGACATCGTCGAAAACATTCTCAGTGATATCCCACACCATCAGAGGAAAACACAGCCTCTGATTCTGATTCAGACCCATATCAGTCTGAACCAGACCTCCCTACTGCACCATCAAACCCCATGGCTGGTGCCAACTCGGATCCATTTTCTAGCCTAACCTTAGCAAGTGGACCCATGTCCACACCACAACCTGTCACCCACAACCTAGCAAGTGGCCCAAGCATAGTCATGTAGACTTTCATTAGTCAGCTACCACCAACCATAGTGACCAGCCAAGCTGGCCCGCTTACAACACACAGGAGAAGTGGCCCCTCCACACACACTGCCCCTCCTGCCACACAGGGGGGCAGTGGACCATCCACTTACATTGCCCCTACTTTCATACATGGGGGGAAATGTCCATGTAACCCATACTATTCTCCCCACAACACTTGTGGGCATTGGCCCATCTACAATGGTTCCACCACAAGCACCCCCAGCTGTGCAGATGCATTATGCACCTGCCAACCCCACCACCATCGTAGCCCCATCCCACATCAACTTGGGGTCAAATCTGCCTTTCATGGCTCATCTTAACTTTCCTAATTTGGCACGGTTAACAAACGACCCCATTTTCCATCAAGCTTTTTGGCCTCCAATGCCAACTAAGTTGCCATCAGACATCCCCAAGTTTGAAGGAAAAGCAGGGGAATATCCCCAAAACCACATAATGACATTCCATCTATGGTGCTCATCCAATAGCATCGTAGATAATTCCATCATGCTGAGGGTATTCCAATGCACCCTTACAGGTGCTGCGATCAAATGGTACATTGAGCTGTCCCAAGCCAAGTACCCAGACTTCAACTCCCTAGCCTTCATGTTCCTATAGTACTTCCAACTCCCCGTTAGATATGACGAGGGGGTGGAGATCCTGTTATCCTATCACCAAAGCACTGCCACTCATATAACTGACCATATCCATGAGTTGCGGTGACATCGCAGTCTATGCAAAATCCAACTTGACGGTAGGATGTTCTTGGATTGGTTCCTTAAGACCTTGCTCCCGCCCATAGAAAAGGACGTCGCATCCGAACGTCCCCAATCTGAAGAAGAGGCCATATTGAAGGCCCAATAGTTTGACCTTATCTATGCTCAGTATGGATACGTGTACACCATCATTCCAGACTCTCCCCATCCAAGTACCTACTACTGTGATGCACCAGGGAAATCCCATGCTGCAGACACATCATAGGATCGATCTCCCAACAGCCACAACACCGACCAACACAACCTGTCGTTACACCACAACCAAGCAATACTGCCAATGTTGCTTACCAGAACCAAGCTCTGGACTACGCAAGAATGATGTCCCATTCTAGAGCAACAACTTCCTACGCACAACCTACACCACCGCAGCAGACTCAGGCCATGGCTTGGCCAACACAGCAGTATGTGGGGAAAATGCCCACATTTGTGGCACTGCCACCCCCACAAATATATTATGCACCACTAGTGAAACCAGTTCAATCCCCCACCCCCGCTCCACCCTCTCCATTGGGACAAGTGTTCACATGACAAAACCGTCCCAACCAACCTGCCCCCAACAATCAACAAGGACAAGCTAGGAATCACCGGCCCTGCAACCAAGGCAATAACCAACCGCAGGGAGGCGGTCAATAACCGAACCCTCCAAATAATGTCGTGGCAAACCGACCAGCCCAAAACCCCCCACGATAGAATGCACCAATATGCAATGCCTCGTTGTGCACAAACTAACTGTGCACACTCTATGATGTTTATGGGCACTACACATTCGAGTGTCCCCTCATGGGTCATGTGAAGCAGACCATTCAAAACGAGGCCCAACAAGCCGCCAATGCTGCAAATCAAGACCAACCCAACCTGGCACCACAAGGACCTCCTCCCATGGTGCTTCAAAACCCACTACCAGTCCAAGGATTGGTGGCAACCGCACCCCCTCCCCAACCCAATCCCAATGCTATGGGGGCACCTCCCACGGCTGAAACAGGTGTTAACACCTACTAGCCATGATGACTGAAGAGGTCAACTTGAAAACCATACAGAATCAGTATGGTACCACCACCAAACCTGCTGACTCATCAGCAGCATCCATGTCTAAGACAATCAACCTACCTCTTCAGTTACCCCCATTCCTGCACCCCCCCATACGCAGAGTTGCCAATAATGCCACAGCTAGAGCTGCAGTCAGCTATAGCATTGTGGATCATTTGGCCCAAACACCAACCTCCATGTCCACTCTTGAGGTACTTGAGTCTGAGATCACCTTGACCAAAGAAGTTCACCCACCACTGCCTTCTTCAGACACCATGTCCATCTACATGATGTCTAGTTCAACTGACCCACTTATCTCCACCTCCAACGAAGGTCCATCAAACCTGTCACTTCATTTCTTCAGCAATGATGAGGATATACTTGAAGCTCTGACTGCCCTAGAATACCCATGGGACGACATGCACTGTAGCGAGAATTTCTCCTCACTACAGGGGTAAGAATGGCTCCCTTGTGCCTATAGGGTACAAGGGTAGGTTTCTACCCTTAGAAAATAGTAAAAAACAGAATGTAAAATGGTAAAAATAGAGCTATGAATTGAAACTAAGCTAATATAAGCTATGGCAAGTAAATGGCAACTATTGTAAGCTAAATCTAAGAACAAATAACATAAATAAATATGGATGCAGCCCTGTTGAACTCCTCTGCACACAGTGGATTAGGGTTCCACCTACAAAATCAACCTATACTACTATGAAGACAACCTGCAAACAAATTTAATGGAAAAACCTGCAAATAGAGATGAGGGTTAGAAAACAAAACAAGTAAATAAACATGCATGAAAAGAAGCTATACCTCATTTAGGTGGAAATGGGCCACCATGCCCTAGTTCATGGGAGCACCTCTCTCTCTTGGTTGGGGAGCAATGGATTGGAGAAATGGAGATGAAGGTGAGGGAGAGTGAGTGGTTTGAGAGCAAGAGGTCTCAAAGCATCCACGAGTAGCATAACAATATGCAAATGAGGAGTGTTTTACCCCCCACCGTCCTTATATATATTTTCCAAGGGGTTTTAGGGTTTTAAGCCCTTGGTCAAGGCTTTAGCCCCTTTTTTAGGCCTTTAGCCCCTTCCACCCTAACTTTATCCCCTTTAAGGGTTTTAGCCCATTTTTGAGGGCTTTAGCTCCTGGGGGTCTATTTTGGGCTCTTTTTTGGGGGTTTTTAGCCCTTTTCTTCATCCTTGGGCTCTTTTGGAAGTTTGGGGGTCAAGTGGAAGGTCTTATGGAGTGAAATGAGTGTTGTGAGCTGGTGTCCTAAGGTGGTGTAGGCCATGGAGAGCTGTGTGGGGATTTTTGGGTTAACAGATTGCCCCTTGATGTGTGAGGGTAGGAGCTCAACGTATGGCCGACAGACATCATAGGATTTGTTGTTGAGAGGTGGTGCTTCCAAGGATGGGGCATGGTGGCTTTTGATTTTGTATTAATTTGGTTCCAATCAATGGGTGAGATACAATAAATGTGTGACATGTATATGGATGAGGTAGGCATTCCCATGCTCATGACAATCTGAAAAGAATCATTTAATCTATTCTCTACAATACAAGAGTTGATCATATACAACTGATGTTACAATGTTGGTTTCCTCTATGTGAGGCTGAATACAATACTGATCTGGTACATTGGACCCATGGCATTCTCATGGAATGCTATATCTTCATGACTGGGGGTCTGCTAGATTTGGAATGGTACATAGCTATATGGACTCACTAATTGAGAGTCAGAGTCTCTGTGGTCCAAGTATGCTGGTTCAATCATAAAGGTATACAGAAGCAATATTGGGGCTTCTGAACAATGTCTCCAACACAACTTGGAAATCACAAGGGAAATAACCTGTTTAGGCCCCTTGAGTGGACTCACCAATGTGCTATAGTTAGTTGACATCCGGGGTCTTCGACTAAGTACTGTGCGGAACAAACCCTGTACGAATCTCAACAGTGTGATGATGGAGTTGAAGTCAAGCACGTTGAGAAGAAACCATCTCGAGAGGCACTAAGTACTCCTCTCAAGTGGTCCAAGGAACTCATTAATGATGTCAATGAAACCAAGGTACAGGGACCTCTGGGTCTATCCTCTAGAATATATGTGTTGGCATCGACAGAGGGAGACCTGCCCCTAGCCAAGGCAATGATGTTTCCTTGACCAAGAGCGCGAGGGATAACCGAAAGGTGTGAAGCAATTCGCATACTGACTCACTGAATTGGGGGGGGGAGAGGAGGGAAGGGAAAAAACTTAACAAGGGCAAGGGGGGAGGGAGACTCAAACTTCCTTTGTTCAGAGTATGATGGCAGGGCAGACCAGGCAGCAAATGAAACTGACTCAAGGGAATGGGATCATAGCTATAATACCAGGAATGTCCCTGCAGATAGGAAATACTTGGAGGAGGTGGAAACTTTTGATACTGATGGGATCCAAGGAAGACACATTGCAGAGTACTCTGAACAAAGGAAACCCAATGTGGGAATGCTTCCATACTATTTTCTGTGGGGTGGTGTCTAGGGACACCGTTGTGGTATGATCTCATAGATTTTTGGCGAGCACGAGAAGGTAAGTTCTCGATGATGCTTTCAATTTTAGAGAGTCTGAAAGCATGAAGAAGACTCCAGTGGGGGATATTTTTCATTGGTAGTCTCCTGTGCCCGCAAAAGGATAAAATTATACATAGGAGAGCTCACCCATCCTGGAGAGGATGAGAGACTTCTTTACCGTTGATAGTCCAATCAAGCCAGAAAAGGTTAAACCTATACTGACTGGACGATCATTTAGATACTTTTACGAGCATGAACAAAACCAAGTTTTGTCGGCAATATTTTCTTGATGAAATGGCTGGAAAATATCTTAACGACAACTGATGGTGAGATTTTTCGTAAAGTGTGGCCCCTCTATCCGAGAAAGCACAAAAGTATGTAGAGGGGTATGGTCTTGGCTTGAGTGTGCCAAGGAGGTCCTTTTCGTGAAATGGTCCACATGGTTCACAAAAGGAGGTAAATGAGACGATGCAGATGCCCTTTCCTATACTTTAGTGAGTGGGAAAGGAAGCAGCTGTGCTCAATGATCTTTTCATTGTTTTAAGGAGTCATAAAAGAGCTTAAAAAAAACTCCAATGTGGTCGACTGATTGCGGTGGCACGGGCGGTGCTCCCTGTTGGGATGGTAGACAGAGGTCCAAAGGTCATCCACACAATATGGATAGAGCAGAAGGCTCTCAAACATACCAATACATGCATGGGATAGATCGTGGTAGAGGCCTGCGAGATGGTGTGGCAGAGGCATGCAAACCAAGGTGGCTCTCAGACAGAGGTCAGGAGAGCATGTGTGTGTGTTGTGGTGGACGAACTTGACTACATGCGATGTGAGTGCAAGTCTGGGGGCACTTATATGCCAAATACGTGTAAGAAAAGAAATCATTTTGTGGACAGTGGTCCAGAGGTCCACGTAAGGTGCGGTAAAAAGAAAAGACAATCTATGTGTTAAAAATACAAAATAAAAGCTAAAATTACAGTCCTTGATGGGTGGCAGCCCAAGGACGCTTCTATGCCAAATACATGGAAGAAAAATAAAGGTGTTTGTGGATGATGGTATAGATATCCACAGAAGGTGCAATGAAAAAGATAAAAATAAATGCAAAAAACAAAAGTATAGTACAATCCTTAACAGGCGGCGGCCCGACAGCTTGCATGAGTAGCGGTCAAGAAGTGTGATACGAGTACCGGTCCGTAGACACTCGCCTCATCATGTCATGGCTCATGGATCGAGGTGACTTGTGGGAGATGGTACCAAAATTGACTTATTAAACATGAGACAGTGGTCTCATAAGGAAATGGAAATTTAAGCCTAGAGGTGTGAGAGGTGTCTCGAACTGGTTCTGGGTGACTTTTGAATAGCAGCTGATGGTGCTGCCCCTGATTTGTGTTGAAAAAAGTTGGAAAACAAGAAAAGAAAATGAAGTGACGCATTGGTGATGTTAATAATAATCTCTTGAGGTAGAGCCCATTGCAACGGTTCTCCAAGAGTTTTCCATCAAAGTCAATGAAGAGGTGTGCCCCCTTGCCAAGACGAAGGTCATTGGCAAGGCGAGGTGATGGAATCTGGTATTTTATGGGAAGAACTGATTCCATACTATGGTTTAAATGGAATGGGGTAAAATAAAAGGTGGTTTTACAGATCTCTCCATCATCGGATAAGTGGTGTTGGGATAGATCAGGTGGATCTTCCACAGCTGACGAGACGAAAGGGCTACTGGTGCTATAGATCATGTAAATGGTATTGGTTGTTGTTTTTGTGGCCTTGCCCCTAGTCTCTGTTGGAGGAAGAGGGGAAATCCTGGAGACAAGAGAAGTCTTTGATGGACTTGGAGGTAGGTGCAACATCATCTCAATTGACTGGACATGAGTCAACACATCCTGGGGCCTCAGAGGTACACTAGGTGGTTCAAGGTACCACAAAGGATCTCCTAGCGTGAAATCCTGTAGATGGAGGGTTGCCAAGGTAGACTTAATCATGATCCTGGATGGTAGGAAAAAAAATAAAAATAAAATAAAAAGGATCATGTTGATCGGGAATGAACCCCATTATTTCCCTAGTAACTGAGGTTGAGGTTGCAACTGAGGTTACGACTATGGCTGCGAAAACAACGGAAGAGACAGGTCTGATGGACCATCAGTGATGGTGGAGACAAGAGGGTCTGCAGAACTGGACATCATGTAGATGGACATGGTGTCTGAAGAAGATGGTGGGGGGTGAAATTCTTTGATCAAGGTGATCTCAGACTCAAGGGAATGGTGACAGAGGTCAGCAAGAGCCATTCGAAATTTGGTCAGGTCTTGGCAATGATGGGAGTAATGCCCATACAAGACACAAAGGGCACAAGCATGGTTTGTCCTTAATGCCTTGTTCTTGACTACTGGCTCAGTTGGGATTTCAACCATGGGGATGTTTTCATTTGTGTCCATGGTGTCTAGATGCACACAGATCACTGGGATTTTAGGGCAATCCTGAGTTCGATGGCCCTATTGTTCGTAGATGGCACAAGGTGGGATTTGTCATGGTTCTATGGTGGCTTTGGTGTTCTTTCCCCTGACCCTTTTGGGTTGGGGTGGTGCAGATGTGGGTGTGGCGGTTGGCCTATGCAGACCAAGTGGGGGGTGAGACTCAACCGCAATAGGTTTCTCCAGAGTTAACACCACCTGGGGCATTGGTGGTTGAGCTGGTGGATCCAGATACCATACTAGGATCCCCAACGTAAAGTTGGGTAGGCTTAAGGTGGCCATGACCGGCTTGGTCATGACACTAGGTGGGGGAAAGAGGAAGGTAATTGTGTGGACAGGGGATGAGCCCACATAAATCCCAGCTAGTTGCATGTGGGGGTGAGATTGTGGTTGCGGCTGTGCGTAATGCTGCTGCTGCAGGTGATGCTGTGGTTGCTGTTGGTGTTGCGACTGCGGACGCTATTGTGATTGTGGTTGGGACTGCGGTTGTGGTTGTTGTTTGGGTGAAACGGTGCTTGATGATACCATGCACAAGTCCGTAGTTTGCTTTTGTGTTGGTGGTGGTGATACCAATAGGAAAGGAGCCGTCATGGTGGGATCGGTAAAAAACCTAGGGCCCACATTCAATGGTGGGGAGGCTAGTGTGTTTTCAACCACAGTGTTGGTTACAAGGATGACATTAGCATGTGTGGTCGCCCTTTGTGGCTTAGTGGTGGTGATGGTAGGGATAACATTGGATGGTGTTGTTAACCCTTGCAGATCATGGTAGGTGAGCCGGTCAACCATCACAATATTCCCTTCATGGGGGAACATCATGAGGTGAAAGACAGTTGACGCTACGGCTCGCATGGTGTACATGTAACTCCTCCCGAGGAGGAGGTTGTAATCTAGTTGAGCATTGACGACCTCAATGTCGATCATGACTGTCTTCTCGGCTAACGTGATGGGGACATGGAGGAGGATTCCTTGGGATTTAGTGGGGTGTCCATCATAAGCCCGCAAAGTCTTGGAGGACGGTTGTAGAATCGGTGATCCAAGATTCTGCCAAAACAAGGTAGACATGATGCACATGGATGCCCCCTCATCCACTATGCATCAGTGCACAACAAAGTTCCAGATGGACACTAGGATTTGGAAGGCGATAGTAGAGGGCATGCGCGGCTCTCTGTTCTCTGTGTCGAATGTGATCAGCTTGGAATCAGAGGGGTCTACTACCCCTAGAGCGGCTAGCATGGATTTCCACTATGTTGGGCACGTTTTAAGTACCTCAAGAGTGGACATGGCAGTTGGCGTTTGGTCCAAATCATCCACAATGCTATAGCTGACTGCAGCTCTAGCTGTGGCATTATTGGCAATTCTGCGTATGGGGGGATGCGGGAATGGGGGTAACTGGAGAGGTAGGTTGGTTGTCTTAGATGTAGATGCTGCTGACAAGTCAATAGGTTCGGTACTAGTTCCATATTGGTTCCTTCTAGTTTGTAAGTTGACCTCTTCAGTGGTCATGGTCATCAGGTGGTGAACACCTATTTTGGCCATGGGTGGTGCCCCCAGAGTGTTGGGATTGGCCTAGGGATGGGTAGTGATTACCACCAATCCTTGGACTGGTAATGGGTTTTGAAGCACCATGGGAGGTGGTCCTTGCGGTGCTTGGTTTGGTTGGGCTTGAGTGGGGGCATTGGCAACTTGTTGGTCCTCATTTTGAATGGCCTACTTAGCAAGAGCCATGAGGGGACAGTCAAATGTGTAATGCCAATAAAAATCACAGAGTGTACAAGGTTGGTTTGTGTGCAACTGAGCATTGCGTCTTGCTGCATTCTGCCTTGGGGGGTTTTGGGCTGGTCGGTTAGCTGTAGCATTATTGGGAGGGTTCAGTTGTTGATCACCTCCCTGCGGTTGGTTATTGCATCGGTTGTGAGGCCGGTTGTTCCTATCTTGCCCTTGTTGGTTATTGGGGGCAGGCTGGTTGGGACGGTTTTGTTATGCGAACACTTGTCCCAATGGAGTGGGTGGAGCAGGTGCAGTGGGGATGGGGGATTGAACTTGTTGCACTGGTGGTGCATCGTCTATTTGTGGCGGTGGTGGTGCCATGAATGTGGGCATTTTCCCCACATACTATTGTGTTGGCCAAGCCATGGCTTGAGCCTACTGCGATGGGACAGGTTGTGCATAAGAGGTTGTTGCTCCGGACTGGGAGATCATTCTAGCATAGTCCGGAGCTTGGTTTTGATAAGAAACATTAGCAGTGTTGCTTGGTTGCGGTGCAGTGATAGGTGGTGTCGGTCGAGGCTATGGTTGTTGGGAGACTGACCCTATGATGCCGTCTACTACATGGGATGCCCCCGGTGCGTCAAGGTAAGAGGTACTTGGATGGGGAGCATCTCGGATGACGGTATACAAGTATCTCGACTGGGTGTAGATGAGGTCAAATTGTTGGGCCTTCAGTATGGCCTCGTCTTCATATTAGGGACGTTCAGATGCGACATCCTTTGCGATGGGCGGGAGGAAAGTCTTGAGGAACCAATCCAAGAAGATCCTATCATCAAGTTGGATCTTACATAAGCTACGGCATCGCCGCCACTCATGGATATGATCGATGATGTGAGTGGCAGTGTTTTGGTGATAGGATAATAGGATCTCCAATCACTCATCATATCTAACAGGAATTTGGAAATACTATAGGAACATGAAGGCTAGGGAGTTGAAGTCAAAATACTTGGCTTGTGGCAGCTCAATGTACCACTTGGCCGCAGCACCTATAACGATGTGTTGGAACAACCTTAGTCTGATGGAGTCTTCTACGATGCTATTGGATGAGCACCATAGATGGAATGTCATTATATGATTTTGGGGACATTCCCCGGCTTTACCTTTGAACTTTGGGATGTCCGATGGCAGCTTGCTTGGCATGGGTGGCTAGAAAGCTTGGTGACGGATGGGGTCATTCGTCAATTTGGCCAAGTCAAGAAAGTTCAAACAAGCCATGAATGGCATATTTGACCCCAAGTTGATGTGGGATGGGGCCACAGTGGGGGTGGGGTTTGCAGGTGCATAATGCATCTGCATGGCTGGGGGTTCTTGTGGTGGCACCATGGAGGATGGTCCAATGCCCCCAAGTGTTGTGGGTGGGATGGTATGGGTAGCGAGGGCATTTCCCCCATGTATGGCAGCAGGGGAAATGTGAGTGGTCGGTGCAATGCCCCCCTGTGTGGCAAGGGGGACAGTGTGTGTGGAGGGGCCACTGCCCCCATGTGTTACCATTAGGATAGCTTGGATGGTCACTACGGGTGGTGGAAATTGGATAATGATAGTCTACATGACTTTACTTGGACCACTTGCCACGTTGTGGGTGACTGGTTGTGATGTGGACATGGGTCCATTGGCTAAGGTTAGACTGAAAAATGGATCTAGGTTTGCAGTAGAAATGGGGCTAGATGGTGTAGTGTGGAGGTCTAGCTCAGACTGATATGGGTCTGAATCAGAATCAGAGGCTGTGTGGAGCTTTGATGGTGTGGGAGATCACTGAGAATGGCTACAATGGTGCCGACTCAATGTTCTAAATGGTGGTGGTTCACCTCTTAGGCGTGAGGAAGATCATGGAGGTCAATTGTGTTTGCTTGTGTGTATGAAACTAGTGGGTATGAAAATTGGACCCTGGTTTCAATGGATTCCTATTGGTTGAAGGTGGTCTCTTGGCCACCAAGACTGCCAAAATACAGCGCTTGGCTTATTCCTCACAGGTGCTTCTACTTAATCGAAAGGGGTTGTTTCCTGTTTCGCTTGGCAATTCCTCTCAGCGGCCAGCTACTTTGGGGTTCCTGTGGTACTCCTCACAATGAGTTTCTAGGAAAATCCCAAGTACTTCCCACAGTTGTAGCAGTCAGGGACTTATGTCCTCAAATACTGCAGAGTTGATTGAACTTAGTGTAAATTTTGTAAATTTTAAGGCTCACTCAGCATCATGAACTGATTTGGGTTAATTATGTGGTATGGTGTGTTGGTTTTCTTGCTTGTTCTAGTATTTGGTTTGCAATATGGTTTATGAATTCATGATAGAGCTCACATCATGGTTTTGTATGCAAACATGAACAAAAATTTGTAAGCAAATATGGTGATTAACCCTGAATTGTTGACCTAACTAAGTGTCTACCTCTCAATGGTATTCTTCTTCAACCAAGAGAAGGTGCTAGGATTTCAACATAATGGGACTAAGCCCATACGTATATCCTTAGGTCACCTCCCAAGTGCTAGGTTGGTCAAGTAGGGAGGACGCTTAGCACCGTGAGAAGCCCTCCTTCTTTACCCCCCGTACCTTCCAGCTCACCTGGTTTTAGTGGTTTAGGAAAAATGCCATGGAGTGCCTAGATATATATGAGCTGTCCCTTCGTCATATCCCAAAATACCCCAGAGGGTGATGACTAGGTAGAGGAGGAAGGGGGAAGAAACATGGTTAATTTTATGTTACTTTTAGTTAGGCTAATTTATTTTATTGAACCTTAGTGATTGGATTAGCATATACACATTGTACATTGATTTATTTGCAAAATTTGAAAACTGGAATTAAAAGAGACTTGTAATGATGGACAGAGGCGGCTAGGCTACACTAACAGTCCTATAAAACTAGAAATTACTGCTAATTAAACTAAAAAACAACTTCTGTGTGACGGGCCACACATTTATGACCAAATCCAGCGATGGGGACAAGAGATTTTTCCAGAAATGAGCGAAGGGGTCACACAAAATGCCAAAACAGCCACAACTTGAGCTGCTGGGCTAAATTTGTGCTTGTTTTAGGATTAAGTGCACCCTGGGCGTGCCTATTTTCCAATTAAGTGTGCCTTCCCTCACCTTTTCCCCTGATAAGAGTGACTTGCTCCGGAAAGGGGTGTTTTGGTGCTACAGGGTCAGATATGGCCGGTAGTAACTGGTACTAGGGTCAGTCTGACTTGACTTATCCTAGCAGAGGCTTCGGCACTGACAGAAAAAAAGAAATAAAGAAGATTTAAACAAATCTAATAGAACATTTTTGAAAACTAGGGTAAAAACTGAAAAGCTTGAAAAACTTTAGATTCTTGCACAGGGATCCCGTGGGATCAACCCAGGGGAGTCACCAAAGCTGTAGTGAGAATTTCTCCCCACTACAGGGGTAAGAATGGCTCTCTTGTGCCTATAGGGCACAAGGGTAGGTTTCCACCCTTTGAAAACAGTAAAAAACAAAATGTAAAATGGTAAAAATAGAGTTGCGAATTGAAACTAAGCTAATCTAAGCTATGGCAAGTAAATGGCAGCTATTGTCAGCTAAATATAAGAACAAATAATAGAAATAAATATGGATGCAGCCTTGTTGAACCCCTGTTCACACAGTGGGTTAGGCTTCCGCCTCCAAAACCTGCTAAATCAACCTATACTACTATGAAGACAACCTACAAACAAAGTTAATGGAAAAACCTACAAATAGAGATGAGGGTTAGAAAAAAAAACAAGTAAATAAACATGCATGAAAATAAGCTATATCTCATTCAGGTGGAAATGGGCCACCATGCCCTAGTTCATGGGAGCACCTCTCTCTCTTCATTGGGGAGAAATGGAGATGAAGGTGAGGGAGAGTGGGTGGTTTGAGAGCAAAAGGTCTCAAAGAATCCACGGGCAGCATAACAATATGCAAATGAGGAGTGTTTTGAGAGTTACCCCCCACCCTCCTTATATACTTTTTCCAAGGGGTTTTAGGGTTTTAAACCCTTTTTCAAGGATTTAGCCCATTTTTTGGGCCTTTAGCCCCTTCCACCCTAACTTTAGCCCCTATCAGGGTTTTAGCCCCTTTTTGAGGGCTTTAGCTCTTGGGGGTCTATTTTGGGCTCTTTTTTGGGGGTTTTTAGACCTTTTCTTCATCCTTGGGCTCTTTTGGAGGTGTGGGGGTCAACTGGAAGGTCTTATGGAGTGAAATGAGTGTTGTGAGCTGGTGTCCTTGGGTGGTGTAGGCCATGGAGAGCTGTGTGGGGATTTTTGGGTTAACATGCACCATCGCTCGTTCTTCCTCCCTGAAGAACTTGTGTCACAATCTGACCAGTTTTTCATGGAGACCAAATATTTCATCCATGGGAAGGTCAACTGGTTCAAGAACCCCATCCCAGCACCAGATTCCTTCAAAGAAAGGAATATGGCGAACATTTTGCCAACCATTAAAATTGACATCTCAACCAATTCTGAGATTGTTGAAGAAATCATGCTGGGGGCATCTTGCTCCCTGAAAGAGGTCGATGCCTAAAAATCTCTCTTCAAAGAATTGCATGATATCTTTGCTTGGTCTTACACCAAAATTCCTATCCTAGATCCATCCATCATGGAACACCACATCAACACATGGCCTGATGTGGCTCCTATGTGCCAAAAGCAATGGTTCATCTATCCATCCAAAGTGGTTGTGGTGAAAGCCGAGATAGAGAAGCTACGTACAGTCGGCTTCATTTATCCCATTGCATACACCACTTGGGTTTCTAATCCTGTTCCTGTGAATAAAAAATAGGGTACCATTCGCATCTGCACCGACTTTCATGACCTCATTGGGGCGTGTCCCAAAGACAGCTTCCCCACACCATTCATTGATCAGATCATTGATGCGTGCATCAGACATGAGGCCTTTTATTTCATGGATGGTTTTTCTAGACATAACCAAATCCAATCTGGAAAGAAGACCATTACAAGATGGCATTCACAACCCCAGGGGGCACATTCACGTACCACGTCATACCCTTTGGCATCAAAAATGCTGGAGCAACCTTCCAGCATGCCATGACACACTAATTCCATGACCTCGTTCACATCATCTTGGTTTGTTTCGACAACCTCATCGTGCGGTCGCAGAAGAAAACACAACACATAGACGACTTGCGATAAGTCTTCATGTGATGTCGCTAGTACAGAATCCGCTTGTACCCATTCAAGTGTGTTTTTTGTGTCCCCATCGGCCATCTACAAGGATTCATTATGTCACACAAAGGAATGACTGCTGATCCCTGGAAATTCCAAATGACTTCCCCTCTAATGTCACCCCTTTGAGTGACAACATTACAACTTGTATTATAGTCTTTCCATTTTTTTTTTACACATTTTTTTTCTTCGAATTGAGTCTTATGTATCGTTTCCTCTCATTGCTTCAGATGGAGCACACCTCAGACCGGTATATGGGATTCACATATGGAGAAAGCATATGGTCTTCGAACCTCGCCTCGGATGCATGGGTAATCTACTCCCCATCACACGAGTTGATCCACATCGACGAAATATGCGTGGGCACCGCAACCAACAACCAGGCTAAATATGATGGTGTCAGTGGTCTCTTGGCCACCACTCTCCAGTTAGGCATTCACCATCTTGATGTCTTCTTAGACTCCCAGCTGCTTGTTTTTTAATTGAACAACCACTACCGAGTCCATGATCCCTGCCTCTTTAGAAAGTACCTGTGCACTAAATAGATGGTTAGAACATTTGAATCCATCACATTCACACATGTTCCCAGAAACCTCAATAGTTTCATAGATCAAATGGCTAACGATATTCTAAATTGGCACATCCACAACTACATATAGGAAACATACAACCATAACATCATGCATAATCATGTCTAAAAAATGCACACACAGTGTAATAATACATGACATAGGCATTTGCATTCCACAACATCATAAAAAGACTCACATAATAAAACCATATAAGTGCATCCACATGCATCAAAAATATATATATATATATATATATATATAAATTGATCAGTCACATGTCCAATACAAAAGGAGAAGCCACATATGCTTTCTCAGCAGGATACACATAAGTGACACAAAAACCCCTAAGTGCACCAACGCACTCGGGACAGCCTCACTGGGCTACTATTCTAACTCAGACTCGTCATCTGACTCGGTGTCATCATCTTTCGAAGAGGACTCATCCTCTGCAGGAAGCTCACCTCTCACCATCCAGTGAAAGTGCTCACAAGCCACCACCATATTCCTCATCACACCAGTCAACTCTGGAGGAACTGCCATAGGAGGCACAGTAACAACTCGCCTCCGATTCCCAGGCAGTAGGTGAGGACCAACATATGCACATACAAACAAGGACACCATCATTCCACATAAATCAATATACAAACTACCAACTAGATCAACTACACTATGTATAAATATGAACATAAAAACATCATGCATACATACCAACTAGTCCCCACACTTGTCCAGGAGGTCAGGGCATCTCAGGGTCTCCCTGGAAATCCATACCTGCATACAGGTACTCCTCGATCACTACAGGAAGCTGGAGCCACTCTCCAACAACTCCTCTGTAAAAAAGTGGCCCACTCTACCACCTCCCTCCCAAATCATCATCTGGCACCATCTATACATCTGAGACTCCTGCGGACCACTGTCTTGCACAGCCCAATGAGGATGAAGTGTGGGTACTTTCTCAAATAAGAAAGCACACAAGAAGGTGCCGAAACAAAAACCAGTGCCAGTAGTCTTTGACTTGTTCAGCTAACGCCGAACAACCTGTAGATACATCTGGCCCCATGCATAATACATGCCACCTATAGGATGCTCTACTAACTATAGCTGACCACAAAAAATCTTGTGGCTCCCCATGGAACTCAAGATATGCTGCAATAATGTCCCCACTTCCTGTGTGGACAAGTCCTCAATGTCACACATCAGGATGTAAGAACCACACACGTATGCCGTAGTGTAACAGTGCCGATCGCATAGCTCATCCAATGTCTCCCCCCGAGACAGCATAGGTATCAAGTCACCAACCACTCCCAATATAGGGAGCCCAGTAATGAAGTATACATCTTCCAATGTAATTTCAATGCACTGGCCCTAAAAAATAGGAAGACCTCCTCATCAACATCCCAAAAACCTATCAATGTTTGCATCAGCAAATGCAAATTCCGCATAAGGGGTATCCTCATAAATTTCAGCAATCCACAATGGGCTAATTTATCTCTAACATTCCTGTCATGCAGGGATGCATCCCTGACACTCTTGCAGTCTCTCTCCCTCCACTTAATCTCCACCATCCTACACAAGAAAAAACCCTGATGTGAGCCATTGCTAGCATCAAAAAATCACCTAAAATAGGCTAGGGCGCAACTGTTTGGGCAAAAGGGAGCATCTAGGGCACTCCTAATTTCCCCACAGGTGCTCCCAGGGTGCAAATTTTCCTTTGAAAGGTGTGACTTGGCCCCCATGAAACCCCAAACTGCTCATGGGGGACCTCCAGGTGACCAAATCAAGCAAATAAACCACCAAAATGACGAGATTCAGTGAGAGCTTTTACCTGCAAGTCATGGCCTCGAAACCATCGGTCGGATCAACAAAAATCAGCAAATGAAGAATTAGGGCCCACCTATCCAACTCTACAATTAACAGTGACAATGACACTTCACCATGTGGACCTCACCCTTATGTAGGCCCCATTTGACCTAATTTCTTCCGATCGACATAACAGGATCATACGGACTCTGTTTTAGATGCCATTTACGCCACTGGTTTTAGAATTATGCCCTCTATCTATTTATGAGACCAAATTCTCATGTTTAATAAGTCAATTTCGGGACCATTTCCCACAAAGTCACCTCGATTTACGAGCCATGACATGATGATGCAAGTGTCTACGAACCTGTGCTTGTATCACACTTCCCTACCGCTACTTATGTGAGTTGTCGAGCCACCTCCTATTAAGGACTATAATTTTTACTTTTATTTTTGTATTTTAACACATAGTTGTATTTTCCATTCATCACACCTTACACAGACCTTTGGACAACTACCCACAAAACATTTCTTTTTCTTGAATGTATTTGGCATATAAGTGCCCTCGGACTTGTACTCACATCGCATGTAGTCAATTTCATCCACAACAACACACACACACGCTCTCCTAACCTCTGTCTGAGAGCCACCTTGGTTTGCGTGCCTCTACCGGACAAACTCGTGAGCCTTTGCCACGATATATCCCATGCATGTATTGGTATTTTTGAGAGCCTTCTACTCTATCCATACTATGTGGATGACCTTTGGACCTCTGCCATCGTCCCAACATGGGGCACTGGTCGTGCCACTGCAATTGGTTAACCACAATGGAGTTTCGTTTAGTCTCTTTTTTGACTCCTTAAAACAATGAAAAGATAGCCGAGTGCAACTGCTTCCTTTCCTGCTCATTAAAGTATAGGAAATGGAATCTACATCGTTTCATTTACCTCCTTTTGTGGGCCATGTAGACCATCAATTGAAAATGACCTCCTTGGCATATTCAACCCAAGATTGTTCCCCTCTACATACATTTACACTTTCTCGGGCATAGGGGCCGCACCTTACGAAAAGGCTCACCACGGGTTGTCGTTAAGCTCTTTTCCAGCCGTCTCATCAAGAAAAGATTGCTCAGCAAAATTGGTTTCATTCATGCTTGTAAAAGTATCTGAATGACCGTCCAGTCAGTATAGGTTTAACCTTTTCTTCCCTGATTGGACTACCAATGGTAAAGAAGTCTCTCATCCCCTACAGGATGCACGAGCTCTCTTATGTATAATTTTATCCTTTTTTAGGCACAGGAGACTACCAATGAAAAATATCCCCCACTGGAGTCTTCTTCATGCTTTCAGACTCTCTAAAATTGAAAGCACCATCGAGCATTTACCTTCTCGGGCTCGCCAAAAATCCACGAGATCGTACCATAACAGTGTCCCTAGACACCAACCCACAACAAATAGTCTGGCAGCATTCCTCCGTTGAGTCGCCTTTGTTCAGAGTACTCTACAATGTGTCTTCCTTGGGTCCCATCAATATCAAAAGTGTCTACCTCCTCCAAGCATTTCCCATCTGTAGCGACATTCCCAGTATTACAGCTATGATCCCATTCCTTTGAGTTAGTTTATGATTTGCTTCCTGGTCCGCCCTGCCGTCATACTTTGAACAAAGGAATTTTGAGTCTCCCACACTCTCCCTACCCCTATTCAGTTATTTCCCTCCCCCTCCCTTCCCCATTCAATGAGTCAGTCCGTAGATTGCTTCACACCTTTTGGTCATCTCCCTCACACTCCTGGTTAAGGAAACATCATTGCCTTGACTAGGGGAAGGTCTCCCTCTATCGACGCCAACACACATATTCTAGAGGATAGACCCAGAGGTCCTTGTACCTTGGTTTCATTAACCTCATTGATGATTTCCTTGGACCACTTGAGGGGAGTCCTTAGTGCCTCTCGGGATGGTTGTTTCTCACGTGCTCGACTTCAAATCCATCATAGCATCGTTGAGATTCATATAGGGTTTGTTCCATATAGTACTTGGTGGAAGACCCCAGATGTCACTCGAATCTAGAACATTGGTGAGTCTACTCGAGGGACCTAAACAGGTTCTATCCCTTTTGATTTTTGGGTTGCGTTGGAGATAGTATTCAGAAGCCCCAACAGTGCTTCGATATACCTTTATGATTGATGCAGCATACTTGTACCATAGAGACTCTGACTCTCAATCAGCAAGTCCATATAGTTATGTATCGTTCCAAATCCAGTAGACCATCAGTCATGAATATATAGCATTCCATGAGAATGACATGGGGCCAATGTACCAGATCATCATTTTATTCAACCTCACATGGAGGAAACCATTATTGTAACACCATTTGTATATGATCAGCTCTTGTATTTTAGAGCATAGATCAAATTATTCTTTTGACATTGTCACGAGCATGGGGATTCCCGCCTCGTCCATATACATGTCACACATTATTTGTATCTCAACCATTGATAGGAACCATATTAACAAGAAAACAAAAATCCACCATGCCCCAGCCCCGAAAGCACCACCTCTATGCAGTAAGTGCTATGATGTCCATCAGCCATACATTGAGCTCCTGCCCTCACACATTAGGGGGCAATTTGTTAACCCAAAAATCCCCCACTCAACTCTCAATGGCCTACACCACCCAAGGACACCATCTCATGACCCTCATATCACTCCATTAGACCTGCAAACCCTCAAAATAGCCTAAGGATGAAGAAAAGGGCTTAAAAACCCCAAAAAGGATCCCAAAATACTCTCGTAGGAGCTAAAGCCCCCAAAAAGGGGATAAAACCCTAAAAGGAGTTAAAGTTAGGGCAAAAGGGGGATAAGATCCCAAAAAAGGGGCTAAAGCCTAGACCAAGGGCTTATAACCGTAAAACCCATTGGAAAATCTATAAAAGGAGGGTGGGGGGTCACTCTCAAAACACTTCTCCCTTGCATACTGTTATGCTTCCCATGGATGCCTTGAGAGCTTTGCCTCTCAAGCCACCCACACTCCCTCTCCTCCATTTCCATTGAGCCATTGCTCCCCCATCCAAGAGAGCTGCTTCTACAAGCTAGGGCATGGTGGCCAATTTCCACCCAAGAGAAGTTATAACCATGTTTCATGTTTTGTTTCTTAATTTCTTAGTTTTCTTTGCTTCCTAACCCTTATTTCATTTGCAGGTTTATGTTTAACATTGTTTTGGAGGTTATTGTAGCTTAATATTTGTTTGCAGGTCTTTGGAGGTGGAACCCTAACTTGTGTTTGCAAAGGGGTTCACCATTGCTTCTATCTTCTTTCTGTTCTTATCTTATCTTTCATTTCTATCATTTACATTTCATTTTATTTCCAGCATTTACCCACCAGTAGGAACCTACCCTTCTATCCTATAGAAAAAAGGGAGCCATTCCTGCCCCTGTAGTAGGGAGAAATCAGTGCTACAGGAGGGTTACCCACAATGACTTGACATGAATTGTTTATATCATAGAACTTCATGATAGGAACATCAGGGCATGACATGACTCAAGTACATCCCGGAATAAACATCGGGTTACAATATATAAGAAATACAAGTGAAATACATTCCGAAGTTACATATACATCAACAGCAGTGAACAAATCACTTAAGTCCCTTCTCCAACGAACCATTGCACAAAGAAAAATGAATTGGCATATCATGTTATATCCTACTTTGTGGGATTATAGGACCGCGGTTAATACTACCACTGGTTTTTCTCCATATCAGCTTGTACATGGAGTGGAGTCTGTTTTGCCGGTTGAATGTGAAATCCCTTCATTGAAGCTAGACATAGAGATTTTACCAGACACTTTCACATTGAAGGAACGTTTGGTCCACTTAGAGCAGCTTGATGAGTAGCGCCGAGATGCCTTAGTGGCTCTAGAAGTAAATAAGCATCACGTTAAGGTCCAATATGATAAGTCTGTCCATTCAAGGAATTTTAGTGAAGGTGATTTGGTCCTTTTGTGGGATCAAGCTAAAGAACCCTTGGGGGCAGGGAAGTTTAATCCCATGTGGCATGGTCCTTATGTAGTCAAATGTGTGTTAGAGAAGGGAACCTATGAGCTGGTGGACTATGAAGGGACAGCCTTGGAAGATCCTATAAATGGGCTATATCTTAAAAAAACACTATGCATGATCTTCAGCTAGGGATGACTATTGTATATTATTGTACAGTTTTTTGCCTAGATAGGTTTTCTTATGGTGATCGGTTTTGTTGATTGGCTTTCATTTCTCATGACAGATGTCAATGGAGAATTTCGTTTACATAGGATTTGTTGATGGTGCTAGCTACCACACTCAACACTCAGCCTCTACTGCTTGGGTGATTTATACTCCTATGGGTCAGGTATTGTCTTCATGAGGCATATGTTTACGGCCTTCTTCTAACAATGTTGCTAAGTATAGTGCCATTATCAAGCTATTACGGGATTCCATTTCACATGGTATTCTCTCTCTTGAGCTACGTTTTCATTCGCGATTAGTAGTGTCATAGCTTAATGGCTTGTATTGTATTAGAGATCCGACATTATTACGAAGATTCTTATGTGTGATATTGTTAGAACGACAATTTGACAATATAACATGCATAAATGTTCCAAGAACTTTTAATCAAGTTGCTGACTCATATGCTAATTATGTGTTAGATTGGAATTTGTTTCATAGACCATAAGCCCATCACAAACATACATTTTACACACATGTAAATAAATAAAATCGATCGTCATAAAAATTTTTCATTAAACATCCAAAAAGTGACATCATAATACATAAGTTTCATAATACAAAAATGGGGCTTCCAAGCCACCAAAATATATTACATGGTAGTACAAAAATGAATCACTCTCAGGTCTCTAAGCCTGTGGAGGAGGAGGGGGGTTCTGATCATGGAAGCACACCATGGCTCTAGCTAGTCATCAGAATAATCGAACCCATGCTCGTGGTACTCCAACCACCTGAGGTTGCATGGATTTAGGCAAGTCCTCGACTTATGCCATGGGTACCCAGTGTGTCAATCGTACAAAGTTTGTGTGGATGCTTTGGAGCGTCCACTCCACATCCACACCCATGATATCATCTCCTCTTCCCCTCCGTCTATGACGAGGGAAGCCGTCAGGCTGCTGTGGTCCAACATTTGCATACATATGATGGAGTGTCACTATGTGTCGTCACACCAAAACATGTCTTTTGAGTATATATCAAAAAACAAAAAAAACAAAATAATTCAAAATACTTTAAAAAGAGGGTTTGGGATTTGTTACTAATATTAGCGTATGCTGCTCTTGGTGCTAGGGGCATGTCAGGATCTCCCTGGAAATCTATCCCCGCATAGGGGTAATCATCGATGTCAACTATCTGCCGCCGCCACCATGGAAATAAATCAGCTGGGTAAGGGTTGGACACCCTACCTCCACCCACTTTGCACATCGCATCTGCCCAATGTCATTGGGCCGGATCTCGAACCCCATGAGGAGGAACGTCAGCTCTAGGGCTCAGCCCCGAAACACGCTCAAAGAAGAACATGCTCAGTATACTACTGAAACCAAAGTTTTGTACCCTACCCATCTTGTAGTCACTAAGTTATTGTTTCATGTTGCTCAATAGCGCAGTGTTCCAGTCATAAACTGTAGGTCTCATCCACTCCACTGCAAAGAACATCAATGGTTGCAAGGCCTGGTGGAGTGATGCTAGACCGGCTATCCTGTCGAGTGCCAATAGTATGGCCTTCAATCCTAGCACCTAGATGGAATTTGTTGGGATTTGACTCCCAACCTTTTCCATGTCTAAAAAACAATATACTGCAATGTACTCATCAATGGTGAGGCCACCTTCGAGTCCGCGAGAGTGTAGGTTCACCACCTCTCCCTGTCGGGACAATCTAGTAATGAAATATATGTCCTCCACCTCTATAGTGAGGGACATCCCATCGATCTGAAAGGACTCTAAGTTTGGATCCTAGTAGTCTACTAGCATCTACAACAGTCTTGGTTTGGCCTCCAGGATGCCAAGACACCAAAAATTGTATAGCCCACATGCACGGAGAGCTTGTTGAGCCATTAGATCACCCCGTACAGCCTCTTCTACATCTCCATGTTCCCTCTCCCTCCATTCTAGAACCATCCTACACATTAAAAATATTTTTTGGTAAATATACACCTTAAAAAATCATGTGTATGGCCACATATGTGATTGTTTCCAAAACAACCACGTATGTACGTGGGTTTGGGCAGTGTAGAAAGGAGCAAGTTGACAAAGTCAACTTGAATGAAGACCGACTTAGTCGATTGACTGACTAAGTCGATAGGCCGACTAAACTAGAATATTAAGTCGGCTAACTAAAATTCGTGTCGGTTCACCGAACCGACAGGTAGTTATTTTGTAACTGTTTGTAAATTGTATATATTATGCTGTTGAGCCAAATGAGAACTCAGTTTAATTCTCTGCCTTGTATGAACTTATTGCATTAATATAATCTGTTATCCTATCTGTTCTTGTCTCTTGTCTCTGATTTATAGATATATATGTTTTAGTATGTATTATTGGTAACCTTATGTGATCAATAACCCCACCACTTTCACCACCACCCACACCTCCACCTCAGCCAACTTCTGAGAGCAGTGAAAGTGATTCAAACATGGGTCATGGATCAGCTCACATTTCTCTCTAAGAGGGAGATGAAGACCCCAGACGACATTGGTTCATCTGCGAGTCGACCTGGGAAGCAAACCAGGTAACAGATGAAGACCGACAAATGGCACAGTTCGTCGGAGCCTTAAGGAAAAGGGCCTTGACATGGTACATGACCTTTTCAGAAAGGAAACCCAGAGCGAAGAAATCCGAGATTAAAGCGCAATTCTTATCATTCTTCAAAACCCTAGACGCTAAGCACCTGGCTGCCAAAAAGCTCAAAACGACACATCAAAAGCCAGGGGAGACAATCCGCAATTATGACAAATATTGGAAGGACCTACTAAGCTAGCTAGACTACGTTATTGATGAACAACTACTAATTCAATGGTTCCTTGCAGGATTATCGTAGAAAGTACACCGACATATCAGTCTAGAGACATTCAAAACGTATGAAGACGTGCTAACAAATGCTCTGCAGGTCGAGATGGACGAAGACATACCTGCTTACCCTACGGACAACAGATTAGAGGAATAGCTTGAGAGCGTGTAGAAGCCTTTGAAGGAACCAACCCTCAAGAATCAGGAAATCTGGTGTACTAAATGTTTGACGGCTGGTCACTCGAAAGATAACTGTCGACAAGAGTATAGTCGACAAGACGTCCACTTCGTACAAACCAAATCATTTTGCGACATTTTCCAGGAACACGAAGATCACTCTACAAAAGATTGTTCATTTAACATGAAGAACGGAAAGGCTTCCTGGTGCGCCATCTGTGACACCAAAATTCACAACACGAGCGACTGTCAGTTAAACCTGAAGAACCAACAGAACTATCAGGTGGTCTACAAAATGAATGCAGTAGTGCAAAACAACGAGCAAAGCAATACAAACAACCAAAATGGACAAACATACAATGGCCGACGATATGAGCATCGATACGACAACCGACGTCAGGGTTATGGAGAAAGAGGTCGATTCCCTGGGAATCGCGACATACGAACGTGTCGACCCACCCAGTGCTTCACATGCTACAAAGAAGGTCACCGGTACGTAGATTTTCCGTACAAGGACAGAACTGATCTTAAATTCTGTACATACTGTGGAGTAGGCGATCACTCCCTTGAGGATTGTCCTACTATGTTAGATAAAATCAATACGAAGAAAAATGTTAATGTCTTGTCTTGTGTACAAAAGCATGATGTACTAACTACTAAGAATTTACATATTGTCACTCGACAAGGCACAAAAAAAGGGCATGATAACCCCCAAATTAGCAAGATTAAAGACACAAATGTTTATCCCTACCCTATAAAACAAAAACACACATATCAAGAGGAAACCCACATATTTCATGACATTGCACAACAAGAATACCTCGGTAGCAGTCGACCTAACACAATACATCAATTAATCTATCTCACTCAAACAGACAAATCCGTAGCCTAGTTCATTGATTTATTGTATCAAATCAAAAGTACTAACCCCGAAAAACAAACTAAGAACATCTGCATCCTAAACCAAAAAGACAAAAATGATGTCTCCCACTTGTCGACCTGGAAATCGAAGGTTACCACGTCCGACAAGTAGTGCTCGACTTCGGGTCCCAAGTAAATATCATGACCCGAGATACATGGGAAAATATGGGAAGACCTCGACTCTACGAGTCAGGTATTTACCTAAAACTCGCCGACCAAGGCCTCATTGAACCCATTGGGGTTTGGAAAAATGTTGATATGACCATTAAAGGAATTTCGACCAAGGTTGATTCTGAAATTATTGACCCAAAAGAGGGATCTAGTTCATTCCCCGTGCTAGTCAGTCGACCTTGGGGACGGAAGATGAAAACCTCCATATCTTTAGACAAGGAACGAATCAAGCTAAAAGGAAATGGTCAAAAAGTCATTGTACCCATTCATCCATCCCAAGGAGAACCTTGGATAGAACCTATTGATGAGGAAGTCAATGTCAGACAACTGTACCAGATCCACAACAATATGGACTACACAGAACCGAACATCCATGGATAACTTTACTTAGGTAACCAAGACTCCATTGGTTATAACTCAGATGCTGAACTGTATGACTGGGAGATGGAAAATTATGAAACATAAGCAAGAGGGTGCTGGATTATACAAAAAGTACAGAAAAAACCCACCCGACAGTGCTTCATAGTATCCATTATCCCCAAAATATTTGAAAAGAAAGTAAGGGAACGCCCTACCTTACAACCAGCCAACTTAAACACTACACAACTACCCAGGTATAAGGAGAGGGAATCCCCAGTCATGCACATTGAACAAGTATCTAAAAATATTGGAGAACATGGTCGACTTCAAAGCTTAGTGGAAATGTTTACAGGTCAAGCAGCTAGATGGTGGGATACCCATCAGACAAAACTACAGACCTGGACAACTGCTTCGAATTTCTTTGTCAAACGGGTTGGTGGGAAAAAGTTAACCCAGGAAGCCCAAATCCCTATCTTTACCCAAGGTCAAAATCCAGAAGAACACATTAAGACTTTTGAAACGGAGTGGAGAAGACTTGGCTACAAAGACGAGCGAGCTTGGCCCCATTTGTTCCCTTCAACCCTAGACGACTTACCCAATAAATGGTATAAGATGGAGGAATCTAGAGGAGAAACCTTCTTTTGGCATGAACTCAAGGAAAATTTTATCAAAGACTTCCAGTTCATACCTCAAAATGAAAAACTGGCCAAGACAGCACAACAAATCAAACAATTTCTCCAACTGACCGAAAAACAACCCTCCCAGAACCACTAACAGATCAAGGACTGTAACAATATACAAAATGAATCCAGACCACAGGAGACCTGTTTACACTTAGAAAATGAACACACAGAACGAAAGAGATTTATATGGAAAACCAACCATATTGAAACAACAAAACCTATCCATTCAATCCTGAAAGTCGAGACCACCGACAAACCAGATCTGGACAGAATGACTGCAGTCGACTTTCCTGCTACATTCTCACAATTCAAAGAAGGAAGTCGGTCGATCAACAAAGCTAAAGCACCAGAGTGGCTAGATGCCAATGTGAAAACTAAAGAGGTCGACATTTCAAATGACGACTGGCCAAAAATAGCCAAGATTGGTGAGTACTGGAACGAACAACAGACCACCGAAATAGTGAACTTACTTAGAGAATTCCAAGATGTCTTTGCAAGGGACTATAAAGACATAAAAGGCTTAGTACAGGAAATGGGAGAAATGAAAATAGATACTAAACCTGATGTCCGACCTGTCAAGAAACGACCTTATAAACTAGCTCACAAGTACAAGGAAATAGTTAAAAAGGAAATCGAAAACATGTTAGCAGCAGGGATCATTTACCTTATCGACCAGTCTGAATGGGCAAGTCCCATGGTAGTACAGCCCAAGAAACATGACCCGACAAGGTTAAGAATTTGTGTTGACTTTATGGAGCTCAACAAAGTAACATTAACAGATCCATTCGCCACCCCCTATGCTGATGAAATATTGAATGAAGTTGAAGGCCACGAATGCTACTCATTCACAGATGGATTCTCAGGATATAACCAAGTACCCATAGCAAAAGAAGATCAAAAGAAGACAACATTTGTCTGTGAATTTGGTTCCTTTGCTTACAGATTTATTCCTTTTGGGTTAAAGAATGCCCCTGCAGTATTTTCCTGAATTGTTGTTAAAACCTTCCAAGAATATATATATAAGACCATGGAAGTATACTTCGACAACTGGACTATATACTCCACCTTAAAAGATCACTACAAATGGCTCCGACTTATGCTGGAGAGATGTCAACAGATTCAACTCTCCCTCAACATTAAGAAGTGTATATTTATGACTCCCATAGGCATACTCTTAGGGCATATTGTCTATAAAGATGGTATCAAGGTCGACTTTGCCAAAATTAAAATCATCCTTGACCTGAAACCACCAATAAACCCCAAACAAGTCCGGGTATTACTTGGCCATACAGGATACTATAGAAAGATCATAAGACACTATTCAAATATGACCTACCCTCTAGAAGAACTACTAAAGGAAGCTCAAGAGTTTAAGTGGACAGAGGAATGCCAAATATCCTTCGACAAACAGAAAAGAAAACTGGTCGAAGCCCCCATACTCAAATTTCCAAATTGGTCGACCAAATTTCATGTGCATATCGATGCATCAGGAATAGCAATTGGAGCAATCCTGACTCAACCAGGGGATGACCAGATGGATTACCCTATAGTTTACAGCAGTCAAAAATTAAATAAGGCTGAAAGGAACTATTCGACCACCGAAAGGGAAGCCCTAGGTATGGTCTTTTCCCTGCAAAAGTATCGACATTACCTTTTAGCAAATCCCTTCACATTTTATACCGACCATTAAGCCTTGAAGTACCTTGTCAATAAAACACTTCATCATGGGAGAATTTGTCGCTGGCTACTTCTCTTTCAAGAATTCGAGTTTGAAGTCATTGTCTGACTAGGAAAACTAAATTTTGGCCTGACCATCTATCCCGCATAGACACAGGAGAGGAACCAACCGGAGTTGATGATGACTTGCCGGATGCACATTTATTTCGCATAGAAGCAGTACCAGCAGAACTCGAAGAAATAGCTCAGTTCTTAGAGACGGGTCAGGCACCAGAAGGTCTGAACACCAAGAAAAAACAAATCTTAGCTATGAAGGCTGCACCTTACAGCCTCATCAATGGATTTCTGTACAAAATGGGGTTAGAAGACATTCTCAGAAGGTGTGTACTCAACCATGAGAGAGACCAAATCATGCATGAAGCACACTATGGACCTGCAGGAGGACATTTCCAAGCAGACACAACTGCAAAGAAAATCCAACAGTCAGGATTATGGTGGCCGACAATCCATAGAGATTACAAAAACTTTGTTAGTCGATGTGACAGATGTCAACGACTTGGTCGACCTCCGCCGAGCACAGAAAATCCATTGATATCTATAAACCCTAGTCTCACATTTGAAATCTAGGCTATAGACTTCATAGGACCATTTCCTATCCCAGCCAAACGATCAGGTGCAAGATATATTATCACGGTAGTAGAATATGTCACTAAATGGGTAGAAGCTGAACCCGTCGATACATGTTCAAGTGAGGTAGCCGCTAAGTTTATCTACAAAAACATCATCACTAGATTTGGATTCCCACTCACATTGATCAACAACTAAGGATCACAATTTATCAACAAAACCATCAAAAATTTGACTGACCAATTTCACATCGACCACCGATGAAGCACCGCATATCACCCTCAGTCGAACGGCGCGATTGAAGCTTTCAACAAAACATTGACAAAAGGGTTAACCAAAATATGCAGTACCGACAAGGATGACTGGGACGAGAAAATCCCTGTGGTCCTCTGGGCATATAGGATAGCCTATAAACGGTCGACCAACCAAAGCCCCTTTCGACTAGTCTACGGGAAAGAAGTAGTCGTCCCCCTACACTTCCGACAGCAGACACCTATTATTCCAAAAATACTACATGTCGATGTCGAACATGCAAGAAAGGACCGACTATTTCAACTTAGCAAGATGGAAGAACACAGACTCATGGCTATACAAAACCAAGAAATTCACAAGCAACAGCAGAAAGCATGGCACGACCGCAACATCAAAAACAAAAACCTGTCGGTCGGTGACCTTGCCTTACTCTATAATAGTCGAGTCAAAGGAAAACCCAAGAAACTCCACATAGAATGGATGGGACCTTACCTTTTCAAAGAGATACACCCCAATGGTTTAGTCCAACTAAAAACATTGCAGGGCCTAGTATTTCGGAAGCTCGTTAATGGAGCCTGACTCAAACGTTAAAAAAACTAAGAAAAAAAATCATATAACGACCTTAACCGTTAATCAAAACCCATAAAAAGATAAAAATTACAAAAACAAAGCAATACACCCGACACAACAAAACATGACAGGAACTCACTACTTTGGCAACCGACATCATCACCTCCGACCATCTTCATCGACCAGTCGGGTCGACCTTTCTTCGCACCGACACCGGCCGATAACCTTGAAAGTCACATCGCGCATTTATGACTTCAAGCGCCTAAAGCAATTCACCATTACTCCACACTCGTGTATTGCAGCTGGACCATCAAGTCTTCCATTAATACATCCATTCCCACACACAGTCACACCATCGCCTATAAATATGGAACCGTCGAAGGTTCATTCACCACACCCTTTACATACAGAGCACTCGCACATTCAGTCGACTAAAAACCCAGAAACTTATAGTAACCCCGACCAAAAAGACACAATGGCCCCCAAGCAGACCAGAGCAGCGACCAAGGCGAAAGAGCTACAGGCTGAGGATACACCCTTGATCCACAGACTAAAGCATATCAAAAAAGCCAAAGTATAGGAGGGCCAATGGAAAAAACTCTGGGCCGAGATCCAAGAGTGGGCCTTTGTTGACAAGAAGATGACCCAAGTGGCTGAAAAAGTCCGACGGAGCACCATCTTCAACTATCCCAATGCACCCCTGATGGCAAGCTTTGGTGGGACAAAAGAAGCTACCGTAGAATTTATCATCAGTCGATACCACAACGGTCGGTTCTACTTCAACCGACTAGTTGACATTACTGGCCTGTCTAACCAAGCTAACTGGCCTGTCTAACCAAGGGAACCCTGTACCAATAGAAATCAAGGAAGGATTGGTCCAAGAGCTTATGGGATCACCGTCAGGGGAAAATTCCAAAGGATTGATGATCGGGCAGATTGCAACTCGAACGCCACAGATTGTGGCTAAAATCATCGCCATCACACTTACCTTAGCAGGTCAAAGTAGCAACCTCAAATTGGAAATGCTAGAGGCCGTCGACACAATTGCCACTGACGGTCGAATCTACAGATGGGGAGATTATGTCGCCGACATGATCAAAACCATCTGCGAGCGCTGCTAAGAGACAGGAGGACTCATCAAGTTCCCCTCCCTTATTCTTTGGATCGTTATGTATCACATCTGTCCAGAAGGAAGTCCAGTCTTCTGGGAATCAACAAAGTTCCACATGAACAGGTTCAAACCCTTCTCCCAGAAAGGAACCCCGCATGAGCTGGCGCAAGGGAAAATCTTTCTAGAAAACTGGTTCCAACAGTTAAAGCTTCGCACGACCAGATGGCGGGTGCCTCAGAACATCTGATGCAATCTACCGGCGGAGTCTCACATATAGTTGGAGATCGACCATACAGTGGTCTGGTATATGCAGGGCGAAGACCCCAAGGCCACCGCCCTCGATTACTACCCGACTACTGATCAAGTCTTCCGATATTTGACTCGACAGGAGAAGACCAAAATACCAATGCCCGAGGTAGCCAAACAGGTCGACTTTTCAGTAAAGGAGCCACTCACTGACCATGAGAAAGAGGAATACTATGAGCTCAACCTCTACATAAGTACATTTGTGTCGGAGGACACCCCGGTCGAGCCCGCTATTCGGGTACAAATAACCATCAAGCCTCCAACCAGATTCGACCCATAGCCGACAGAACCACAGCCACAACAATAAGCAACCCCTCCGGCTCCAGCAAGCGTCACCCCAACTCAGGTATTGATGAATGGAGTCGAGCATGACAACCCTGAGTATGCTTTATCAAAAGGCATAATTCAGAAGTTGGCCAAGGAGATAGCCGCCGCCAGAAGGAAACTTAGAGCACAAAAAGTACAACAAGGCAAAGGTAATCGCAAGCTTCTTATTGAGTCATCTGATGATGAAGAAGAACTAGCAGCTACCGCCCTGGACATTATAGAAGATGTGGCCACCAATAAAGTACCAGTTGAAACTTAGTTTCAATGATTCCTTGAAATAGGGGCTCCGGAAGGACGACCAAAGAAGGAAAAAACAATGACGACACCTGAAGATGTCATCGATCTTGTGTCGACCCCTCCACCTCCATCACCGACACCAGTAGTCGAGGAGTAAGAACCGGTACAGCAGTCGGTTAGTCCCCTCGACTTATATAAAAGCAGGATACTGGAGTCCGTGAAAGAAAAAGTCGACAAAGACACAGAACTCAAAGCTTTCTTTTAAACACTGCCTGAGCTGTTTCAGTCGGCTCAGAAAATTCACATGAGGACCCCTCTCTATACTGGCAGTAGGAAAAACCCCGAGGTAATTTCACACCTTACATCGACCTTCACTCGATCTAACCAAGAAGGTGACATAATTGGCTAGGTGCAGTCTACCATTGAACACATTAACCCCCAACCCCAGACCGACTTCCCCACCACTAACCCGCTAGAAATAGATCCACTGTCCGACGTAAGTTTACAACCCACTTCCGACAAACCCAATTCTCCCCACCGTTCCCCCACTCCATCACCACCGCCACCATCATCTCCACCCCCACCATCATCATCCCCACCACCTCCACCACCCCCTGATTCCCAGCCAGATCTATCCCAACCAACTACATCCTCACAACCAGAAGAAACCATACCAACCACCCAGCCAAAAAAACCATCGACTTCAACCCCAACAACCACAGGCCCCCCTTCAACTGTTGTAGGTACCCAGGAGACAGAGGCACAAAAGCAAAAGAATAAGAAAGAGCATCATCCTTCCAAAATTCGGATCAGCTTAAAGGATGCAAGCTCGTTGACCAACACAGAAGTCGGCCAACTCCTCAAGACTGTGGCCAAGGAATCAAAGACAAGGACTGCACGAAAAACCAAAGAGCTCAACGACAAAAATACAGAATAGGTCGAGTTTCTCGACAAGTGCAGGACCCTAGTTTAGTCCCTCATTCTAGGACCTGTCGAAGTTGACACAGATAGATTTCTTGAACGAGCATATCAGCTTTTCAAGAGCATCATGTCGACCATCCAGGAACATCTCCAAGAGACGAAAGAAGAACAGAAGGAAGAGACTGCCCGATTGCTACTGGCACAGCACACTGCCTTTTTAGAGGCATACAAAGTGCTCCAAGACCATATGGAGGAGTCTGTTGTCACTGAAGAAGTCTTAAAGAGATTGGCCTACTCACTATGGGCAGGTCTATCAGTAGACACGACAGACTCGTCAAGGCATTTAGGCTTTGGAGGGCAAGAAGATGACAGAGGCAGCACTCAGGCAGATAATAGAAGAAAAAATAGTGCTGGAGACCAACAAGCTGCAGAAGCTGGAATGGGAAGCACATTAGTGGGTGCAACAGGATCTTCCAAACTTAGAGAAAGTCAACATCATCTACCCACAGATGAAAAGACTCATCGACACAGCTGAAGAACAGAACCAGATCCTGGACCCCAACATGGAGAAAATTGCGGAAGTCCCACTCTCCGAAAATATGTCGATCCTGTCAAGCTTAACTACATTAACAATGGACATCCAGAAAGCTTTGCAGAGTTGGACGGATTTTCAGCATCACCTTGCCATCACAGCTCCGGCCATTGTCGATATATGCATCCAGAAAAGACCAACCATCCGTCTGCACAGTCCACCACAATAGCATTTGACAAACATCATTTTGTACTTCCCTGTTTCTTCGGGACGAAGAAACATTTTGTTCGTGCGGGAGATGTAGAAAGGATCAAGTCGACAAAGTTGACTTGAACGAAGACCGACTTAGTCGATCGACCAACTAAGTCGATAGGCCGACTTAGTCGATCAGCCAACTAAGTCGGTCGGCTAACTAAAATTCATGTCGGTTCACCGAACCGACAGGTAGTTATTTTGTAACTGTTTGTAAATTGTATATATTAGGCTGTTGAGCCAAACGAGAACTCAGTTCAGTTCTCTGCCTTGTATGAAATCATTGCATTAATATAATCTATTATCCTGTCTATTCTTGTCTCTTGTCTGTGATTTATAGATATATATGTTTTAGTATGTATTATTGGTAACCTTATGTGATCTGTGAGATTACAACAGGCAATTTTTCCGCTTATAGCCAGCCCTATACACGAAAAAATCCCTAATTTCTACGTGGGTCGAACTGACATATTTAGACTAGCCTAGAAATCAAATTTGACCATGGAAATTGAAAAAATTTACATGAAAATGGAAGAGGAGGACATGAGAAGTTACCTGGAACAAACGGTGTCGAATTTCATTGGACAAAACTCCCGGAATTTGCATTTGAAGTTCTGAGCTCAAATGGGTAAAAATTTCAAATGATATGTAATTTTTGAATTTTTTACTATTTATAAAAAAAATTTGAAGTTTTTGAAATTTTTTACCCCTTTTCTATAGTTTTGGACCATTTCTAACCATTTTGGACCGTTTTGGACTAATATGATGATGTAGGAGTCCGTTTTGAGCGCCATTTCGACCATTGTTTTGACCCATCCGTGCCGCTCTCAGATATCATGTCTAAACTGGCATATAGGTTAGATTTTATATCCGTGTGCACTTTTCATGACCTTATGACCATTTCATTATAATATTAGGTACGAACCCATTATATCTTGTCACGAAACCTTCTTGCTGTTTAAGAAGTGACATGATGTGAATGGTAGAGCTTGACCATACATGGGTGCCCTAGTTAGCTCCTTTTTTGCATTTGGTGCCCATGCTGACATTTTTTCCTTTAGGGTGTGGGAGTCGTTTGTATAGTATCGCCATGTCTTTTCACAAGAGCCTCATACTCCTCTTGATCCTTTTGCTGGCATTTGTCCCCACGACTCCCTTATGTCAAGTTGTAATTGCATTATCATGAGTTTTTCCTGCCTTATTGAGCCTTATGCCCACTTCCCTAACTTTGATTATCAGCTATATAGCCCGAGCTTGTCTCATGTCTAGCCACATAGAGCCATTTTATATATCCTTTGCAACGTGATTCCCCATTTTTATCGAAAGGGGACTTTCCTCCGAGTGTCATTATCTTACACATGTGTCCTTGCATTAAGCATAGGTATGTTACGCTGCTTGGAACTAGTTTGTTTTCCCCTTGACACTCATCTCCTCCTAGTCTATAACTATAAAGCACTTTTATTCTTTTTCAAGCTTTTCAAAATATTTGAAAAAGTCCAAAAACATAAAAAAAACCAAAAATCCAGACAGGAAAAGATGTTACCTTTGGCAGCAGTCGAGTCGTGTCGCCTTTGAACAGAGCATTGTATATCACATCCTTTGGTTGGGTTAATAGTTTGACGTTAGGAGCTATACTAATTTCTTTGAGTTTATCTCCATCGATTGGTTAAGCTTCTAGTCCCTATGGAGCCTCTGTAGATGCCTCCTGTGTCTCAGAGATGTCCCAGTTTTGTGTATCGAGTCTATGCTACCTACATTCAGTCACCATTCACCTTTATGTTCTAGTTCGAAGGAAGTTGAAACCTGATTCGGCCATTCCTCAGTTCTCTTGACTTTGCATGTTGTCCATTCCCAATATTGTTATTGGTTCATGCACATTATGGTCAAGTCCTTCCACATTATATAGCCTTGCTGAGTACCTCATGTTGGATGATGAGGGATGCATTAATGCCCTCCTTCCAGCGGATTTCATCGCATCGAATTCAAATCATTTATTCTGGGATAGGAATCTAGAGTCATTTTTGAGTGCCTTGAGGCTTGCAGTCATCAGTGGAAGGTTCCCTTGTCATCAATAGTTTTTGGGAATACATCATTGTCCCCTGATCAATGGATCCTTTCAAGTGTTCAACCTCAACACATTTATTCACACTTGTTAGTTTTCACTCTAGTACCTTGATTCCCATTTTCATTATCAGTGGGTGATCTCGCATTTGTTAACGGTATACATCAATGACCAGTAATTAAGAGATGGACTACTATGTTCGACCTCAACACCTCTATTCACATAGTAGGACATGTACTAGTAGCATATTGTGTAGAAGACCTTCTAGATTGGTGGCATTTCATATATGCTACCTCCTTGATCGTGCCAGTGTTCATGAGATTTCAGCTCTCGTGACTTGATTTCAGTATATGTCAGATATTTCCATCCATTATGGAGATCTTGATCCATTATATATCTTCAACCTTCATGGAGATCATGATCCTTTGTATATATTCATCATGGATATTATGATCTATATATATTGTCCATGGCGATGACCACACATGTCATATTTTGTATCATGCCTATTCATGGCCATTCTACTATTATGTATTAGGGACTGCTATATCTACTTGCAGTTATGTGCAGAGTTTGATCATTGTATTGTACTGTGGAAGGCTGGTTTTTCCACCTAGTTCTTCATCACTCCACTTCTGGGATGGACTTATAATGTATTTTGGTCATCATATGACCCCTCTGACCTCACACATTAGGGGGCATCTATTATAGCTGATTTTACCACACAAGGTGGATCACACCTTTATGGCCTTCCCTGTCCTTCTACAGACTCTTTAAACCCCATGGACCATTTTTGTACCTTTGATTTTTCCAAGATTATCCCTAAAAACATGCATTAATTGATATAAGCAATTTTTAATCCCTTTCTCGCGTATATACATGGATTTGACCCTTAAACCCGCATACATCGGGATGTGAGCAAAATGCCAAATGATTTTGGAGTTTTCCCTGATGTGGGGTTGAGTCACTTATATCTTGGCCTTCCATATGCATTGATATCGCTCTGATTTGACCTTCCATTACCCCATTGAACCACTATATAAGGAACCCTTTGGATACATTGAAAGAGGAAGAATTGAAGAGAAAGAAAACTATAGTTCATTGTTGCTGGAGCTTATACTTGAGTCTGCATCCCTTTGTCCCTTTGATCACTTTGTGTTCTTCCCAAGCTTGCCTTTGCTTGTGAGCTTGCTATCGAGAGATGGAGGATTGAAGTGGTGGAGGTGCAGGTGGAGGACTCAGTTTCTTCGATTTGCAGACGTGCCGACAGAGGTTGTCACTATTGTAATCTTTGATTTATATTAATAGAAATATCTTTTCCCATCCAATAATGTGTATTTAAATGAGTATTGAATCCATGGATTATTTTAAATTCTTATATGTTATTGATTATATATGACAAATTAGGTATAACACAATTATATATAGCATGATTGTCTTGTTTTCTGAATGTTAAGAGAGAAAATTATTAATACAAGCGAGAGTGGAAAATCTCAATGGGGATCTACATCAACCGTCCAGAATAAGGTATGTATCAACATCCTTTAGTGCTAGATGTTTGGTTTCTCTTGCATATAGGAAAGGATTTATTTCTATAGTTACTTTGTCTATTGTGGTACCCCAAGCCATAGGAATTTTTCTGCATAACACAACTCTCCAATTTTTTAAAATTTTAGTGAAAGGGGAGACCCCTGGGGGGATTTGAACACTACCGAGGCCACTTTCGAACAGCAGCTTCTTTTATTTTCTGTTACACCTGATAAAAACCAGAAAGCATGTTATAATAACATATTCCCAAAATCACTTTAAGAATACCTTTGGATCATCCTTCCTTAACTCAAAAAATATTAAGTTAAAGCTAGCTAAACATGTGAAAAAGGAACCAAGGAAAGCAAGCTTTCCTTGGGATCTTGGCTTTCTGTTTGTGCAGCCAATGAAATATGCACCGATTGCTAGATTTAATATTTTTAAAACATAAAAAGAAATCTATAGCATGCAACCTACTGATTTTCTTTAACTTGCCATGCAAAACGAACGATTTCCTTATACTAGATCTAGAATGCTTAATGATATTTTTCAGAATTGAGATCTAGACTATGATCTTTGAAATAGCAGATCTATGTAAATTTTACTTTGATATAATAGATAAAAATGATAAAAAAGCTTTTGAACACAGTAACCAGGTAAGAAAATTTATTTTTTAAAGAAAAGAGAAGAAGAGGAGAGAATGTCGGCTCATTGCTTGAATGGAACAAGCTAAAAGGAGGCCCGTTTGTGGAGCACTGAGGGATAGAGTCTTGAGCTTATTAGATAAGGAATGGTGTCAATAATTATCCACACCTTCATCTAATCAGGAACCTGCAACTAGATAACACAAGCCTGCACAACACCTCGTGATATCTGGATATAGATGTATAAAGCAACAAAAATGAAAGATCATGCAAAAATAATCTTATTTAAGCATATAATTGAAATTCTTGAGCATACAAAATATGGATAAAAAATATCAAGTAATCTAACTTGCCTTGTTTACACCCTTACTTGATTCAACTGAATCCTTGAAGGTAGAAAAAAAAAGCAACACAAAAATTGGAAAGAAATTGCAGTTACCACATTAGCAGCATGACGCTGGGAATCCACGCAAACACATGCACTACACGATATAGCCTCCAAATCTTCTTTATTCATAATAAAAATACAGCAGTATCACAATGGAAACAGCTCCTCAATCCATCTCTAACTAGCTTGGAAGAGGCATATTGATCTTTATTTATACAAAAAACATGAGATCCATCCCAGGGGGGGCGCAAATCCCAAGGAGACAGGCCACTGCAGCTGAGGGAGAGTCAATCAATGTTGATCTGAAGCCAAACTGATCCTACTTGTCAATCGAGGGGATGATTGAGTTGACACATCAACCCACAGACTCACACATCAATACACAGAGCTTCTAGGAGATCCCACATGTGTGGAGGAGAGAGAGGCCGCAATTCCCCATAAAGGATGCTGAAGATCAACTCTGGATCTGTCCAGATCACCTCCTTCAGTCAAGGAATTGTCAGATCCAGTCAATCTAGTTTGGATATTTATGATTTCAATCAAATCGGCTAAGAATCCACTGATCTAGGATTTTGGATTTGCTCCATTATTCATCAATTTATTAATTAAAATAATCAATAATTGTTTTTTTGGGTTTTCTGGCCTTAGTGATGTAAAATCACTCAAAACCTGAAAAAAGTGGGTCCATGGGTTTACATGGTGCTCTTAGCTTGAAAATGAGCACCTACATGATTGAAACTGATTATTTGGCCCACTTTTATTACAAAACCAATTTTTCCAATTAAACTATTAAAAAATAGCCTAAGTATTGGAAAAATTAAATTTTAATAAAAAACATTGAAAAAATTAAAAAAAAATTAAAAAAATTGAAAAAACCTAGGGGGAGTTAGACATGTTCATATGAATCGACCATGCTTCCTAGCATGTTTATACATTGACACATAGACTCTAATAACTTCAATAGGCCTAAATGCCAAGCCGACCACCCCAACTTTGGAGGTACTGAGTGAAAAACTCAGAAATTATCAGTCGTTTATTCAACAACCAATAATAACCAATGGAAAAAACACCCTGGGATGATTGTATTGACAAATAAAGTCTAAGAGACCGAGTCTTTTACAAAAACTATCATGCTAGAACATTTATTACAACTCCCCCAAGGGTGTATGAACATGTGATATAGTACAACAAAGTTTCCCAAAAGAAAGACTAAAGGTCTTCTGAAGTCTAAACAGGTTACCTTGTCTGATTCACCAAGCTCACTTAATAAAAAATCACTAAGTACAACTTAGGTGGTAACAGGGCCACCATGCCCTAGCTGGGAGAAGCACCTCTCTCTCTTAGCAATGGGGGAGCTGTGGCTCAATGGGAGGATGGATGAGAGGGAGTGTGGGTGGCTTGAGAGACAAAGGGTCTCAAGGCATCCACTCAGGAACCATAACAGTATGCAAGGGAGAAGTGATTTGAGAGTGACCCCCACCCCTCTATTTATAGCTTTTTTAGGGTTCTAAGCCCGTGGTCAACGGTTTAGCCCCTTTTTGGGGATTTTAGCCCCTTTTGTTCAAACTTTAGCTCCTTTTAGGGTTTTAGGCTCCTTTGAGGGGTTTTAGCCCTTTTTTGGAGGCTTTAGCCCCTATGAGAGCTATTTAGGCTATTTTTAGGGATTTTAAGCCCTTTTCCTGTTTTTAAGCCTTCTTGAGGGTGTGGGAGTCAAATGGGGTTAAATGAGGGTCGTGCATGGGTGTCCTTGGGTGGTGTAGGCCATGTAGAGCTAAGTGAGGGATTTTTTGGGTTAACAATTAGGGTTTCATCTATGTGGAATTCCTCTTTGCCTATGACTTCCTTAGAGCCATCAAATGAGAGGGAAAATGCCTCAGCCACTTGCTGATGTGAACCTTGTATCTTCTCACAAAACCTATGGTGGCCAACATCCTAGAAAAGTTTATATACCTCTGGATGTGCTTCCAAATAGTTGATATCTCCCAAATCCTACCTTAGAGAAGGTCCTCCCTTATTCATCTTATTTAATGCCACTCCTGGGTACCTACAAAAATAATTTTAAGTTCTGTATGACAGTGTGTTAGCAGGCTTCTTCTCAGAGATGGATTTCTAGTGGAGAGAGATGCTAAGGTTGAAGGTGAAATGTACTGGGTTTTTGGCACTGATTATGAGGGATTTTGATTTCATGATGGATGCTGAGGTCATAAGGTGATGGCTATAGTTGATCTTCTCGATAGCCCTTGCCCAAAAATCATATTTCAAACCAACCTAGATACCCAGTGAGATTTTCTGCTATTCTTTTGGACAGGTGGAAGAAAAATGAAGGTTTCAGATCCTATCAGTCCTTTATCAATTTTATAACGACCTCCTTCACTTATTTCCACACGCAGTTATGTGGACTCCCATCCTTTCGGTGGTTTATCATGCCTTTTACTGATCATTATCTTGCTGACAGGGTTTGATTTGACTGATTTCTAACCATTTTTTCTATTTTGCCTTTTTCGGTGGTTAACAGTCTTTGAGAATTTGTCTGTAAGCATCCAAAAATATGGCTTTCGATGGCTAATGAAATGATAATCCCTTCGCCCAAGCCACCAAAACTGTTTTCCCAGCATCGCGGCAAAACCCAACTTTCGGCAGATAGTGGCCTCGTTGAATATTCCTTTTAACTGCCAAAATCCCATCCTTTCGGTGGCTAATGAAACGTCAAAGCCTTCACCTAAGCCACCAAAATCCCTTTTTCCTCAACACCTTTTTGCCTGCTTTCAGCAGTTAAATCCTGTCTTGAAATATTCGCTAAGCTGCCGAAAGCATCACCTTTCGGTGGCTAATGAGATGTCTGAAGTCTCACCTAAGCCACCGAAAGTGACTTTACCAATGTCGCTTTATGTTTTCTTTCGATAGTTAACACACTTCTTGGTGTTTTCCCTAAGATACTAAAAGCAACACTTTTCGATGGCTAACGAGCTATTAAGAACCCCAACTAAGCCATCGAAAGCTATAACTTCCAATTTTTTCAACCATAGCTAAAACATAGATCTTCAATTTGTTAGTCATCCTCAGATCTTTCATTACATGACTCGAATTCTTCATACTATCAAAATAAATTTATTTTGGGAGATAACAGGGTCGTCAAGAATGGTCTCGACGGTGTTGGTTCAAGGACCCGAACTATGGCAGGTTTCCTCTCAGGCGTGAGGAAGAACGTGGGGGATCAATCGTGTCTAATTTGTATGTCAAAATGGTGAAATATGGTGATGATTTTTGGACCCCAGTATTAATGGCTTCCTATTGGATTTAGGTGGTCACTCGGCCACCAAGACTACGAGGAGACAGTTCTTGGATTTTTCCTCACTGGAGAGCTAGTCAATCAGTGGGGGTTGTTTCCCGTTTCGCTTAGTGATTCCTCTCAATGGCCAGCTACTTTGGGGTTCTCGTGGTACTCCTCACAATGAGTTTCTGGGATGAGCCCAGGTACCTCCCACGGTTAAGGCAGTTAGGGACTTATGTCCTCAAAGACTGCAGATGTTTGACTTAGTGTAAATTATAAATTTTAGTGGCTCACTCAGCGTCATGAACTGAGTTTGGTTGGTTTATATGGTATGGTTTATGTGTATTTATTTTGTCTTTCTGTTATGTTTAGTGGTTGCTTAAATGGTTTATGAATATTCCGCAAAGTTCAAAACTTTGTCAATGAAATCAGTAAATGATAATCAGAAATTTACACATGTACCATTTCTAAATTTAAACTATGACAGCCTGACTAGGTGTCCGCCTTGCACCTATATTTCTTTTCAACTAGGAAAGGGTGTTGGGCTCTCAACACAATGGGACTAATCCCATCCGTATATCCATAGGTCACCCTCCAAATGCAAGGTCGGTCAATAAGGAGGACGCTGAGCGCCGTGAGAAGCCCTTCCTCCTTTACCCCCTCTACCTTCCACATCACCCATTTTTAGTGGCTTTGAAAAATGATAGGTGAAGTGCCTATTACTATACGAGTTTTACCCTTTGTCTTATCCCAGAATACCCCGAAGGGTGATGAATGGGTAGAGGAGGAAGGGCTAGGAAAGGTGTTGATTTTAATTACAGTAATTTTTAATCAAGCTTTGATCATGTTCATTAATCCATTAACCATTTCATTTACCATTAATTTACACATGCTGCAAATAAAATGAACAAAATCAGAAACATAAACAAATTTGATGGACAGAGGTGGCTAAGCCGCACTGACAGTCCTTAACTTTTAAAAATCAGAATCTGAGAGAGAGATCGCTCTTTTCGGATCAAATGTGGTGAGGGGGTTGCCAAATTTTCCCAAAAACAGGCAAGGGGGTCTCTCAGAACCTACAGACAGAAGTGATCTAGCTTTTGGGAGGGGGTTGCACCTTTCGGGGAGAAATGAGCGACATGGTCGCACCTGTCGGGCCTGAATGAGCGACCTGGTCGCCCCTTTCAGCTTGATAAGAGCGACCTACTCTAGAAAGTGAATTTTTTGTTATCCTGAGCCAGATCCAGATGACAGTAACCTGTACTATCACCAAATGGGCTCAGATTGGACTTGAGGAGGCTTGGCAGTAACTAGAAATGCAAAAAAACAAAGATCTAAGCTAGATTTGACAAAAATTTAAACTAGGGTAAGAAAACAAAAATAAAAACTAAAACTTGTAAAAACAATCCAGGGATCCTGTGGGATCGACCTGGTATGGTTTCTAGTTATGTAGCAGGGATTTCTCCCTTACTATAAGGCAGGAATGGCTACCTTCCATCTATAGGATGGAAGGGTAGGGTTCCTGATGGTTGTGCAAGAAAAACCAAATAGAAATGAAATAGAATGGAAATGAAGAAACCCCTCTAAACACAAGGTTGTGGGTTAAGCTCCAAGACCCTGCATACAATTGTTAGAAACATCCAAAGACCTGCAAACAAACAATGGAGACCTACAAGAACATGTTAGGCCATACACCTGCAAGCAAAAATATGTTAGAAAAACTAAAATAAACAACACAAAACAGAAATTATACCTTCTATGAGTGGAAATGGGCCACCATGCCCTAGCTTGTAGAAGCACCTCTCTTGAGAATGGGGGAGCTATGGCTCAATGGGAGGATGGATGAGAGGGAGGGTGAATGGCTTGAGAGGCAAATGGTCTGAAGGCACTCACTCGGGAAACATAACAGTATGCAAGGAAGGAATGTTTTGAGAGTGACCCCCACCCCTCTATTTATAGCTTGTTTAGGGTTCTAAGCCCCTGGTGAGGGCTTTAGCCCCTTTTTTGGGCTTTCAGCCTCTTTTGCTCAATATTTAGCTCTTTTGGGGGTTTAGGCTCCTTTGAGAGGTTTTAGCCCCTTTTTGGAAGCTTTAGCCCGTATGAGAGCCATTTTGGCTCTTTTTAGGGGATTTTAAGCCCTTTTGCATATTTTTGAGCCTTTTTGAGGGTGTGGGGGTCAAATGGGGTCAAATGAGCATCATGCATGGGTGTCCTTAGGTGGTGTAGGTCATGTAGAGCTGA
The DNA here is from genome assembly GCA_001517045.1 of Pseudotsuga menziesii. Classification (NCBI taxonomy): domain Eukaryota; kingdom Viridiplantae; phylum Streptophyta; class Pinopsida; order Pinales; family Pinaceae; genus Pseudotsuga; species Pseudotsuga menziesii. The sequence continues at coordinate 178,367 of LPNX010735048.1, forward strand.
GTGAGGGATTTTTTGGGTTAGCATTGTATATAGAGAAAGAGAAAGAGAAACACATAGATTGGTGGCACTACTACATTTCGATCCAAAATCCGACGGTTACTTCCGACGGCGCATGGATTTCTCTTTTTAAACCTACCAAAAATCACAAAGTTAAATTTTTTTTTTGTAAATGTAACCACCAGCGTCGCTTAAGCGACGGATATTCTCCTAACCGTCAGTTAAGCGACGGATATTCCCATAACCGTTGCATATCCGACGCTTATGCTAAATGCTTTACATCCAAGCACAATACTTTTTTATCAAAGCATAGCGGTTTTTTCTTGAAGGGAAGCTCTGATTTTAACTAACCGTCGCATATCCGACGCTTATGCTAAATGCTTTACATCCAAGCACAATACTTTTTATCAAAGCATAGCGGTTTTTTCTTGAAGGGAAGCTCTGATTTTAACTAACCGTCGCATATCCGACGCCTAGTTTTAAATTGAAAATCGTATCCGTATTATTGCCGCGCTTTCCACTTCACTTGCAAATGCTAAAGATCTTGGAGAGTGGATTGGTGCTACTGCACATGGGCGGGGAGGATGGCGCGAAGCGAGAAGGGCAGGTATCTAACCTACCGGTGGATATCATTAACTAGGCCTCCTCATTTAGGCTATTCTTTTTGCAACAAGGCTCTTTCCTCATAAAACAGGGTTCTTCAATAAACAGGGCTATTATTTTCCAGGGTTATTAAAGGATGCTCCTATTTAAACATCTTTTCATTTTCCCTATAGAGATGACCCAGAATTGACTCAATTTTTAGAAACACTGTATTTTATACAGCTTTTCAGAGACTGGGCTACTGTCTGGTGTGGTAACTTTGAATGATGTTTTCAATTTTCCACCTGGTGTGCGTCCTGTACCAATTGAGATCCACATTCAAGGGATTGATATAGCCAACTTCGAGGCTCGAATGCAGGCAATGACCAAGCCCTATACTTCGACATGATTTAGATTGAAGAGGGGCTTTGCAGCACACCACGGGTCAGAGCTCTGCCTATTCTTCTTCTTTCTTACTGAGGAGGGTGCAGACAGACACCTCTCATGGGTTTTTTCTCACCATTAGGTCTCAGGAAGAGGAAGGAGAGCAATATCAGATCGGTGGGTTTTCAAGTCCTTCAAAGAGATGGCAGGGGAGAATCCCAAGACAGGCAACGTGTGGAATACAGTGAAGCCATTTGTCAATGGAGGATCCTCTGGTATGCTCGCGACGTGTGTCATTCAGCCCGTGGACATGATCAAGGTGTTTTGGACATCATCAAGATCAAATGTTTTGTGTCTGGTGTATGTAGGACGGGAACCATACAGGAGTGTTTTAACACATGGATTTGTCTTGGATGAGAGGGGTCATAAAATGAGTAAATCCGTTGGAAATGTGATTGATCCCTGGACTGTTATC